>ML660213.1:805180-879261 GCA_007570785.1 Antilocapra americana | reverse complement strand
GCCGCTCGTGCAGCTGAGCACTCCTTCTAAGGTGTATACAGCACCAATCTGTCCAGAATCCCCAGAAGTCTTGGTTAGCCTCCCCCGGGGCTGGGTTATGCCCACTGCTCTCAGGCGGGGGCTGGGCCGGTCCGCAGCCCGCAGCTGCCCAGCCTCTCTGTTGACTCCTCACAGCCCTTTGTTTTGTGCACGGGCCTGGGGGGGGGGGGGGGCTTTTCCTGGCAGGTTAGGTCCCTCAGGCTGCTCCGTTCCCTGAGCCCGCGGCCCGCCCCTCCCTGAGCAGGAGCAGTCCACTTCGGCTGTGCTGCTGCACGGCTGTTCCTTGTAGCCAGAGAGGAACCTTGCAGGGCTTAGCTATTAATCTGCTTCTGCTCTCAGCTATATTGCTCTCCAAGATCCACCGCAGATCTGGCAGAGAGAATGCTCCCTGGTATTCGGAAACCTTTCTCCTCTTTTTTTTTTTTTCCCTCTTTATTTCAGACTCCCCTTCCGGGACGGAACCCGTCCCCAGCTCTTTGTCTCTCCCTCTACTTTTTTTTTCTTTTCTTTCTTTTGTCCTACCTCCTCACGTCGGCAATGGGTTGCCTCTCCAGATGCCCGATGTCCTCTGCCAGCATTCAGTTCCTGTTTTTTGGAGTTTGCTTGGCCTTTAAAAGTCCTTTTGGTATATTTGTTGGGGAGAGAGTGTTCTCCCCGTCCTATTCCTCCGCCATCTTAGTTTCGCTCTCTCTTCTTTTTAATATGCTGTCTAGGTTGGTCATATCTTTTCTACCAAGGAGCAAGCATCTTTTAATTTCGTGATGGCAGTCTTTGTCCTCAGTGATTTTCAAGCCCGAGGAAGTAAAATCGATCACTGCTCCCACTTTTCCCCCTTCTATTTGCCATGAAGTGATGGAACAGGATGCCATGATCTTATTTTTTGAATGTGAGTTTCAAGCCAGCTTTTTCACTCTCCTCCTTAACCCTTATCAAGAGGCTCTTTGTTTCCTCTTCACTTTCTATCATTAGAGTGATACCATCTGAACATCTGAGGTTGTTGATATTTCTCCCAGAAATCTTGATTCCAGCTTGTGCTTCATCCAGCACAGCATTTCACGTGATGTACTCTTCATAGAAGTTAAATATGTAGGGTAACAGTATACAGACTTGTGTTCTCCTTTCCCAGCTTTGAATCCCTCAGCTGTTCCATGTGTCATTAACTGTTACTTCTTTATCTGCACATAGGTTTCTCAGGAGGCAAGTAAGGTGGCCTTGTGTTCCCATCTCTTTAAGAATTTTCCACAGTTTGCTGTGATCCACATAGTTAAAGGCTTCTACGTAGTCAGTGAAGCAGAAGTAGATATATTTCTGGAATTCCCTTGCTTACTCCATGAGCCAGTGAATGTGATCCAGTTTGATCTCTAGTTTCTCTCTCTCTTTTAAATCCAGTTTGCACATCTTGAAATTATCAGTTCAAGAGCAGCAAGGCTATTAATTATCTACAAAATGCATATACAAGTGTTGCCCCTTTCTTACTCAAAATGGAAATAACCCTCAGTCATTCATGTTGACTCCAGTTCAATAATATCAGTAATATAATTTTGTATGTTTTTCTTTGTGGACTGGTGGATGCTGCAGCCTTATTTAGTATGGCATTTTGGCTTAACAATCACTGATATTAAGAGGAAACACATGCATTCCTTTAAGCTTTATGTAGGCTTCCCTGGCAGTTCAGTGGTAAAGAATCTGCCTGCAGTGCAGGAGACCTGGGTTCCATCCATGGGTCAAAAAGATCCCCTGGAGGAGGGCATGGCAACCCATTCCAGTACTCTTGTCTAGAGAATCCCATTGACAGAGGAGTGTGGTGGGCTGCAGTCCATAGCATTACACAAAGTTGCACATGACTGAAGTGGTTAAGCAGCTGCAGCAGCAACTTTTATGTATTAACCTTTTTATGGATATGTGATTCTTCTTCTACATGCTATAATATCATTTATGAGAAATACATCTTCATTTTTTCACTTTTATTTTCATCTTCTAGGTTTTATTTTTTGCCTTTTTCAGGTATAGTTGATTTATAATATTATGTTAGTTTGTGCTATACAGTGAAGTGACTCAGTTATATATATTTGTTCCCATATTCTTCTCCATTATGGTTTATCATAGGATATTGAGTATAGTTCTTTATGCTATAGAGTAGAAACTTATTGTTTATCCATCCTATGTATATAATAGTCTGTATATGCTAATTCCAAAATCCCACTCAGTCTTTCTTTGTCTGTGAGTCTGGAGAAGCATATCTTTATAAAAATGACTAATTCTTTAAATACTGTCTGGTAGCTGTTACACATGTAAAGCCCTGAAATTAAGAGACGATCTGACAAAAAAGATTGAAGTTATCACTTTAAACTATGTATAAAACATCAAATAATAGAAAACAACATTAAAATGGAAATTAGAATCTATGAAGGGTTGCTTAGTTAGAATTAAAAAAAATAAAACCCTTCTAGTAGAAATTAGAAGTCACAGAATCTGTGAGATTTTGCTTCCAGATGTTACAAAGGAGTGAAAGGTTATACTTTGATAGGGTCTTAAGAACTTAGCATTTTCTCTGGGTGAGATGGGGGCCACTGAAGGAATGCCGTGACCTCACTTGCTTTTTTAACAAAATGACTCTGTGTTAGGTTGGGGTGTTGACTCCAAGGGACAAGACAGAGTCAGAAGGCCATTTGAGAGACTGTGTGAAAATCCATATAAGATATCAGGTGGGTTGGACCAGGAGAAGAGCAGTATGGGTGGTGAGAGGGAGTAGATTTCTGGGCATATTTATAGTTAAATCTAGCAGGACAGAGGGACTACAGGGTGTGGGGTTTTATAAAAGATGTCAAGGGCAATACCAAGATTTGGGGCCTGAGCACAGTGGGAGGTGGACCTGTCATAAACAGAGATAAAGACCTCAAGAAAGAGTTAAATTAGGGGCAGCAGGAGAGAGAGAAGCTCAGTGTTTGGACTATGTCAAATTTCAGATGCTCTCTGTAGAGCACTGAGAAACTCTCAAAATTCTAGCAAACAGTTTGTTTTCAGAAAACACTCATGAACCAACTCTTGCAGAATGTATGATGCTAGTGCCCATGTTTTTATTTGCTTGTTTGTTTTTTAAGCTAAACCCTTTTTGGATGAAAAGTCCTTCATTTGCCAATTAGCTATTTCCTGATTTGTTTTTCATGTTGTTTTTGATTAAGAAGAATCAAATTAAATATGAACATTCCTCCACTGCCTCTATGAGATAATGGAATCCATTTTTCCATCAGCCTCTCTAACACCACCAGCAGCAACAACAAAGTTGTACTTATTTGAACCCTCTTGGCTGGCACGTATTCTACATCCATCACTTGATCTAACATCAATGCTCATGTCTCTAGTCACCTGCTCAGAGAGGCTCTTCATTAATTTTTAACAGGTGAAATTTAACTTGTTCGCATTACAAGTGGATGAGTGTGGGCTTACATTGCTGTTCTAGTCCCACCTCCACCCCCTTCCTCTCATAGAGAGCTGTCTTAGCATGTTGAAGGAAAAAAACAGGCCAAACGAAACTTAAGCTTCTCATTGCTGGCATGCTTAAAGCCCAGCATGTAAATGTGGCCCATGAGAGAAGCAAAGACAAGCTTACAAACAGATGTTTTCACGGGTAAACCATTGATTTTTAACCTTGAGGAGATAATGAAGCCATGTCAGCATCTATTTATCAGCATGAGAGAGAAGTCATCTATCACCCCCAGGGGCTTACGGTGCAAGAGTGGTGGCAATGTCAGTGTGCCACTGCTAATACTGTAAAGCCTTAGATCTCTTTGAGGTTGGGATCTTGTACTGAGAGACCCAAATAGAAGCAGCATGTTTATAGAGTGTCCCTACAGCTGCAATTCATGGGGTCGCAAAGGGTCGGACACAACTGAGCAACTGAACGGAACTGAACTGAACAGCTCCTAGCTGACATAGATCTTTCTATATTTCCTCACACCACCTTCCAGACTGATCTCAGCCAGTGCAACTGGCTTTCAAATCACTCTGCTGGTTGCCAACTTTTCCAAAAGTATTTAAAAATGCTTATGTTTTAAAAGAGATGTTTTCCCTGCAAAAAAAAATTTTCTTTTATAATTATCAGGAAATAGGAGTAAACAAACAAAACCAATAATAAAGTGAAGGCACCTCTAATTCCACAACCGGAAGAATGTGCCATGCATTACTTGGAAATAATCCTCTAGATAGAGATCCTGGTATGTGTTTGTGCCTTTACAAAATACTCATTGGGCACATACTCTTTCTAATCTCTTCATTTAAGATAAGTCATTTGCATGTTTCCATACAAGTAAATATTCTTTCACAAGCTGACTGTCAAGTAAGTGTTCTTTTATGATTTTATTGCTTTATGGGTACATAGAAGTTTGCTGTGTAGGTAATCCATGTTTTTTTTTTTTTAACCAAATCAGTTGTTGGACTGTTCAATTTATTCTCGCTTTTATCCGTCTTAAATAATTCTATGGTGAACATCCTTGAATATATGGATATACATGTTAATTATCATGGAGATTTATTGATTTTTCCTTACATTTTATTCAAGTAGAGATAGAACTTAAACACAGGAAAGTGTCCATTCCTGTGAGTATACACTCAAGAGATGTCCACCAGTGAGTCCAGCTATGTACATGAAACATGACAAGGAAAAAGAGCTAGTCCAACCCCGGGAACTTGCCTGGACCCTTTCCAGTGGCTCCTCGCCCTCCAAGGAGAATACTAGCTTAAATTCTGACCTCATAGATGAGCTTTGCTTGCTTTTGAACTTTTTTGAAAGGAGTCAGGTTTTGTATTCTCTCTTATGTCTGGCATCTTCCTCCCAACACTATGTCTTAAGCTGTTTGTCCCCACTGTTGTGTGTAGTTGTTGCTATTTTTTTTTCTCACTGCTGTGTAACAGGGGCCTGTAGACATTTTCTTTAAAGGAGCAGATACAAAATATTTTAGGCTTTTCAGAACACATCCAGTGGCTCAGTAGTAAAGAATCCACCTGCCAATGCAGGAGATTCAGGACTCACCTTAGGTTCAGTCCTTGGGTTGGGAGGATCCCCTGGAGGAGAGAATGGCAATCCACTCCAGTATTTTTGCCTGGAGAATCCCATGGACAGAGGAGCCTGTTGGGCTACAGTCCATGGGTTTGCAGAGTCGGACACAACTGAGCAACTGAGCACAAGCATGAAGACACATATAGAACTATGGCATATCCTTCTCTCTGTGGGTGTTTACCAATCCCTTAAAAATATAGAGAATATTCTTAGTTTTCAAGCCATTCAAAAACAGACTTCATATCAGAACTAACCTCAAGGCCATAGTTGGTTAGTCCTTGCCCCGTGACATTCAATGATATGAATATATCACACTTTATCTATTCTACTCTGGATAGACATTTGTTTCTGGTTTTTACTTTTTAAGAATAGTGTAAATATGAACATTCTTATACATGTCTTTGAAAGGCACTTCTGTGGGGGAAGGACACAGAATTTCTAGTCATAAGGTATTTGTCTATCCTATTTAGTGGGTTCTGCCAGGTGCTTCCTAAAGTAGTTATACCAAGTCATACTTTTACACTCATTCCACATCCTTGCTAGTAGTTGAGAATATATATCACTTTCCTTCTAAATTTTAACCAATTGAGTATAAGTGTACTGGTTTTCCATGTGGTTTTAGTATTTATTTCATAATTGACTTATGAAGCTGAGTACTCTTTCTTTCATCAGTTGTCCATTTTAATTTGTTTTCTATGAATGTCCTGTTCAAAACTTTTGCAAATTCTTTTTGGGCATCTGTGTCATTTTACTATTGACTTGTAGGAATTATTTATATGTTGTAGGTTTATTGAAGATACACACACACACACACACACACACATATATATATCAGATATTTTCCCTCATTCTGTGGCTTGCCATTTTCTCTTAAAGGTGTCTTTGGATGAACAGAATCTTTACAATTTTAATGCAGTCTTTTAATCAATTTTATTTAGTTAGCACTTTTTATCTTCCTGAAGAAATCTTTGCTTTGTGTCCTCACTCCCCTCAAAGCTTTGTTGTTTTACCATTCACCTTTACCTGTAATACATTTAGAGTTGTTTTTCATATATGGTGCAAGCTGTAGAGGGCAAGGAGAGATAAGAAACCCTTCTTCAGTGATCAGTGCAGAGAAGTAGAAGAAAACAATAGAATAGGAAAGACTAGAAATCTCTTCAAGAATATTAGAGATACCAAGGGAGCATTTCATGCAGAGATGGGCACAATGAAGGACAGAGATGGTATGGACCTAACAGAAGCAGAAGATATTAAGAAAAGTGGCAAGAATACACAGAAGAACTATACAAAAAAGATCTTCATGAACCATATGATGATGATGATGTGATCACTCACCTAGGGCCAGACATCCTGGAATGTGAAGTCAAGTGGACCTTAGGAAGCATCGCCACGAGCAAAGCTAATGGAGGTGACGGAATTCCAGTTGAGCTATTTCAAATCCTAAAGATGATGCTGTTAGAGTGCTACACTCAGTATGCCAGCACATTTGGAAATCTCAGCAGTGGCCACAGTACAGGAAAAGGTCAGTTTTCATTCCAGTCCCAAAGAAGGACAATGCATATTCAAACTACAGCAAAATTGCACTCATCTCACACAATAGGAAAGTAATGCTAAAAATTCTCCAAGCCAGGCTTCAACAGTACACGAACTGTGAATGTTCAGATGTTCAAGCTGGATTTAGAAAAGGCAAAGGAACAAGAGATCAAATTGCCAACATCCTTTCAGTTCAGTTCAGTTCAATTGCTCAGTTGTGTCCAACTCTTTGTGACCATATGGACTTCAGCATGCTAGTCATCCCTGTACCATCAACTCCTGGAGTTTACTCAAGTTTATGTCCTTTGAGTGGGTGATGCCATCCAACCATCTCATCCTCTGTTGTCCCCTTCTACTCCCACCTTCAATCTTTCCCAGCATCAGGGTCTTTTCAAATGAGTCAGTTCTTCACATCAGGTGACCAAATTATTGGAGTTTCAGCTTCAATCAGTTCTTCCAATGAATATTCAGGACTGATTGCCTTTAGGATGCACTGGATGGATCTCCTTGCAGTCCAAGGGACTCTAAAGAGTCTTCTCCAACACCACAGTTCAAAAGCATCAGTTCTTCAGGACTCAGCTTTCTTTATAGTCCAACTGTCACATCCATACGTGACAACTGGAAAAACCATAGCCTTGACGAGACAGACCTTTGTTGGCAAAGTAATGTCTCTGCTTTTTAATATGCCATCTAGGTTGTCATAACTTGTCTTCTAAGGAGTAAGCATATTTTAATTTCATGGTTGCAGTCACCATCTGCGGTGAATTTTAACCTCAAAAAAATGAAGTCTGTCTGTTTCCATATCTATTTGCCATAATGTGATGGGACCAGATTACATGATCTTAGTTTTCTGAATGTTGAGCTTTAAGCCAACTTTTTCACTCATAAGGGTGGTGTCATATGCATATCTGAGGATATTGATATTTCTCCCAGCAGTCTTGATTCCAGCTTGTGCTTCATCCAGCCCAGCATTTCTCATGTTGTCCTCTGCATGTAAGTTAAATAAGCAGGGTGAAAATATACAACCATGACGTACTCCTTTTACTGTTTGGAACCAGTCTGTTGTTCCATGTCCAGTTCTAACTGTTGCTTCCAGACCTTCATACAGATTTCTGAGAAGGCTGGTCAGGCGGTCTTGTATTCCCATCTCTTTAAGAATTTCCCACAGTTTGTGGTGATCCACACAAAGATTTTGACATAGTCAATAAGGCAGAAATATATGTTTTTCTGGAACTGTCTTGCTTTTTCGATAATCCAACAGATGTTGGCAATTTAATCTCTGGTTCCTCTGCTTTTTGTACAACCAGCCTGAATATCTGGAAGTTCATGGTTCACGTACTGTTGAAGCCTGGCTAGGGGAATTTTGAGCATTACTTTACTAACGTGTGAGATGAGTACAATTGTGTGGTAGTTTTAGCATTCCTTGGCATTGCCTTTCTTTGTGATTGGATTGAAAACTGACCTTTTCCAGTCCTGTGCCCACTGCTCAGTTTTACAAATTTGCTGACATATTGAGTGCAGCACTTTTCACAGCATAATCTTTTAGGATTTGAAATAACTTAACTGGAATTCCATCACCTCCACTAGCTTTGTTTGTAGTGATGCTTCCTAAGATTCATATAGTTCGTAGTGATGCTTCCTAAGATCCACATCCATTGGATCATAGAAAAAGGAAGAGAATTCCAGAAAATCATCTGCTTCTGCTTCATTGATTACCCCAAAGCTTTTGACTGTGTAGATCACAACGAACTGTGAAACATTCTTCAAGAAATGGGAATACCAGACCACCTTACCTGCCTCTGAGAAATCTGTATGCAGATCAAGAAGAAAGCAACAGTTAGAACCGGGTGTGGAACAACAGACCAGTTCCAATTTGGAAAAGGAGTACGTCAAATATTGTCACCCTACTTATTTAACTTTATGCAGAGTACCTCATGCGAAATGCTGGGCTGGATGAAGCACAAGCTAGAATCAAGTTTGCTGGGAGAAATATCAATAACCTATAATATGCAGATGATACCGCCCTTATGGCAGAAAGTGAAGAGGGACTAAAGATCTTCTTGATGAAAGTGAAAGAGGAGAGTGAAAAAGTTGGCTTAAAGCTCAACATTCAGAAAACTAAGATCATGGCATCCAGTCCCATCACTTCATGGCAAAAAGATGTAGACAGAATTGAAACAGTGAGAGACTTTATTTTTGGGGTTCCAAAATCACTACAGATGGCTACTGCAGGCATGAAATTAAATGATACTTGCTCCTTGGAAGAAAAGCTATGACTAACCTAGACAGCATATTGAAAAGGAGACATATTATGTTGACGACAAAGATCTGTCTAGTCAAAGCTATGGTTTTACCAGTAGTCAAATATGGATGTGAGAGTTGGACTATAAAGAAGGCTGAGTGCCAAAGAATTGATGCTTTTGAACTTGGTATTGGAGAAGACTCTTGAGGGTCCCTTGGACTGCAAGGAGATCCAACCAGTCCATCCTAAAGGAAATCAGTCCTGAATATACATTGGAAGGACTAATGTTGAAACTCCAATACTTGATGCAGATAAACTGACTCATTTGAAAAGACCCTGATGCTGGGAAAGATTGAAGGCAGGAAGAGAAGGGGATGATAGAGGATGAGATGGTTGGATGGCATCACCGACTTGATGGACATGAGTTTGAGCAGGCTCTGGGAGTTGGTGAGGGACAAGGAAGCCTGGCATGCTGCAGTCCATGGACTTGGATACAGTTGGGCATGGCTGAGTGACTGAACTGAACTGTAGGTGGCTTCATATGTGAAAAACAACTCTAAATGTATTACAGGTAAATGTGAATGGTAAAACAACAAAGTTTTGTGGGAAGTGGGGACAAAAGGCAAAGATTTCTTAAGGAAGATAAAAAAGTGCTAACTATAAATAAAATTGATTAAAAGATTGCATTAAAATTGTAAAGATTCTGTTTATCCAAAGACACCTTTAAGTGAAAAATGGCAAGCCACACAATAAGGGATAATAGTTGTAATATATACATCCAATAAACCTATGGCATATTAAAAAAATAAAAAATAAAAAAACTGCTACAAATCTATGGTAAAATGACACAGGTAACAAGAAAGAATTGGCAAAATTTTTGAACAGGACATTCATAAAAAGCAAATTAAAGTGGACAAGCTATAGGAATCAAGATACCTTTCCCCCTGTTTGTCTGCTCTGTCCCCCATCACTATTTAGTAAAAATACTATCTTCTTCCCTGCTATACTTCAGTATCACCCCAGTTTTAAATCACATATATCTAGATAACTTGTTGGATTCTCTAGTCCATTCATCTGTTTGTCTGGGATAATTTTGAAGATCTTCTGAGATAGTTGAAAACCTACTGAAGAACTAAAAATTCCAGTTTTACCTTATTGATCTTTTAAGAGGGGTGGTTAAGAGATTTTCTTGCCTTTATATATCCTGGCATTGTATAAAAGTGCTCCTCTACCAATGAGGATATTTGTGGTGTGTTACCATTTCAAAGAATGGGAAAATTTTGTTTGTGTTCTTAATCAACAGGTAGAAAATTAGCTGCTGTAGTGACATTAAGAACAGAAGAAGAGAATATGATAAAGATAAGAATGAGATGTACTTATTTGGGAAGGGCATTTAGTTGACTTTTCTAGCAAAGTTGAGCTCTTTTTCTCCAGAAAGGTTTATCTTGATTCAGTCAATTGCTATGTCAGCCCAATTATCTGATTATGATTTGTCACTACTAGTATTTTTTTTATTGATTTATTTTTCTGTCTCTCTGTTCTGGAACATAAATCCTCTGAGATCAGAAACTCTTTATTACCTGAATACATTTCTCCCAGTACCTAAAAGATACCTGCCCTGTTGTAGGTGTTCGATAAATATTTATCGAATGACTGGACCTGAGACCAACAAAGAGCAATTTTGCAACAATTAGCAAAAATAAATAGCTAAAATTAACCATTCCAGGGCTGTGTTTTAGAGGCAAGATGCTAAAACAACCTTTGAAGACAATTAAAAATAATAAAAAAAAGGAATAAATCAAGATCTCACCTTTATGCCTCTTGGCTCATGTGAGTATTACATGAGTCCATGATTTTTGTCAGAATGGACTTACAAAATGCAAGAAGATTCAACATTTTCTTTTGCTGAAAAGAATACACTTCTTTCATGATGTCACCATCATCTGTTTAATCAGTCATTAAACTCTGTTCCTCTCTATGCATTAGTACAAATTTGCTTCTTAGCTATGACATAACCTAGAGGTTCTCAAAAAGGACAGGATATATGGTTATAGGCCAGTTCGAGTGTTCACAGAAGTGAATTTAGAGGTAGAGAAGGAGAATCTAATTGGAGATACATAGCATAGTGGTGGCAGTTTGAATCATATAAGAAGATCATTCAGTTCAGTTCAGTCACTCCGTTGTGTCCCACTCTTTGTGACCCCATGAACTACAGCATGCCAGGCCTACCTATCCATCACCAACTCCCTGAGTCCACCCAAACTTATGTCCATTGAATCAGTGATGCCATCCACCCATCTCGTCCTCTGTCGTCCCCTTCTCCTCCTGCCCTCAATCTTTCCCAGCATCAAAGTCTTCAAATGAGTCAGCTCTTTGCATCAGGTGGCCAAAGTATTGGAGTTTTAGCTTCAACACCAGTCCTACCAATGAATATTCAGGACTGATTGCCTTTAGGATGGACTTGTTAGATCTCCTTGCAGTCCAAGGGACTCTCAAGAGTTTTCTCCAACACCACAGTTCAAAAGCATCAATTCTTCTGTGCTCAGCTTTCTTTATAGTCCACCTCTCACATCCATACATGACTACTGGAAAAACCATAGCGTTGACTAAATGGACCTTTGTTGGCAGAGTAATATCTCTGGTTTTTAATATGCTGTCTTGGTTGGTCATAAGTTTCCTTCCAAGGATCAAGTGTCTTTTAATTTCATGACTGCAGTCACCATCTGCAGTGATTTTGGAGCCCAGAAAAATAAAATCAGCCACTGTTTCCTCATCTATTTGCCATGAAGTGATGGGACTGGATGCCATGATCTTAGTTTTCTGAATGTTGAGCTTTAAGCCAACTTTTTTACTCTCCTCTTTCACTTTCATCAAGAGGCTCTTTAGTTCATTACTAATCAGTTAAAGAGCATTGTAGAAATTTTAATTTAAATGAAAGAATATAATATATATTAACATAAACCAGATACTCCTAACCTCAACAGGCTGTCCAAACTTTAATAGCTCACGGACCACATATGCTTACACAGAAGGAAGTGGCATGATTGGATTTTTTCAAATTGATGGAAGTGCTTTGGTGATAAATTGAAGGATTGCCCAGCTGGCACACTCTGTGTGTGTATTAGATAGGAGACAATTCAAACTTACATCTACTGTCCTGATGTAATTGTTGCTCGGCTCTCTTTCAATCTCCAAAGTGTCCAGATTGATTGTTTCCGGCTTACCTCAGTCTAAACCCATGCAGACAGCTCCCTGGCCATGATGAGGCCCCTTGTGGTGGAAGTCACAGTAACAGTCAAGCCCCAGGAAGTGTTTCAGTCCCCATAAAAGGCTGCTGTTGGTCTTTTCCCCCTTGACATGTAGCAAAACTGCAGGATTCTTATGAGGAAGGTCAGTATTAGAGTTCACCAAGCTGCAGAGGACAGTTGATATTTGGTGAAATCCTTTCTGGGTTGCTTTCTGAGCTCTGGTGGGAGCTTAAGAACTGCCAGTGTTATTTTGGCAGCCAACTTAACAGAGTGCTCACAGGCCAAAATATTTAAAAGCTCCAGGAAAAAAAAAATAGTCTATTTCTTCTCTCTATCACATACCACACTTCTGGGAGTCTGAAATATCTTACCGAGCATTTTGTTCAATCTAAATTTAAATAGAACTTTTCCCCACTTCCCAAGAGAGAAACAACAATGAACTAGAGGAGAATGAGTGGAACTAGAAGAGGTAATTCTCCATATCATTTGGTTAATCTATTCTTGTTTATTAATTTATTACATGGAACAGTAAGTTTAATGGCTTTAACTTTGAAGTGGAAAAGAAGCCCCTGAAGTATACTTTGAAAAAATGCAATAATGACTTTAGAAAGATCTAGGACAGGGAATGCATGTAATGTTTTCACTTATTTTCCAAGAAGTGCTTTAACCTTAGCCTTCAGATTTATCATTTTACATCAGCCCAAATAAACTACCGCCATAAGAAACCATGTATTATTAAAAATCAGAACAGTTTCCTATATTTATTAGTTTTAGTCATAAAATTGCTATTAGAAATAGCATACAGATGAGTTTGATATCCATAAAATCATTGAAACATAACATGATATTTACTACCTGTGGTACATAATTACACTCACATGCTCTTAGATGCATTTATTTCTGTCACTGAATAATTATTTTCAGCAAGTGGTGCTGTACTTTCAGAAGTCAAATTTTAATTTCCTCATTCCTTTTCTACTCCTCATTTTGAAAAGACATAATTTCAAGAAAGAGTCTTTAGGGAAAAAAGTCTTCTTTGCATGTGTATCAGTTTTGATTATTTTTGATTTTTTCAGTAATTTTGCTCCCTTTTTGGTTTATGCACTGAAGTCAATCAAACTGAACAAGAGTGGTTAATTATAGATTAGTTGCCCTATTGATATATTTTCTATTTCACCCTAACTTTTAAAATAAATGTTATAAGCCTCAAAGTCATATGTACTGAAAACTGATGTTTAAAATATCACTTTTTTTAATTTGTGCCTGTTTTGCAGTATTTTTACTTTTGTGTCCTCACTCACCATTTAGACAAATGAGGCATTCTTTTTAAATTAATTTTTTAGTGGAGTATAGTTGACTTACAATATTGTGGTAGTTTCAGGTGTACAGCAAATTGAATCTGTTATACATATACATATATCCATTCTTTTGTAGATTCTTTCCCCATGTAGCTCATTACAGAGTATTGAGAAGAATTCCCTCTCCTCTAGAGTAGGTCTTTATTAGTTACCTATTTTATATGTAGTAGTGTGTATATGTCAGGCCCATTAACAGCTTTGAGTCTCTTAAATGCACGCGGTACATATTTAGATGTCAGCTGGCTGAACTGTCTTTGAACAGTGCATTGGAGATGATAGTGTCAGTGGGTAAACCTGTGAGCTAGTGTGACAGCCTTGCCAGTTACTCCGTGTTCATATTCGATGCGGCTTCCTGACTCTCCCCTTCTCATCTACTGTATATTCTAGTGGGAAATTATATACTCCAATTTGGAAGTTCAAGAAATTCTAAAAACTCTTCACCCATGAAAACTCCATTGTACTTTCTAACATGCAGAAGTCTCCATGGTTGAGGACCTCAAGCAGAAGGATGTAGATTTAATAGAAGAGACCACTTATAAAGAAGCATCCAAGTCAGAATAACCTTCTCCTCAGTAATTTGTGTTGTGGCATTTTGCTTTCTAGGCAGAAGTTTCTTCATTTATAACATGGTAGAGAATGTTTGAATATGGCAAATTCGTAGCTTACTCAACACATCTTACTAAAGTCTGTACTTCCCAATTATCAGGCACAGTGTATTTAAAGGAAAATAACCTGTAGCAAATCGTCAGAAAAAGGGCCTATTGGAGTAAAAATAATCCTTTGGCCAAATTCCAGTTTCTTAGTTTCCTCGTGCAGAACAGTGCTTGCAGTGGAAGGGAATCTTTTTATGTAGGCCTTCCTATCATTTCCATGTCATGCCCTCTGGAGCATTGTTTTCACATTCTCCAGCTTTTGAGAACATTTAAAAATCTGAATATCAGAATATTTTTTTGTGGTGGGGGGGCTGGAAATACTGCAGAGATTTTATAGCTCTAGTATGTTTTATTGGAATACAGTTGTTTTCCAGTTATGTTAGTTTCTGCTGTACCAACAAAGTGAATCAGTATCATGTTTACATAATCCCCTCCCTCTTGTGCCTCCCTGCCACCCCTCCACCCCACCCTCTAGGCCATCACAGAGAACTGAGCTCCCTGTACTATATGGCAGCTTCCCACTAGCTAGCTATTCTACGTCTGGTAGCGTATATATGTCAGTCCCATTTCTCCCAATTCATCCCACCACCTTTGCCCCTCTTCCATGTGTCCAAACATCTGTTCTCTACATCTGTGTCTCGATTCCTGCCCTGTAAGTAGGTTCTTCTGCACTGTATTTCTAGATTCCACATATATGCACTATGAGGGCATGCTCAGGCGTGTCGACTCTTTGTGACCCCGTGCACTGTAGCCCACCAGGCTCCTCTGTCCATGGAAGGTTTCAGGCAAGAATCCTGGAGTGGGCTGCCATTTCCTCCTCCTACATATATTCATTGATATACAATATTTGTTTCTCTCTTTTTGACTTCACTCTGTACGATAGTCTCTAGGTCCATCCACATCTCTACAAATGGCTTAGTATATTATGAACTCATAAGCCAATAAGAAAAATACTAAAATTATAATAGATGATCATTGACAGGGATGGTTCTCCAGAGAAATGGAACAAATAGTACATATATATGGATGTATATGGGGTGGGGAGGAAATGGTAACCCATTTCAATATTCTTGCCTGGGAAATCCCGTGTACAGAGGAGGCTAATGGGCTATAGTCCATGGGACACAATGAGTCAGACATGACTGAGTGTGCACCTGTGCACGCACACACACACACATATGTATTTATATATATGTATATATGTGTGTATATATATAGCAGAGAGAGAGAGAGCACGAGAGCAAGCATCGTTTTAAGGGATTGGCTCAGGCAGTGAGGCTGAGAATTCCCACAATGCGCTCTCTGCAAGCTGGAAACATAGGAAAGCCAGTGGTATAATTTATGTGAGTCCAAAGGCCTGAAAATCAGGAAGGCTGATGTTCTGAGACAAAGGTAATTGTCCCAGCTCAAGCAAAGAACAAATGTGCTCTTTCTTCACCTTTTTGTTCTATTTAGGACCTGAACAGATTGGTGCCATCCGTATGCATGGATGAGAGCTATCTTCTTTATTCAGGCTGTAGAATCAGGTGCTCGTTTCTTATGGACAGACCTTCACAGACACACCAGATAGAATGTTTCAGCAGCTCTCTGGGCGTCTCTTACCCCAGTCAAGTGGATACAGGAGACACACTTGTTAGATCTTAGATTATTATTATTTATATACAATTATAAATATATTATCTATTATAATATAAATATATTGTTTAAAACTGTAAACATTTATAAAACTATCTTTAAACTATGAACCACATATATAGCTTAAAACAGTAATAGAGTTTAAAGGAATGCTTTTATTTTATCTAAAACATTTATAAAGATGAAAAGATACACAGTATTTATTATAGCACAGACAAGATTGTATTAATACAGTATTATATCTCATACTAATGTTTTAAACAGAGAGCTACTAATATATTATTGTGGCATGCTCCAGTCCATGCTCTCACAAAGAATTGGACATGACTTAGAGACTGAACAACAACAACAAAATGATGTGATCACCTTTATAATGAGGTAAATTTTGCTTTTGTATCTACGAGCGTTTTCTTGTTTTTACTATGAGGCCATTTAATTTCCAACCTCTCCTGTAGAAGGCAGGAATTGATTGTGCCTCTTTATTTGTAGAAAGAGAATATTTCTCTCTAGCTTTTCATTTTCCTTTCTCACACTTATGTTTTTATGGAGGAAAACTCTATGAATTTGTATTTTGTAAGATGCAATACTAATGAAATCTGAGAAGCTGAATTTAGTAGTGCAGATGTTAATACAAATTTTGCCATCAAAAGATTAGAATGAAAATGAAATGTCCTATAATTATAAGAATGGTACGTGTTTTTTTTTTTTTTTAGATGTTTTGATACTACATCGTGGTTTTGATCTGCATTTCTCTAATAATTAGTGATCTTGAGCATCTTTTCATGTTATGTATTCTTTGGAATACATAAGAATGTATGAGTTGTATGTAGTGGCCATCTCTATGTGTTCTTTGGAGAAATGTTTAGTTAAGTCTTCCATTCATTTATGTGTGTATGTGTATATATATATTGAGCTGCTGATTGTGTATTTTGGAGATTAATACTTTGTCAGTTGCTTTGTTTACAAATATCTTCTTCCATTTTGAGGCTTGTCTTTTAGTTTATGGTTTCCTTTGCTGTGCAGAAGCCTTTAGGTTTAATTAGATCCATTTGTTTGTTTTATTTTATTTTGTTTTATTTTCATTGCTCTAGGATATGGGTCAAAAAGATCTTGCTGTGATTTATGTCAAAGAGTTATGTCTATGTTATATTCTAAGAGTTTTACAGTGTCTGGTCTTACATTTAGGTTTTTAATCCATTTTGTGTTTATTTTTGTGTTTGGTGTTAGGGAGTGTTCTAATTTCATTCTTTTACTTGTAGCTGTCCGGTAAATCCTGAAGAGGGTGTAGAGAAAAGGAAACCCTCTTGTACTCTTTGTGGGGTTGTAAATTGATACAGCCAGTATGGAGAATAGTATGGAGGTTCCTTAAAAATCTAAAAATAGAACTACCATATGACGCAGCAATGCCACTCCAGGGCATATACCCTGAGAAAACCATAATTCAAAAAGACACGTGTGCCCCCAGTGTTCAGTATAGCACTATTTACAATAACCAGGACATGGACATGGAAGCAGCCTAAATGTCCACTGACAGATGAATGGGTAAAGAAGAAGTGGTACGTATACACAATGGGATATTACTCAGCCATAAAAAGATGGATGTTAGGTCATTTGTAGAGATGTGTATGGACCTAAGTCTATCACATAGAGTGAAGAAAGACAGAAAGAGAAAAACAAATATCATATAAATGCATATATATAAAATCTAAAAAATGGTACAGATGAACCTATTTGCAGGGCAGGAATATAGATGCAGAAATTGGAAGTGTGAACATGGGAGTGGGAAGGGGCAGTGGGATGAATTGGGAGATGGGAATTTATATATATATATATATGTACACACACACACACACACACACACACACACACTACCATATGTAAAATAGATAGTGGGAAGCTCTAGAAGTGTATAGCACAGAGAGCTCAGCTGGGTGTTCTTTTATAACCGAGACAGATGGAACGGGAAGGTGGGAGGGAGGTCCAAGATGGAGGGTATATGTGTATATGTATGGCTGATTTACATCCTTCTACAGCAGTAAACAAGACAACATTGTGAAGCAACTATACACCCAGTTTTTAAAAAAATGAATGGCATGGATAATAGAGGTAAATGAAAGGGAAGACTTATCTGAACTGTCCCATTTTATTCATTTTATTATTTTCTGCCTGAGCCATGAAAATGGTGTTGTAGCTATTCTTCTTAAGTTAATGGGAATAAAGATTATAGTAGGTATTTTGAAGATTTTTCTTCAAAGAGCGTATATGTGCCTGTGTTGTGTTTCTGTGATCTTTGCTTGTATGTTGAATGTATTATTTTCTCTGGTTTTCTCTTAAGATAATCTTTTTTTCTTTTAAGTTCTCAGACTAAAGCGTTTAGTCTCATGACTATAAGGGAATTTAAAAGATGGTTTTTGTGCTTTATCCAAGTTAAAGCTCAAAATATACCTTATTGCACTTGAAAAACATCAGAGTATATGTCTGAATGAAATGCTGGATATGATTTCTAATGTTGTTGTTCAGTCACTCAGTCATGTCCGACTCCTTGCAACCCCATGGACTGCAGCATGTCAGGCCTCCCTGTCCACCACCATCTCCTGGAGTTTACTCAAACTAATGTCCATTGAGTCAGTGATGCAATCCAGCCATCTTGTCCTCTGTTGTCATCTTCTGCTCCTGCTTTCAGTCTTTCCCAGCATCAGGGTATTTTCTAATAAGTTGGCTCTTTGCATCAGGTGGCCAAAGTATTGGAGTTTCAGCTTTAGCATCAGTCCTTCCAATGAACACCCAGGACTGATCTGCTTTAGGATTGATTGGTTGGATCTCCTTGAAGTCCAAGGGACTCTCAAGAGTCTTCTCCAACACCACAGTTCAAAAGCATCAATTCTTCTGTGCTCAGCCTTCTTTATAGTCCAACTCTCACATCCATACATGACCACTGGAAAAACCACAGCCTTGACTATACAGACCTTTGTTGGCAAAGTAATGTCTCTGCTTTTCAATATGCTGTCTAGGTTGGTCATAGCTTTTCTTCCAAGGAGCAAGTGTCTTTTAATTTCATGGCTGCAGTCACCATCTGCAGTGATTTTGGAGCACAAGAAAATAAAATCTGTCACTGTTTCCTTTGTTTCCCATCTATTTGCCATGAAGTGATGGGATCAGATGCCAAGGTCTTCGTTTTTTGAATGTTGAGTTTTAAGTCAGTCTTTTCATTCTCCTCTTTCACTTTCATCAAGAGGCTCTTTCGTATCTCTTTGCTTTCTGCCATAAGGGTGGTATCATCTTTGTATCTGAGGTTATTGGTATTTCTCCTGGCAATCTTGATTCCAGCTTGTGCTTCATCCAGCTTGACATTTCTCATCATGTACTCTGCAGAGAAGTTAAGTAAGCAGGGTGACAGCCTTGATGTACTCCTTTCCCAATTTGGAGGCTGTCCATTGTTCCATGTCAGGCTCTAACTGTTGCTTCTTTTCCTGCATATAGGTCTCTCAGGAGGCGGGTCGGGTGGTCTGGTATTCCCATCCCTTTAAGAATTTTCCATAATTTGTTGTGATCCACACAGTCAAAGGCTTTAGCCTAGTCAGTGAAACAGAAGTAGATGTTTTTCTGGCATTCTCTTGCTTTTTCTCTGAGCCAACAGATGTTGGCAGTTTGATCTCTGGTTCCTCTTCCTTTTCTACATCCAACTTGAATGATTTCTAAATGATTTCCCCTTATTGAGTGCATGTTTATCCAGAACAAAAGTATGTGCTCCCATCTGTCAGGATTTGGGGGTGAGTGAAAGTGATAACAATTGCCCTTCCTAGCACTGGCAGTCTTACCTTGCTACATGTATTCATTAATGAGAAGGAGAGGGAAATTGTGGCTTAAACTCTACCTGAGAGGAACTTGAAATCTGATGGCTGATGAAGCCAAACATACATGTTCATCAGGTACAACAAAGATTTACTGAATAAACATTACTGTTTGATAGACAGCACGTGTTATCAGTTGTGTCTGATAATTTGCAGTCCCGTGGACTTGTAGCCTGCCAGGCTCCTCAGTCCATGGGATTCTTCAGGCAGGAATCCTGGAGTGAGTTGCCATTTCCTCCTCCAGGGGATCTTCCTGACGGAGG
This sequence comes from Antilocapra americana, assembly GCA_007570785.1. Lineage (NCBI taxonomy): Eukaryota > Metazoa > Chordata > Mammalia > Artiodactyla > Antilocapridae > Antilocapra > Antilocapra americana. The sequence goes on along the minus strand of ML660213.1, from coordinate 859,383 downwards.
GATCAAACCCACATCTGTTTTGACTCCCGCACTGGCAGGCAGGTTCTTTACCACTGGTACCACTGTCTTGCAAATCCCGTGATAGATGCTGGGGTTGTTTTATTCCTAAAATTTGGCTTTCACCTGGAGAAGCACAGGCAGAGAATTTTAACCAAGAGTCTTTGATATAGGAGTATATTCAGCAAGCCTGGGAAAGCAAGTCCTGCCTGACCAAAAAGGAGCCCCAGAGACCAAACTGAAACTCTGATATGAAGGCAGCAGGGAGGGGCCTCCCCCTAACGGTGAGCCATGGCCTCTGCGTACTATGTTGTCACTGCAAATCTGATTGGAATACCTTTCTGTTGTTCACTTTCCTGATTAAAAGCCTTATTCTGGGTGATACAATGTGACACAACCAGAATTTCTTATCCTCTTTAGAGTCTCTTTATCTTTTCTTGGAATTAAGTGAAATTGTCATGTAACTATCACTCTGTCTGAGGGATTTAAAACTTCTTATCTGGAAGTGTAACTGGTCATCCAGAGTATATATAAGAAGGTAAGAAAAGATCTCTCACCTTCATTTATTCAGAGGAGATAGGGATGATCAACAGGTCTGTATTTGCTATAGAGGCAATGTTCTTCTTTCGGATTTCATAGTTTTCTAATCTTTCAAATGGCAGTAACACCTCATTGTCCTAGATGGAGCTGGAGATTTCTAATTAACTGTTGCTACCATCGTCATCATTTAAAGTCCATCCTGAAAATGGTATTTACCACAATGATCTGTTGCTCCAGGACATTTAGAAATAGGAACCGGCTAAGTCCTTTTGTTTTTAATCAACTGGAATTTTACTCTGTGGAAAGGAGAATATTTTTCAGGGCACACAAAGTATGTGCTGCAAAACAGAAATGCTTTTAGACAAGGCTCCAAGGGTTATTTCTCATTATTTTTGACATCCCTCTTTCCACTGAAACAAGTCACGGGCATATCTACCATTGATCAGTTGACAGATCAGCAGTTCTATTAAGATGAAAACTAACCTTGGAAGTGTTTAGAAGGAAAAGGGTATCCTTTGATTTATTATGCCATTTTATGCTCGCGCTACTATTTCCCTTTCAGCTATTCAGGCTATGTTAAGTGGAAACATCCAGCAGTTTTAATAAAGTGTCTCATTCAGACCAAATATTAACCAGAAGCATTTTAGAAGAACCCTCTGATTAAAGTAAATGAAATAAAGATCGTCCAGTTCTGTTCAATAATAGGGAGTCAGACATAATGGACAGAATACAGAAACATTCTTGTGATGACAAACTATGCTGTCATTTCTTTTTAGTACCAGCTGAGGTCTGGGTGTTTCCCTCAGGAATTATAGGGACATTTGCCTTTTAGCAGGTGGGAGTGCATTCTAGTTATCCTGCATCTTGATAAAAGGTATTATGTGTGATACATGGTTGATTTGTATATTTAGGTAAAGTTATTTTGGAAGTGGTAATTTGTTTTTGCTCAAAGTCAGGACTGATAGCTATCTTATATAATTTAAATTTTGAAATGTAGTCGAAATTCAAACATTAAGATTTCCTTGAATTTTAAAATCTCCTCATTAGCATCATTTTTTATTACATCTCCGAGATCTCATAATCCACTTTCCTCACCACATCTATCTACAGCATCTAAATAGCTGTTCTTAAATTTTTTCAGAACTTACATTTTGCTAAGGAAAGATTTAAGGGGTTTGAAAAGGTTTTCTCAGGTAAGATGAGATAGAAGTTGAAAGTAAAGGGTGATGAAATTGGACCACTTTAGCACAATTTTAATCTTAAAACTGAAACATTTCTCCATTGAATTTTAAGTTTGGATGTTCTGCTAATTCAAACTAAATTTAAAAAGTAGATTATTCTGTAAACCTCAGAATTTTCATTAAAATTCAACTTTGTATTGTTTTGCATCCTAGAAATAAGAAAGACAAGTTCTAAAACACACTGATTTTTAATAAATGAAAAAACAATATCAGAAAGATTCCTAGGATATATTGCTCAAGAAATATACATTAGTGTGATTGAAAGTGGTACAAAAATATTGTAATGTTAATAACTTTAAACTTGATTTTTTTACCCATAGATGGATATTTTTATTTCTGATATCTTTAGAACATAATACAGAAGTATGTATTTTGTGAAGTTTGTAAATGAAATTAAATTTTGTTAAAAGAAAAGAGAAAGGTGATTGATAAGAGAAAATGATTATCTCTTTGATGTTTCAACTGTTGCACTTATCTACATATCTATATTATCTATATATAACATCTAACTCTGTGTAGCTTGTTAGCCAGCTATCTACCTATCAATAATTCAAAATTATTTCCATATCTATATTATAAGTAAAACACTTTTCCAACAAACTATGTATATGTGTGTATACACACATTATTTTTAATATAATATTATAGTTTTTATATTTTTGCCTAATTCACCCTAATTTTTATAGCAAACATGAGACAATATATGACCTCATTTTCACACAACTATAATTAGCCATAAAATTCCCACTTGTGTTTATTTTTCTTTATTAGTATCTCTGAAAATCAGTAAAATAATGCAGCTTAGTTTAAGAAGGCAGTGCTAAATTAAGAATGGAAAAATCTAGATACAAATGAAAAGTGCTAAGAAAACAGATTCATTGCAGTTTAGATAGTTGGAGACTATTGATAAATTTTCCTAATGCTATAGTAGCAGAATGCTGAATATAAAATACTCATTTATTCCACATATACCATCAAATACAAAATTCAAAACAACTGAAAAATTACTTCCCATCAGGCAGATCTTTAAATAAACCTGTGAATGGAACATGGGAAAATTTAAACACTATTTCCTCACCTATGGAATAGTTGAGAGTCTCCTAAAATTCTCGTTTGGCTTTTAATCCTCTTCTTTCTTTTAAAAATATAACTCTATAGAGGCATTTTTCCTTTGAAATAAGCATCATTTGGCACAAGCAGAATTGTCAAGGCATGTCAAATACTGAGAAATGTGGTGAAAAATGAGAAAGGGCTGAGTCACTTAGAAAGTGCCATGCAGTCAGCCCAGGGTAACAAGCGCTAAATTGAGGAAGAGAATGGTTGGTGGAAATAATAGGTCAAAACAGACCAATGAAACATAATCATTACATGATAAAATGACCTGTAGAAGAATTTACATTTTTGGTAGGTTATCTATTGACTATCAGAGTCTTGCTTGTAATGATCCTCAAATTAGGTACCTTAATTTTGTCAGATGCTTCAGTTTTGTGATATTTACCTCTGCAAGTAAATTTCCACAAGATGTTCTTTATAAAGACATTCGGTTTATTTTCTCAAATGTCTAATACTGCTCAGAACAGCTATAGGAACACAGTGCCAACTGAAAGAATTTATTGCTTGCATTTTTTTCATGAAGCATTATTAGTAAGATTCTAAAAACCAGTTGTGTATCAAGTTTAAACCTTTGAAAATAGGACTTTAAAAAATTCTGTCAAATAATATACTCTTCTAATTCAAGGAAAATTGAGAATATGATAGTAGTATGAAATGTTGTATAGGATATTTTTGTCCCTTAATTATGAACTAAGTTAAATTGATGGCTTTTACTTAAACATAAGACATTAAATTATTGTTCATATGTGGACTTTGTTATCTTCCAAGACTACGTAAAACAAATTATGGTACAAAATAAGGTATAATTTTTGTGGGATCAAATAGCTTTGATGGAAGGATATTTGCAATTATAATGTATTCTGTACATTTTTAGAGAGGATGATTTTAGTGTTACTGAATTCAAAGGGAAGACTTCTGAAAAACTTGCTCTATGAAGAAGAATAAGCAAGCTCCACGTGCTCAACTACTACTAGTTTTGTCTTTGCAGGCATGTATTATAAATTTTTATAATTCTTCCTGCCTTTCCCACATTTCCATTGTTTCCTAGTTAGTGGGCTGAAATAGTTAATAAAATAGCTATCTTCAGATTTGTTTCAAACACTTGGAAATACGATGGACAAAGACATGATATGTTACAATGGATGCTCCAGGGAATGAAAAAAGCTCAGTACCATTGGGATTTAGAGGTCACATTGCAGAGTTAATATTCAAATTTCTCATTTATGCAACCCCCATACGTGTATGTATCCCTAGTGTCTTGGGAAGCTTATATTTCTCCAGGAATAAATATTTTATTCCCGTGGTGATTTGCTACATGTTGGTTTTACTCTCCAAATGTGCTTTAGGTACGACTTTGTTATGACTCTGGCACATGTTCTTCCAACTTAAGACCCTGTAAAGAGACCACTCCCATTTTTCCTGTTTGTAGGTGGTCAGAGATGAACATTTGCATCCTGGTAACTGATTCACGTTACACAATTTCTATTCAAATGCTCTCACATATTTTGCCTTGGACATCTAAGAATTTGTGGATTTCCTGTTAATTGCCGTCACTTCTCCTCCAAGCCCTGGATCCCTAAAGGATTTTAGTAGAATGTTAAAATCGTACAATTAAAACTCTTCTTTCACCTCTGGCCCTTTTATTGGTACACATGAAATCAGATACTGTTTCTCATATTGAAATGCTATTAGTCACCCTGCCTCAGTTTCAACTTAAGGGAATTTCCTTTTTACAAGTAAAGTAAGCTAAAGATTCCAAATAAGCTCAAGTATGTCTATAATTTTTTTTTCCTGTTACAGGAGTGATTTCTGAAAATATTAAGCATCTGTGAAGGTTACCTGTTTCTTAAATATAGTCATGTTGAATTCATTTATCTGATGCGCCATAAGCCTGTACACTTTCTCTGAAACACCTAAGTTCCAACAATTACTTTACCTTATGTTGAACTCAGATATCTGAGCAGTTTACATAACTTCCAGCTGAAAGGATGGGAATATTCCAATAACTCTTTCTTTAAAAATTTTTATTGGAATATAGTTGGTTTACAGTATTGTGTGAGTTTCAAGTATGCAGCAAAGTGAATCAGTTATTCATATGAACACACATTCTTTCTAAGATACTTTTCCTGTATAGATTATTACAGAATATTGAGTAGAGTTCCCTGTATTATGTAGTAGGTCCCTATTAGTTATCAGTTTTACATATATTAGTGTGTATGTGTTATTCCCATCTCCTAATTTGTCACTTCCCCCACGTTTCCCCTTTGGTAGCCATAAATTTGATTTTAAGATCTGTGAGTATGTTTCTCTTTTGTGCATAAGCTCATTTGTATAATTTTTATTAGATTCCACATATAAGTGATAGCTTATGATACTTGTCCTTCTCTGTCTAACTTACTTCACTTAGTATGAGAATCTCTGGGTCCACCCCTGTTGCTGCAAATGGCATTATTTTCTTCCTTTCTATGGCTGAGTACATATATTACATGTCTATATTTACCACATCCTCTTTATTCTCTGATAACTCTTAAAGTTTAGAGCAGGACTGCCTTTCCTGCTAAGCATTTTGAAGCAAACTGGGCTTGCCATTTCCTTTGTTGGAAGGTGTTTAACTATGAATTCAATTTCTTTAAAAGATGTTGAACTATCTATTGATATTTGTTCTTTTGTGTGATTTGGTAGTTTTGTGTCTTTCAGAGAATTTGTCCACTTTATCTAAATTTTTGAATAAGTTGGGCATAGGATAAATAATCTTCCTTTGTAAATTTTATAACATCTCTGTGTCTGTAGTGATGTTCCCTCTTCCTTTCTTCCCGGTATCAGTACTTTATGTCTTATTTTTCTCTCTTTTTCTGTCACTGGTTGACCAGCCAAAATAGAAGTATGTTAATTACGTTGCCCTTTCAAAAACTAAATGTACATTTTACTGATTTTTCTGTATACATTTTCTATTTTTAATTTCATTGATTTCTGCACTTCTCTTTCTTATTTTCTTCTTTCTGCTTGAGATGGGTTCATTTTACTATTCCTAAGTCAGGAGAAGTGTAAGCTTATTATTGATATGTTTATTTATTTTTAATATAAGCATTAATGATATAAATTTTCCTCTCTGTATTTCTTTAGCTCCACTCCTCAGTTTTGATATATTACATTTTCATTTCCATTTAGTTCAAAATATTTTAAACTTCCACAGAAACTTACATTTTGAGTGACTGCTCCTTTGATTAAATATTTGAGTACTAGTAATTCCAGATATCATTCCATGATCAATTTCTGGTTTAATTTTGTTATGTCATAAACACTGTATATATACTCATATATATAAACATATATATGAGTATATGATTATGTGGTCATTAACATTGTATGATCAAAACCTATTGTATGAAATTATTTACATGTAATATTTTATTGCACAAGGTATGACATGTCCTAGTGAATGCTCCTCTTGTACATTCCTGATATTGCTCAGTAAAGGGTTCTCTAAATGTCATACGATATTCATTGACAGCATTATTCAGGCCCTCTATCTCCTTATTGATTATGTTTTCTTATGCTGCCAGTTTCTAACAGAGGAATAATGATACCCGCAAGGGTAAACATGAATTTATCTGTTTCTTCTTTCAATTCTATAAGATTTTGGTTGATATATTTTGAAACTCTGGTGTTAGGTGAATATACCTTTAAAATTAGTAGGTTTTCTTGGAAGTTGGACCTTTTCTCCAAATCATCTTTTTTTTATCTAGTAATACTTCTCATTTTGAAGTCTACTATGTCAAATAGAAATAGAACTGTTTATAGCTTTCTTTTGGATAGTCTTTGTAGGGGGTGTCTTTTTCTATCCTTTTTAAAAACTATCTACATCTTTATATTTAAACAGATATCTTATTGACATTATATAGTTTGTCATCGAGTTTCTTAAAAATAAATCTGATGACCTATGTCTTTTAGTTGATTTCTCTGTGTAATATGTCTTTTTTCCTCTAGCCGTCTTTAAGATTTTCTTTTTGTCTTTGATTTTATGCAGTTTGAATATGATATAGCCAGCCATTTTTGTTTCTCTTTTTGTTATTGTTGAAACTGATTGATATTCTTTGTGCTTTTTTGCTCTGTGGTTTGTTGTGAATCATTTTGGAAAATTCTCAGCTATTGTTTCTTGAAATATTTATTCTGTTCTTTTTTAGTTCTCTTCCCCTAAGCCTTCATAATTAAGGTTCCAATTATGCATGATTTAGACCATTTGCTATTGTCCCATATTTCCTGTTTGTGTGTTTTTTTTTTTTTCACTTTTTTTCTTTCTGTGTTTCAGCTTAGGTAATTTGTATTGACCTATTTGAGTTCACTGATTTTTAGCTTGGCTGTATTGAAACTACTACCAGGACAGTCAAACACTTTGTTTCTCATTTCTAGAATTTCCACTTAAAACTTTCCTATGGTTTCCCTCTCTCTTTGTTGAAATTTTCTCTCTTCTCTTGTATGTTGTCCACTTTTTATATTATGGTCTCTAACTTATTAATCAGAGTTATTTTTAAGTCCTTGTTTTGTACTTCAAACATGTATTTAAGTCTGGCTCTGTTATTTGCTTTGCTCTATACAGTTTATTGCATTTCTTTACTTTTTGGATACCATATAATTTTGTTGTTGAAAATCATAAATTTTTGATGAGATTTTGTGGATATGCCTGCAAGTGGGTGTGCCTTTCCTTCTGACAGGCCTTTATTGTAAAGGTGTGAGTGATTCTAGAAAAGCTATACACGTGTGAACTAGTCTTGAGATTTGTTGTTGCTGTGCTTATCCTTTGAGAATCATAGACTAAAAATGTCTTTTGTGTTACCTTGCATTAAGGTTGAGGCTAGTTTGCCATAGGCTTTCTGGTGGCTCAGACGATAAAGCATCTGCCTACAATGTGGGAGACTCGAGTTCAATCCCTGGGTTGGGAAGGTCTCCTGGAGAAAGAAATGGCAACCCACTTCAGTATTCTCACCTGGAAAATACCATGGATGGAGGAGCCTGGTAGGCTACAGTCCATGGGGTTGCAAAGAGTCCGACATGACTGAGCGACTTCACTTTCACTTTCTTTTGCTAAGTGTTGACTTCACCTTCAGTTTTAGTTTATCAACTTGCACTGGTGTTTGGAGAGGGTCTCTCTCCACACTCATCCTTTTTCTACCAGTATTCCAACAATACTCAGCACTCAACACATTAGCCTGAGGGTGAGATCAGTAGACATTACTTGCTTTTATTGGTATGCCTTTGTCCCAGGCAGACACTGTGTCCCTGGATCTTAGAGGTCTGGCATCCTCAGAATCCTGCTTTTCTTCGGTCCTACTTCTGAAGCAAGCATGTATTCCTGTCCCTGAGCAGACAATATGTTTGTGTTTTCTTCCAACTGATACATGTTTTCACCAATGACCTAAAAGTGATGGTATTTATTGCCTTTTCCCCAGGACTTTGAGGCTTTCATTCCATACAGAAGAATGAAGAAGGAGGTTTTGTGTCTCCTCTATGATTGGCATTTTTGTTTGATGGGCCCTTACCAAGAAGTACCATTCCTCAGGACCTTCCCAGTCTTACTTGTGAGTATCTTTGAGGTCTTAGAGAAGATCTTCCTAATGGATCAGTTTCCGTTTTTATCAGCTGTCCCTCTCCAACATGTTATATTTTCCCTTGGTATCTCATATTTAGTCTTTGTTAATTTTTAGCCATTTTAGCTGAATTCTTTTGTATGTGTTCAGCAGAATCAGTCTCAGTTAAGAAAATGTTGGCTTGCTATCTTTTTCCATAGATGCCTGTTTTTCCTTCAATTCAGGATTAGATTGTTGATCTCTAACAGATTCAAAAACAGGTGTGAATTTGCAGATTTTCTGGTTTTTCCTTGCTTTTAGTTAAAAAACAATGCTCTCTCCAACTTTCTACTTCCTAAGTTAAAGCCTGAAGAAAATTAATTTCCTTCTTAGTGTTTATCTACAACAAAAGTTTTAAAATCCTTCTGTAAAGATAAGATTGAATAAACATTCAGTCACTCAACAAATGTTTACCGACCACTTCTATGTGGGAGGTACTTTTTTGGAAGCAGCAGTGAATAAAACAAACAATATCATTAGGATTTTGGAGCTCATATTCTCAATGGGGAAGGGAGAACAGAAAATAAATAAGCAAGATATGTACATACATTTTATAGCATTTTATATGTTGTTAAATGATATGGGAAAAAAGAGATAAAGTGGCTCAGAGTAGGACATCAGAAGATTCATTAGGGCTTGGCTTCCATTTTTAATGACATGATCAGGAAATATCTTGATGAGAAGGTATAGTTACATTAAAGACTTGACGGAGAAATAGTTCATTCACTCAGTGAATATTTGGGAGGGAGAAACAGCATTTCCAGGAGGCAGAAATATCCAATATAAAAAGCCCTGAGGAAAATCAACAGACAGTAAATGCTGGAGAGGGTATGGGGAAAAGGGAACCCTCTACACTGTTGGTGGGAATGTAAACTGGTACAGCCACTATGGAGAACAGTATGGAGGTTCCTTAAAAAATTAAAAATAGGTCTACCATATGATTTGGCAATCCCACCCCTGGGTATATATCCTGAGAAAACAGTTAATTCGAAAATGCACATGCATTGCAGTGTTCATTGCAGCACTATTTACAATAGTCAAGGCATGGAAGCAAACTAAATGTCCATCCAAAGAGGAATGGATAAAGACGTCACACATGCCCACAATGGAATATTACACAGTCATAAAAAGGAATGAAATTGTACCATTTGCAGAGACGAGGCTGGAGCTAAAGATTGTCATACAGAGTGAAGAAAAACACATATTATATATTAACGCATATATGTGGAATCTGGAAAAAATGGTACAGATGAACCCATTTGCAAAGCAGAAATAGTTAACAGATGTAGAAAATAATCATATGGAAACCAAGGTGGGAAACGGGAAGGGATGAATTGGGAAACTGGGATTAATATATATAAATGACTGTGTGTAAAACAGATAACTAATGAAAACATACTGTATAGCACAAAAACACAACACTCTGTGATGGCAAAGAATCCCCTCTTTATATGTATTTGTGTAGTTGATATACAATACATGTAATATACATATGATAAACAATATGTATAAAGCCCCCTTTTATATGTATTTGTATAGTTGATTCAGTTTGCTGTGCAGCAAAAGTTAACACAACATTATGAAGCAGTTAAATTCCAGTTTTACAAAGAAAAACCCTGAGGCAGGTGCAACGTTGACATGTGTGTGGGCTCAAGGAGGCGGTGTGGCTGCAGCAGAGTGGGCAGGGGAGAGGGCGTGGTGTCAAAGGGGTGGGTGATGGGCAACAGATTATGTATACCCTGGGATGCTCTGGAATAGTTTTCAGATTTTATTCAGAGAGATATGAGGAGGCACAGTAGGGTATTGAGTAGAGAGTAATATAATCTGACTTTCACTTTCAAAAAGCATCACTCCAGCCACAGTGTTGGGAATAGACTGTGGTGTTGGGTATGAATGGCATAATCAAATTGTCATGCCATTTAATGAGGGTGACCTTTAAAGAAGATTTCTCCTTTGAGTCCAATTCAGAGTTCTTTCTCCCCTCCAATAAAATTGCATTTAATTGTCAAAAATGAAGCATGACTTTATTCTACAATTAATGGGACTTAAAATGCTAAACTGCAAATCATGAGGGCTTTAAGCATACACCAGTAAAACTTGAAAGCTATTCTGATATATTTCATATAATCAACTTCTTTGTGATGTCCCTTCTTTGTCATTCATCACACACATTTGGAATGTCCTGAAAGTGATAGATACTAAATTTGTAATATTTTTCATCCTTTAAAATTTTCTTTAACTTATATTTGCTATATTTCTCACTCAACCAAAGAGTACAATACTTAAGGTTAGTATTCTGTAGTTTGAAGAAGAAAAGAGCCACAGAAATGACTTTTTAAACTAGACATTCTGCTACCCATTTCCCACTTCAACCCTCAAAGTAGGCTCATGTATAAAATTGACTGTAACTCCAATTTTCCATCACCCTTATTTGCATTATTCATATGCCACATGGTGGCAAAATTAGCAGGAAGCTCCTCTCATCATGCTTGTTGTAGGGACAAACCAAAAGTTATTTATTTAGCTAATAAACTTCGAAAATAGTGCTGATAAACAGTAGGTATATGTTTCTGGTATTATATCTTCCCATCCAAATACTAACCAGGCCCGACCCTGCTTAGCTTCCATGATCTGCCGAAGAAGCGTGTTCAGGGTGGTATGGCTGTAGACCTATTATTATACCTTAGAGTGTTCAATGATACTAAGTTTAAAGAAATCCCATCTGAGTAACTAATCACACATTTAATAATATAATAATGAAACATCAAATTTAATTCTGATTGAATCCTCATGAATGAATTTATTTTATTTTGTAGGCTTTCTTTTTTTTCTGACTACCTCTTACTCCTGTCTCCAAATAAAATCCCACATGCATTTATGTTGACCACCCTGTTCACTTCTACATCCCTAAGGCAAAATAGTGTCTAGAATAACAGGCTCTAAGTCTTGTTATTGTTGTCGAATAACTGAATGAAGTGTGATAATGCAGTGTTTGAAACATTCTTTTCTGATCACCTGTTTGTACAATTGTTTCTGTGAACTCTCTACCTAAGATAATTTACAAATACCTCATATTCAGTGTCCATAGCTGAGCACATTTCTCCTAGTTTCAGATTCAATCTCTGTTCAGTATTTTACTGCACTCACCATCATTTAGACTCTTGCAACCAGAAATCTGGGTGTCATCTTCGATTCAGCCTTTTCCTTTACTCCCTGTATGCAGCCGTTCATCAGATGGCATATCGTTTTGGTTCTTTGCAGCTCTGCCATGGCCACCACGGCTGAACCCCCTTCTCGTTCCTAGATGAGTGCAATGACCTTCTGAAACCCTTCCTCCTCTGTAGTCTGCATGCTCCAAAGTCCTAGAGATGGCTCTGAAACTCAGATCTGTCCTCTCAGTTCCTTCGTTAAAACATTTTGGTAGTTGTCCCTTTTGGTAGTTGTTCCTCAGACAAGGGCAAAATTTGGTACGATGGTCTGTAAAGTTGTACCTCATCTAGCCTCAGCCTGAATTCTCTCATGCTGTAGTTGGCTTCCGTTTTATCTTCTGGCTATGTTTCTTCTGGTAACTCCTGGAATGGATCATGAACTCCCCACCTTTGGTGCCTTTTGCGGTTCCTAGAGTGATGCCACTCTCCCCTGATTCCACCCTCCACCCCACTTTACTCTCAAGCTTCCCCCAGTTCTTCTTTTGAGCTGAATTATATTTGCTTTTCAGGTTTTAGCTTAAACATCTTTTTGTGTTCGTTTTGTGATCTGTTTTTGTTTCCTTGTTTTTGTTTCACTTCACAGAACAGGTTTGTTTTACCTATCCTTACTTTCAAAGTCCTATGTATTCTCCTCTGCCCTTTTCTCTCTATTTTGCTTCTAATTATTTTATTTTTAATATATATTATCTCCTGCTACACTGTAAGCATCAAGAGGTTATGGACAATGTGTACTCTGTTTAATAATTTATCCCCACTTTTAGCACACTATTATAGACCCAGTGTGCTATCAGTGATGTACTAGTGTAAATGAAAAAGTTGATGAATTTCGAATGAACTTTTGGAATAGAATTTAATTCTTATCAAGTAAACTGTGAACAATATAAACCCTACATATTCTATATAAGGATGAAGATCCAAATTAATTCTATATATCATCCTTTTCTGATCATACATTTTGATAGCAAGTTTGACTGCATTTTCAAAGAATTAGTTTTCATATTTTAGAGAAAATGTCTAACCAAGATTAATAGTACAGGAGTGTAATTACATTTTATTTCAAAGAAATTTGAACTAATTCCTAAGCATGTATCATTTGTTTTTGAAGAAAAAGATGTATCATCCTTGTGAAACATTCAATTTATACTTAGGTAATGTTATTTACTTGCTAACTCACGTCCATCTCTTTTACAACCCTGTGGATTGTAGCTCACCAGGCTCCTCTGTCCCTGGGATTTCCCAGGCCAGAATACTGGAGGGAGTTGTCTTTTCCTTCTCTGGGGATCTTCCTGACCCAGGATCAAACACACGTCTCTTGGATTGCCAGGTGTATTCTTTGCCGCTGAGCCACCAGGGAAGCCACCTTAAGTAACAGGACTTTTCATATATAAGAATACATCTAAGGATCTTTTATTTATGTTTTGGGACTTAAATTGTTTTAAATGTTTTCTTCAACATCTGATATTTAAGGGTGATTTCAGTTTTGGTATTTGAATTTCTGGTGCGTTTATGTATATAGGTTCCAATTTAAACTTAAGGCCCTAAGGCAGAAGTACCCGGGTAGCAGCAGAGGAAAAACTGTAAAAAGTTGAAGAATATAATAAAAATAAACATATTTAAGTGATTAAAATATTTAATAGTTATACCCAAGGCCAAACATCATATTTGAGTGTATGTATCCTGCTGTGTGCTTAGTCACTCTGTGTCTAACTCTTTGCCATCCGTTGGACTGTAATGCTCCAGGCTCCTCTGCCCATGGGAATCCTCCAGGCAAGAATAGTGGAGTGGCTTGCCATGCCCTACTCCAGGGGATCTTCCCAACCCAGGGGTTGAACCCAGGTCTCCTGCATTGCAGATGGATTCCTTACCATCTGAGCTACCAGGGAAGCCTATATGTTTCATATACAGGGCCTTATAGTGTACGTTTACATTCTGTTCTTTTTGTTAAGGCACCACTGGTATTTATAATGTGGAAAAGATACCTAAGTTCCAATATCATTAATATATGCCAAGTACTACTCTTTTATCTGACAGTATTCATCACATTCTAATTAATCATCAAGGAAGAACTCAACTATTCTATTCCAGATATGGACCAATAACTCTTGGGAAAATTAAATCATCTTTCAGAAACATTTCATTCCTTGGTGCTAATAATTCAGTGCAAATTAATTCCCAGAATAACAGTCAGATCATATTATATAATTTTCTTTAAGATTCTCCATCTTCTGTATAAAGCTTTCATTCTGCATTTGAAACCTGCTTTTTCTTCACAAGTCATTTGCAGTATTGTGATAAGCAGCAAAAGGCTATTCAGAAAGTATAATAAGGGCTTCAGTTGAAGCTAGAAAAATGTTACAGAACACTTTTTTTTTGTAAAGGCACATCTGAGTGGTTGGGTCACTGTGAACAAGAAAGAAATGTGGGCTCTTCTCATTCTTTTAGTGATATTTAATCTCATTTTAACCTTTGTCTTTTCCCTGTTGTATTTGATAACATAGCCATGGCCCAGTTTTCTAGGATAATTTGCAGTTCAATCCTGTGCTCATCACAGTACATAAACACAAAAATAGAAAAAAGCCCTAGAGTGAACATTTACATGTATTGGTTTTTTGCATCCACGATCTCTCTTTTGATGAGAGTGAGTTGCTACAGGTGGGTGAGAATTCTAGGTCCATTAGTGACCTTCTTTGCCATCTTTAATGTCATCAAGGCAATTAGCCATGGATTTCATATGGTTCTCATTCACCTTAATACCCACAGCTGTTGCCATGCCCTCCTGGATCTCCCAGTTTATGTTCTTAGACTGTGAGATGCCACAGAAAAAAGGAAGGGACCACATTAATGATTGTACCTTTTACCACCACAATTCAGGGGCACCCACTCTACCTTATATTTGTAAAGAGACAGTAATCTTTGTTATTGTTCCTGCTGTTATTTTAAAAATGATTTGTGACATTTTTGAGTACTTTGCTCTAATGAGACTTTCCCACATATGAGTACAAATAAGGTAACATTAGGGCTTCCAGGTGGCACTAGTGATAAAGAACTCATCTGCTAATGCAAGAGACATAAGAGATGCAGGTTCAAGCCCTGAGTCAGGAAGATCCCCTGGAGGAGGGCATGGCGACCCACTCCAGTATTCTTGCCCGGAGAATCCCAAGGACAGAGGAGCCTGGTAGGCTGTTGTTCATAGGGTTGCAAAGAGTCAGACATGACTGAAGCAACTTAACACACAAGGTAACATTAATACCAACTAATTAATTAATGCCAACTCATTCTTTTTGTTCTCTTTTAAGAATTTTTTTAAAAGAATCTTTTTAGTGAATAGCTCCTTTTTTTGGCTTTATTTTCAAGTTCCATTTGTTGCAAATAATGACGCCAGATTCTTCAGCTCTATCCTTTTCAGCAGTTCCCCTCTGTCATTATTGCTGCTGCTGCTAAGTCGCTTCAGTCATGTCCAACTCTTAGCAACCCCATGGACTGCAGCCTACCAGACTCCTCTGTCCATGGGCTTTTCCAGGCAAGAGTACTGGGGTGGGTTGCCATTGCCTTCTCCTGTCTTTATTGCTAGCACTTATAAAATGATTCTTCAGATATGTTTCCCTGTTTATACAATATGTGTCATACAATGATATCTTTTTAATTCTGGAATTTTAATGATTATCTTCTTGTTAGTGTGTGCCAAGAAGTGTTAGTGGAACATTAACTAGTCACTATCATTTCAGTGATCCAGAAAGTTTTATATCAGCACAGTGGAAAAAATAATTCTCTTGCATAAAAATGTGTAGATTGGGTATATGAGGGATGGGGAAATCAATTTTATAAATTTTATGTTAGCCTAATTATGTGCTTTAAAGACGTTTTATATGTCAAATTTTTTTTGGAGAAAGAATACTAGAGACAGAATCTTCATCAAGTAGAGAATGATAGAATTGGCTAATGGGTGTAATCCTCAGGCACTATCCTAAAGAACTGGTACATTCCTTAAGTATATTTAGCTTTAGATTCTTGTGGGACCAGTATTGAAGCAGAGTTAGGTGTCCCAGGTAAAACAGAACCCATACATCAAAAGGCTTGGCTGTCTTTTGATGAATCAGCTCTTGAGATGGATGTCAAATGAGATCTAATCCAGGCCTCGATGCTTTCTTGAGGTAGAAGTTGAGATTTGGCAATGTCCAGTGTGAAGGATCAATCTGGGTAAGAGATTGCCCTCCACTGCTTTCTCAGTAAAGGATTCACAAGCCCCAGATAGCATCACATGAAAATTCTTCTACTCTTAGACTGAGTTGCTTCATTTTGTTTCACTTACCAACTTGTCCTCAAGTAAAATGACTCTTAAGTTAAGAGACTTAGTGTTACAAAGGCTTACTTGAAATGATCCAGATGGTTAGTCATGAAAACTAGAATTAACTTTGGCCTATTCATCTCTTTAAAGATTAAGATTAAGCCTGGAGTTTGCCAGTAGGTGAAATAGCTCCAAGGAACTCCTGCTAAAAGTTCAGTGCTATAGGGACGACCACACTTCAAAGAAACAAAAACTAGTGCATTAAACTTAGGTCATGGGTGGATGTTATACACAAAAACTTCAACATCATTTTTGAGAAAAAAAGAAAGAATTTGCTCAGTTGTGTCCAATTCTTTGCAGCCCCATAGACTGTAGCCCACCAGGCTCCTCTGTCCATGGAATTTTCCAGGGAAGAATACTGGAATGAGTTGCCATTTCCTACTCCAGGGGATCTTCCAGGATCAGGGATCAAAACTGCATCTCTTACATCTCCTTCATTGGCAGGCCGGTTCTTTACTAATTTAGTGCCACCTGGGATCTTTAAAATCATAGTTCTTGTTTGGATTAAAAAGACAATATGAGCAAGACAGGGAGAAGAATACCCCAGCTTATTATATTTAGTCACTGAATCACAAATTCACAATATCTTAGGATGATTAACATTTGGAAATGTCCACATCCTAACGAAGAACCAACATCCAAGAATGTCACTTTGTACACTAATTAGAGTGAGTCACATCAGAAAACACTATATCCCAATGTTGGTACATTTTCCACAATCAAGGTACTACATGCTTGGATGCCATCATTGTAACAGATTGCATCGTTGGCTTCACTGCAGGTCCAGTGGTACAGTATTTGTCCTCATCTCTTTACTTTATGCTTGGCCATCTGGCTTGCTTGACCAATGACGTGTAGGCAGAAGTGATAGTACACCAGTTCAGAGCCTAAATGTAAGAAGTTTGCCTGTTCCTCTTCCACCTCTACAAATGCCTGGTGAAAACTGTGCTCAGTTGGCCCACGTGTCCATGAAGAGGGAGCAGCACAGGGGCTAGCGTTGCCCTAAGTGATCAATAGGCCTGCTTGGGAAGTAGTACCGTCCAGCTGCTGCTTCCTAACACAGAAATATCCAGCCACCTTTAGACACCTTCCAGCTCATCTGCTGATTTGTGAACCTTAATTAGTGCATGTTGTTGGAAGCCATTGAGTTTTGGCTTGATGCACAACTCAACAGTAGATTATGGATACGATCATCAGTAACAGTTCAGTCCAAAATGAGTTTTATCTGGACCACTTTTTATGACCCTCTCCCAAAGTGTCAGATGAGGGTCAGGTCCACACATCTTTTTTCAGGCTCTTTTGTCTCAGCTTTGCATCTTCTGCAAGTAACTACTGAAAAGAGAAGACAGTGTCACAAAAATAAGGGAAAGAGTGCAGCACAGAACCATCAAACTCCATACTTAGAAAAAGAAGTAATGATTTTAAAACCACCAATTTCTGCAGAAGGAAATGTCATAAAAACATATAGATAAAATGGATTCCACATAGAACATTTGAATTCTATCTCTAAAATATTTGCAGTCGAGTTAATGGTTTCATTTCAGTTTTTTTCTTCCAAATAAGGACCATATACTTGATTTTTATGTGAATAACTGAAGGGCTGGTTAAAGAAGTTTCCTGAGATAGAAGGAAAATTAAACAAAGAATAATTTAAGTCCTAACCACTGAAAAGTAAATTTTTTGTATCTTAAAAATATTTTTAGAGGTTTAATTCAGATAATATAACATCAAAAATAAGAAACGATCAAACGAGAGGGTTCTGCTATATATATATGTAATATATACATAGTTACATATTTTGCTCTTCCCACTTAATGTTTTATACTATTTCTTCTTAATGTTCAAATTTTGTAAAATTGAAGATTAATTGCTGCATAATATGTGATCAAATCAATATAGTATAATATGTTTACCAGGCCTCTTTCTTTACATTAAAGTTATTTCTAAGTTTTTTCCATTATAAAGAAATCTGCATACAAACATTCTTATGCATAATTGTTTACTGTTTCTTTGATTACTTCATGTTAGTCTTAGAATTTGAATTACTTGGCCAACGCATTAGAATGGTTTTAAGATTTATTGTTTACAGTAAAAAACTCTTCTTTAAATAATATTCTCAGAAATACACTAACTGATTCTAAGTAACCTATTATTAATTTT
This sequence comes from Antilocapra americana, assembly GCA_007570785.1. Lineage (NCBI taxonomy): Eukaryota > Metazoa > Chordata > Mammalia > Artiodactyla > Antilocapridae > Antilocapra > Antilocapra americana. Next base: position 841,154 of record ML660213.1, on the reverse strand, counting down.
CAGTAGTATGTACTCTCTTAAATGTTTTATAATTTTAATATATGATATATACAATATGTATAGAGACAAAGAATTATTATAGTTCAGTTTAGATGCCTGTGTTAAAATATAATCTCCATTAACCTAGGACTATTTCCTCACCACTGTATCCCAGTGCCTAGGATAATATCTGGAAAAAATAATGCTTTATTAATATTCATTAATGAATGAACAAAACTCAAGTTTCCAACAACTTCCAAGACCACTGTTTATTTTCAACTTTGTAGAGTACCTAAATAATTCTTAGTCATTTTGATTTCTGCCTTTGTGAATTAATTGTTCATATCTTTTGCCTTCTTCTGAAGGTTTTCACTAACTTTGAAAATCTCCCTGGAGTGTTGTCCAGTACAATTCAAAGGGATACCCAGTCTCTTTGGGGTCCACTAGAAGAAACATCAGTCCAAAAGGAACTTGAGAAATGATATAAAAATCCTCCACCCAAGTAATCGTAAAATGAATGCCGAGAGTGAACTTCTGTATATCAACAAGACAACTAGATTGTGAGAATAGTTATGTAATTCTCCCCAACTATAAGGAACATTCAGTAACTGATGATGCTGTCTCTGTGCTGAAGGAGATGGTAGCTCTCTTTCACTAAATTTCTATTAGTTTTCCTTGATTACCCCAACAATACTCTATCCATTTTAAAATTTATTTTTAATTGGAGAATAGTTGTTTTACAATATCGTGTTGGCCTCTTCCAAACAACAGTCTGAGTCAGCCAAAAGGATACCTATGCCCCCACCTCTTGAACCTCCCCCCAATCCCCTACCCCATCCCACCCATCCAGGCTGTCACGGAGCACCAGATTGAGCTCCTTCTGTTAGAAGCAACTTCCCGTTAGCTATCTGTTTTACATAAGGTCATGCATATGCTTCCGTGCTACTCTCTCAGTTCATCCCACTCTCTCCGTCCCCTGTTGTGTCCACAGTCTGTTCGCTATACCTGTGTCTGTATTCCTGCCCAGCAAACAGGTTCATCGATACCTTTTTTCTAGATTCCATGTATGTGCTTCAATGTGTGGTATTTGTTTTTCTCTTTCTGACTTTCTTCACTTTGTAAAACAGGCTCAAAAAGACACGTGGTCTGTACTGTACATGTTAATGGCTAAGTTTCCCTGTATTTGTACTATGATCTCTTGTCTCAGTTTTATTGAAAAATAGAACTTTTCAGTATAATTGCAGAATTATAAGATATTTCAAGTGTACTTCTGGAGAGTTTGATATGCATTGTGAAAGAATTCCTTCTACCTGGTGAATTAATACATCCATTGCCTCACATATTTTTACATAAATATTTGATGAGAGTAGTGAAGTCCTCTCTTGTCTCACCAGGAGATTCTAAGGTCAGGAACTATATCACCTAAACCACTTGGTTTGTATAACTACCTAATCTAGAGCTAGATAGGTATATGGACTATTATAACTTACTAATTATAGTACAGATGTTGTTTTGTATGCTATTTGAAAAATAGTTTTACTCTATAAAGCTAAATGAAATCCTTGGTAAAAGTAAATAGAAAGTAATAACTAGAACTATAGATATATAATAAGGGTTTTGCTTACAATAATGGAATATGGAATTGGCCTGAACAAATAACTGAGTACAAGATTGCTTACTGTGGATATAAAAAGAGTTGAAGATATTTGTAGAACATCTTTATTCAAATAAAACTCTCTAAAAGAAGAGCCACTATACAATCTAAACTAATAGGATTTTTCAAAATGCGATGAAAACATTGGATCATAGACGTTTAGAAAAACTGGCTACAAGAGAAATTTTGCTGAAGGGCTTACTAAGTTTAAAATATCCCAGAGAGACTGGGTTTTGGAAAAACATTTCATAGAGAAAATAAAGCTGTAAGCAACCCACAAATATCTGGTTTACTTTTGGTTAATTTGATATTCAGTTGGATGAAAAACTAGACTTGCTCTCTGAGAATACATGAGTATTTAGTATACATATGTGTAGGAAGGGGGCTTCCCGGGTAGCTCAAATGGTAAAGAATCTGTCTGCAGTGAAGGAGATCTGGCTGCAGTACATGGGGTCACAAAGAGTTGGACATGACTGACTAACACACACACACACACACACACACACACACAGCATAGGAAAGGCTTTCCAGGTGGCACTAGAGGTAAGGAATCCTTCTGCCAATGCAGGAGACATAAGAGATGCAAGTTCAACCCCTGAGTCGAGAAGATCCCCTCTAGAAGGAAATGGCAACCCACACCAGTATTCTTGCCTGGAGACTCTCATGGACAGAGGAGCCTGGAGGGATACAGTCCGTTGGATCACAGAGAGTTGGACATGACTGAAGCAACTTAGCATGCACGCAGGTGCATAGGAAGAAGACCCATATATAAGCTATCTATTGCCATGATACGGCTTAACAACCAGGAAGCCTTAATGATACATAATTAAGCATTTCTCAAGGTTACAATATTGGCTGATCTTGTCTGGACTCATCAGGCTCAGTTGGTTTTTTCCACAGAGGGTCTCTTGTTCTCTGGAAACAGTGGGCTAGTGGGCTAGTGCTTCCTCATGGTGATGAAAACATTACAAGTAAAAATCCAAAGACATGCAAAAGCACATGTTGTCTCTTACAAACTAGGATCAGACCTGGCAGGCTGTAACTTCTGCATTTGATCAAAGCAATTTACACAACTGAGTTAAAATTGAAGGGGTGGAGAATAGACTTGGCCTCTTCAATAGAGTAGCAAAGAATGTAGATGATGGAAGGGTGACAAATTGAGCTTAATAATGCAGTCTACCACAGCCAATTTCTTTCTTAAACTTCATGTGTCCAGGTTTACAACCCCTGACCTAGAGTACCAGGACTCTGGTAGAGCTGCCAAAGCTCTATGGTATACATGAGAGTTAATTATACAACATTAGAATAATTGTCATTTTAATTTGATTGTCCCTGACGATATATAATGTAGGACATCTTTTCATGTGCTTATTTGTCATTGGTATATCATCTCTGACAAGGTGTCTTTTAAGGGCTTTGGCCCATATTTAAATTGAGTTTTTTTGTTTTCTTATTGTTGAGTTCTAAGGGTTCTTTGTATATTTGAACAATAATCCTTCAATATGTATGTCTTTGCAAATATTTTCTCCCAGTCTGTGGCTAGTCTTTTCTCCCAGTCTGTGGCTAGTCTTTTCATCCTCTTCAAGATGTTTTCTGTAGATCAGAAGTTTTTAATTTTAATGAAGTTCTACTGTTAATTATTCTTTCATGGATAGTGCCTATGGTGTTACATCTTTAAAAAAATAAAGTGCAAACCCAAGGTCATCTAAATTTCCCTACTGTATTATGTTCTAACAGTTTTGTGTTTTACATTTGGGCCTGTGGACCATCTTAAGTTAATTTTTCTGAAGAGTATACAGTCTATGTCTGGATTCACTTTTGTGCATGTTGATGTCTAGTTGTGCCAAACTCTCTCCAACAAACAGCCTTTTTGAAAAGAATGTTTCTCCATTGAATTAACTTTCTCCTTTGTCCAACATCATTCCACAATATTAATGTGGGTCTATTTCTGGGCTCTCTAATCTAATCTATTGAACTGTTTGTCTGTTTTTTCACCAATATTACAGTGTCTTGATTATTGTAATTTTATAATTTTATCCTAAGCCTTGAAATCAGGTAGCATCAGTCTTCCATTTTTATCTGTGTTTTTGAATATTGTGTTGGTTATTCTGGATCTTTCCATTCTCCATATAAACTTTAGAATCATTTGGTCAATATCCGTAAAACAATTTGCAAGGGTTTGATAAGGATTGTCAGAATCTATAGATCAACTTAAAGAGAACTGACATCTTGATAATACTGACTTTTGCTATCCATGAACATGAAGTATCTCTCCACTAATTTATTCCTTCTTTGAATTCTTTAATCAGTTTTGTAATTTTTCTCAGCTTTGGTACATATTTTATTACATAAATATTTTATTTTTAAGGTGCTAAAGTAAATGGCTTTTTAAAAAAAAATTAAATTCCACTGTTCATTGTCGGTTTATAGGAAGGCAATTTTGTTTTGATATTTTAACCTTTTATCTTTCACTTTTGCTATCTTCACTTAGCTGTTGCAGGAGTGTTTTTGTTGATTGTTTCAAATTTACTACATAGATGATCTGCTAACAAAGATACTTTATGTCTTTATTCCCAATCTATATATCTCTTAATTCCTTTTCTTGTATTATTTATTAGTTAGGGCTTCCAGTATGATGTTAAAAGCAATGATGAGAGGAGATATAATTGCTTTGTCCTTGATCTTAGTGGGAAAGATTTGACTGTAGGTTTTTTAAAGAAATACTCTTATCAAGTTTGTTGCTTTTCCTAGTTTTCTGAGAAATTGGTATCACAGATACGCTTTGGATTTGGCAAATGCTTTGTCTATAATTTACTGATATGACCATGTGATTTTCTCCTTTAGTTTGTTGATATGATGAATTACATTAATTGATTTTCAAACACTGAAACAGTCTTGCACAGCTGAGATACATCTTACTTGGTCATGGTGAAAAAATCTTGCTTTTTATATAATACATTGTTTGATTCAATATGCTAACATTTCATTGAGGATTTTTGCATCTATGTTCATGATAGATATTTATCTGTTGTTTCTTCTAATTTCTTTGTCTGATTTTGGTATTATGCTATTGCTGTTCTCATAGATGAGATAATCTTATCTTTTAAAATTGATTGTAGACAATAGTTTCTTTCTTATTAAATGTTTGGGAGATTTAACCAGTAAACCCATCTGGGCCCATTTTAGAAGATTGCTGCTCTGCTATGCTTAGTCGCTCAGTCATGTGTGACTCTTTGTCACCCCATGGACTGTATCCCGCCAGGCTCCTCTGTCCATGGGGATTCTCCAGGCGAGAACACTGGAATGGGTTGCTATGTCCTCCTCCAGGGGATCTTCCCAATCCAGTAATCGAACCCAAGTCTCTTGCATTGCAGGTGGGTTCTTTACCATCTGAGACACCATTTAGAAGATTATTAATTATTAAATAAATTTCTTAGTTGTATAGGCCTATTCATGTTGTCTGTTTCTTCTTGTGTGAGTTTTGGCAGCTGTGTCTTTCAAAGAATCTGTTCATTTCACCAAGGTTGTCAGATTTGTTGCTATAGAGTTGTTGATACTATTTCTTTATTATTCTTTTAATGTACATGGGATCTGAAATGATATTCATCATTTCTGACATTTATAATTTGTGTCCTTTCTTTTTTCTTCTTAGTCTGCCTAGGAACTTAATTGATATCATTGATTCTATCAGGGTGAGCTTTTGGTTTTGCTGATTTTCTCTATTAGTTTTTCAGTTTTCAGTTTCATTGATTGTTCTCTAATTTTTATTTAATTTCCTCTGCTCATTTTGGATGTAATTTACTTTTTTCTTTCTAGTTTTCTAAGGGAGAAGTTTAGATAATTGATCTTAGATAATTCTTATTTTCTTATGTATGCATTTCAATACTGTAAATTTCTAAGACCTACTTTATTTTCATTCCACATATTTTAATTAGCTTTATCTTCATTTTATTCTAAATATTTTAAAATTTTCTGAGATTTCTTCTTCCACTCATGTAATTTAGAAATATGTTGTTTAATCTCTGAATATTTGGGGATTTCCCAGCTAGGTTTATGTCATTAATTTCTAATTAATTCCCTCTTGTTCAGAGAACAGGTATTGTATGATTTCTGTTCCTTTAACATTGTTAATTGTAGTTTGTGGCCCACAGTATGTTCTGTTCTGGTGAATGTTCTATGTAAGCTTGAGAAGAATGTTTATTCTCCTCTTGTTGGATGAAATAATCTGTGGGTGCCCATAAAATCCAGTTGATCAGTGATAATGCTACATTCAACTGCTACTGATTTTCTGCCTGCTGAATCTCTCCATTGCTGACATACAGGTGTTCAACTCCTCTTAAGTGAGAGTCACTCAGTTGCATCAGACTCTGCGATCCTATGGGCTATACAATACATGGAATTTTCCAGGCCAGAATACTGGAGTGGCTAGCCTTTCCCTTCTCTAGGACATCTTCTCAACCCAGGGATTGAACCCAGGCCTCCCGTATTGCAGGTAGATTTTTTATCAGTTGAGCTACCAGGGAAGCCCAACAATATGGGACTCAGTGGCCTCTCCCTTCTCCAGCAGATCTTTCCAGCCCAGGAATCAACTGGGTTCTCCTGAATTGCAGGTGGATTCTTTGCCTACTGTCAACTCTCTTAAGATTTTAGTAGATTCATCAATTTCTTCTTGCTGTTCTCTGCCTCATGTATTTTGGCAATCTGTTATTTGACAGAAAGAAATCCTTATATCCTATAGAATTTACCCTTTTATTTTTATGTAGTGTCTCTCTTTTTTCCTGTTATTTTTCCTTTCTCTGGGATCTGCTTTGTTTCAAATTAATATCTTTACTCCCACTTCCATTTTTAGTGTTAGCATGGTATCTATTTCTCTATCCACTTATATTCCTTTACACTACACTTTTTGTAGATTATATAAATTGGCCTTTTATTTGGATCCACTCTGTCAATCACTTTTTTAATTAGTTCATTTGGACTGTTGATTTTCAGTGTGATTCTTGATATTGTTGGATTAACATCTACCATAATTGTTACCATTTTCTATTTGATGCCTTGTTCTTTGTTCAACACTGTTTTGTCCTCCACACTTTTACTAGGTTTTGTGATTTTAACTGAGCATCTTATGTGATTTGATATTTCTCTCTTTTCTTAACACATCAGTTATATCCCCCCCCTTTTTTTTCATGGCACTATAGAGTTTGTAATATATACTTACAACTAAATGTAAGTTGACTAGTTTGGTCAGCTTTTAATATTTCATAAAGAAGAGGTAACTTCCAAGCTTCTTACATGGTGGACTGAAAAGTGGTATCTCAATATTCAGGTTTTTAAATAATTAAAAATGTGAAAGATAACAACTAGAATTAGTTGTCATGAATTAGTTATACAATGCAAACTGTAGAATCTAATCAACAAATGAAAATGTAAAAACAAAAATGTCTTTACATGAAAAGTTATACATTGTCTAGAAAAGCACTCTGGGTTACCTATAGTCATGTTTATTTTATACCTATGGGAATTATGATTTTAGCTTTTTTTAAAAAAATTATCCCTTAATAGTACACTTTTTCAATAGTTCAATCTCATGATACTAAGTCCTATGATTACTGTTCTTAGGTAGTACTTAGATACTATGGGAATCAGCATTAGGAGTCTCAACTCTAGCATAATTCTTTTTTCAAAGAACACTCTGTTCATAGTCTGTTAAGAGTTACTGATGTTAATACAGAAAAGGAATTATGCACCACAAGAGTATTTTTTTATTTTAGAGTAAATGATAAAGTGACCCTGTGTTTCCTTGAACAGTGATTTTCATGTATTTTATTCTAGTAAAATCTAACTTTTTATCCTCTAACTGCTGGTGTCTGGAATAAAGTCTACTAGTGTTTAAAAATTAATATTAGAGCCAGAATCAGAAGAAAATAGAAATTATAAAGCATCTGCTGTTTTACTGTCTTCTGTGATCTAATTTTCTCTATGTGGATGCCAGTCACAGAATATTTCCTAGATTATCCCTCTTTCAGCATTACATAATTTCATTTATTTGTTACATGACTATTCTGAACTTTTTCCTTTGGTTATTTATGCCAGTTCATTTTGCATTTGCAAATGCCCTAGCCACATGTCTTTTTTATATTGGGTTTTAGAATTCTGTAGAGCTTAAATTTAATACTGGGTCTTTGCCAACTATTACCTAAGGGAAAATTATGTTTCTCTATATTAGCATTAGAAAAATATTTTCTGATAATGGGCAATTAATAATAAAATAAAGAGGTATATATACATTCATGATGGAAGCTTAAAATTTTTTGATTATTGTGATTTTCTGAGTGTTATAGAAAAAGTATGTCATATTATCTACAAAAACCCTATAGCTAATATGATATTAAATGGTGATTAAACTGGATACTTTTTACCTAAGATCAAGAACAATGCAAAGAATCCTCTCTCACCACTGCTGTTCATCATTGAACTGGAAGTGATAGCTTGTTGCATAAGGAAAGAAAAGGAAAAGAAATTAAAGATATAGATAGGAGAGGAAGTACTAAAACTGTCTTTGCTCATAGGTGACTTTATTGTCCATGCAGAAAATCTAATAATCAGCAAAAATCTATGGAAACTTAAGTTTGAATCTAGCAAGGACACAGGAATACTAGAAGTCTTTAAAAAAAAGTAGTAAATTGGAATTTGAAATTTTAAAAATAATGCTATTTTTAAAATCACCAAAAAAGTACTTAGCTGCAACATTAACAAAATATGTTTAGGCAGTATAAGCAATATACCATAAAACTTTGATAAAACTAATTGAAGTTTTAAATAAATAGAGAAATGTTCATGTTCATGGTTTGGAACATTCAATATTGTTAAGATTTCAATTCTTCTATCTATTTGATAAATAGATTTAGCACAATTCCATTCAAGATTCCAATAAACTACTTTGTAGATGTTAACAAGCAAACTTTACAGCTTGTGTGAAAAGCCACACAATCTAGGATTGCCAGCTGAACACTGAAGAAGGAACAAAATTGAAGGACTCAGACTGTACAATTTCAGGAGTAAATGTAAAACTACAGAAATCAAGATAGTGTTGTCTTAGCAAAAGAATAAACACATGGATCAATGGAAATGAATAGACAGCTAGCTAGAATTATACAGATATAGTCCTTGAAAATGGAACAAAAGCAATACAGTGGAAAAGCATAATCTTTTTTTAACAACAGTGATCAAACATATGTTCGTAGGCAAAACAACAGCTGCCGCCGCCACCACCTCCTAAAAATAGCTTCAACACAGACATTACACTACATCTTTCCTTCAAATTAATTTAAAATGAATCATAAAGCTAAATGTATATTGTGATATGGTAAAATTTCTAGGGGAAATTATCTGACCCAAGTTACCTTAGATTAGGTTATGAGATTTTAGAGAGAACACAAAAAACACAATTGAAAAAAGGAAAAATTCACAAGTTAAACTTTCTAAATTAAGAAAACACAGTTAGTGACAGGGAGAAAATATTTACAAAAGAATATCTGATGAAGGATTTGTATCCAAAACCTACAAAGAGCTCTTAAAATTCAACAATAAAATACAAGCAACCCAATTGAAAGTAGGCAAAAACCTCCCACAAAAAGTCTGAGATCAGATGGTTTCACTGGTGAATTCTACCCAACATTGCAGGAAGAACTAATGAGAGTCCTTGTCAGTCTCTTCCAAATAGTAGAAGAGGAGGAAATGCTTCTATCTTAATTTTATGAGGCCAAAACCAGACAAGCGAAGTAAAATAAATATAACAGTATTCTATTATAGTAGCATCAGATTATAAGCCAAAATATGAAATAAATATTGACTCTGTACTAATAGACATAATAGACACAAATGATTGAATAAATAACTGTGGGAGAATAAATCTCATGCATAAAAATTCCCAGGGCTTCCCTGCCTGGTGGCTCAGATGGTAAAGAATACACTGGAAATACAGGAGACCTGGGTTCTATCCCCGGGTCAAGAAGATCCCCTGGAGAAAGAAATGGCAATCCACTCCAGCATTCTTTCCAGGGAAATTCCATAGAGAGAGGGGCCTAGCGGGCTCTAGTCCATGGGGTCACAAAATAGTCAGACATGACTTCATAAGCTAAAACAGACTATTCTTCATATGGTCAAATCTATGTGTTAAGTGTTAGTTCCCCAACCAGTGATCAAACCAGTATCATTAAGTGGATTCTTAACCACTGGACCACCAGGGAAGTCCCATAGCCTAGTGTTTTTAAGTCTTCACATTTCCTTATAGGTGCCTTTGATTGCTTTTCTCTCTAGTACTTCCATGGGTAATTAGTTCTTACTATATCCCACTAATTTTGCATTCCAGTAGCTTTTGTAGTAAATTCTTTTAAAACATTTAAAATTATGGCATGCTACATTATAGTTTTGGTCTGTAGAGAAAAGAAAGCCCAAGGTTTTTTAGTTATCTGTGTAGAATCAATTTTGACATCATGTTTACATAGCAAACAATAGGGCAAAATACTAATGACTCTTTTCTGAATGGTCTAAGCCAAGATGTAATTTAATCCATATGCTTTTCACAAATGGTTCATCAATTATTGATTAGGCTTAATGAGTATGCTAATAAGGAGAACTCAAGTGGCTTCTTTAGCCCTTCTGTGCTTTCCAGGTCCTCATAAATTTTTGAAATGGCGGCTGCTGGAAATAGATTATGGATTGGTGCCAGGAAGCCATAATGCAGCCCACATATGGTGTTCAAGGGCTGCTGTTTGTCCTTTCAGGATCATATCAAAATGTACTTTACATGACATTTGTTCTCAATGTAAATTAATTTATAAAGTTTCCCCTGTGTGCTTGCTATTCACAGTGGTTCATGTGCAGAGGAGATATTAAAACACAGATTTTGCTTATTTTAAAGGTTAAATTGTGGAGGATCACTTCCAAGTCATGTTGTTTGTAGAGATACTAGTGGAAACCTAGATTTCAAGCCAAAATTTCTAGATTTACCTTCACAGTCAGAGGTCTTACTATTATCAAAATACTGAAACTGATTTTCTGAACCTGACTCATTCATTTCCATTCTTTAAAGGTCTAAATGACATTGCATTGAGTGATCTATCCTTTTAAATATGTTAATGCATTCTGATTATTATTTCGCCAGAAAGGGAGAGTTAAAGTGTAATTGCTTTCTTGGTCTAGTAAAAAGCAACATGAAATATGTTTAGAGCATAATTGAAGTGTAATTTTTGTTTGAGACAATGAGCTCCAAACTGTTGTATTTACATATAACCAACCTTGGATAACGTGATCTGGAAATAATATGAATGAAAAGCCATTAAGATAGTTTATTGGAAACAATTACTTGAATTTTGCTTCAGACATATCCAATTAGCATTCTAGTTAACTAAATAATCTCTGGATGGATATTACAATAATAGTTTACTAAAAATATTGCTCATATCTTGAAAACTCTCATTCAACATTATAGATGCTATTGTTATAAAAGATTTAGAATTCTTCCTTTTATAACTTCACGTCTTTCTCAAAATCTTGTTGCTCCAAAATATCCAGGGAGTAAATGAGATAATGACATTGAGCCACAGTGATATAGTTCATCAGAATAATGCATTCTTCGTTTTAGGTTCAGGTTAGGCACCATTACATAAATGGCACTGCTAACTGTATCCCTAACAACCTGTGTAAAGAAAATGATGCAATAAAATATGATACTAGCTAGTGCTGAAATAAACACAGGTGTTTTTGTTTTGCTGCCTTGGTTTTTTTTCCCTAGTGACTGTAATCTGTACTATTTCTGGGTTATTATGCATCAAAATGTTTTTTCTTCTAAATAACTTTAACTCAGGTAACACCTTCAATACTTTTATTTGGAATTTAGTAGAATGATAAAATGTCTAATTATTTATTTCTCTTGTTTCCTAAAGTTCAGATTGTCATTCTTGATATGTTATCATATCAAAGCTGTGATAAAAGAGTAATATCAAATTAAATTAAAGAATATAAATACATGAAAGAAACTAATAGTGATGACAGAAAAGTAGTTTAGAATGATGAGTGAAAGGTTGATCAATTACTCTGGTATTTCCTTAAAAAGGAACAAGTAATGATTTTACTAATCACTGAAACAAAGTGGTTTTCTAGGTATCCTGTCCTTTGGTCAATGCAGTTTGAACTAGTCTTTACTATCATACACGAATGTTGTTCCTTTTACTACTTTTTTTGTTGTTGTTAAATAAACTGAAAAACCAATATTCTCTCTTCAAAAAATTATAGCCACCAGAATGATATAACTTTTCTCAAAATTGTATTCAATGTCACTACTTAATGTGGCAGACAAGTCTCCCAAAGAGATTTAATGATTAAATTATGACATAATTAAAATGGTGACCAAGAGCTAGCATGCTTTTTGACTTCAAATGCTGTTTGTGATGTTACAGCATTCTCTCCAGGTCAATTGATTTCTGGAAGTTATCAATTTTAGTTTAAAGATATTTTACTTTCAAAAACATTAATCCTTTCACCCTTAAAATATAAAACTTTACCAGAAAACCATAAATAATCATAGAAATATGTAGCAGGGTTCTAATTTACATTTAACCTTTGTTTTAAATGATTAATGGACACTATTTATGTAAACTATTTCTACAGTGCAGCATGAAATGAAATTTAAATTGCAGATTTTACAGTGGTGTATTTTAGTTAGTGACCCTATCCCTATGAAGAAAAAGAAAAGGAAACCAATTACATTTGTAATAAAGATGCTAATGCATTTCTTGTTTTAAAGTTATTTAAGCTGTGACTGTGTAAGAAACTTTTCTTTCTGATAAACAAGGAAATTTTGCTCTGCTTTGTGGAACTGTATAAAAATGACTTGGTTGATTGTCTGCTATTAATATCAACAGCAACAAACTTCCCTCTCTGGACCAGCTACTGCTGGGGTCAGCAGGTGGTTTGGTGGAATCAGGCCTGGGATACTCCCTGCCTCCAGACTGAGGGGAAGCTATGGGTTGGGTCTCCTCAGTGGGGAGGCTGGCCACGTGGTCAGCTTGCTGCAATGTGGGGATGAGAACCCAAGGCACTCAGGGGAGGTCTCAGTTCACAGAGATCTGTAGACCTTTCACTAGGAAGGCTGACATCAGGGCCTTTGAGAGTACCTTGTCCCTCTGGTCCCAAACATCCAAGGGGAGTGAAAAAGGTGAGCTGTTTTCTCTACTTGCAAAATTTAGAGACTGGGAAAACAGCCTCCCTCTGGTGGTATGGGAGACTGAATGCTGGTCAGTTAAAGCACACTGTAGAGAATGCTTTTCCTAACAGCACTCACAGATCTATTAAACCTTACAGTTGACACCTAGAATTTGACCTCAAAACTAGACAAAGAAATGACACTGCACCTGAAGTGAAATAGGTATAAAAGAGAATTCTAGCTAGTGCTGAGTAAAAGAGAATTCAATCAAATAGAATTTTTTGAAAAAAGGACAAATAAGATAATTTTTTTAAATGAGACAAATTGCAATATAGGACAGTCACTGCATAGTTGGCAGATTGGAAAAATGATAATAATGCTTCTTTAGTTGCAGACTAAAAATACAAAACTAGAAAACTATGAAAATCTTGAAAGTCTTGGGGTAGCTCCTTTTGATTGAAGTCCAGAATAAGAAAAAAATAGTAGATGGCAAAAAGGAAACGATGAACAAATAATAGAAGAACATTTATTTGAGTTGAGGAAAAAGTAAGTAAGTATTTGTTTTATATTTATCCCAGGTATCATTCATTTCTATAGATAAATGAGCTATATTTATGAATAGGATAGATGTGAGCTATATTATCATTCATATCTGAGAAAATACTCAAGTAAAGACTCAGACCAAATAGTAAATCAACCAGTAAAAGACCACAGATTGAGAAAAAAATAAAGTTGAGAAGCAAGTAACAATATATCTGTGTATGTATATAGGAAAATGAGAAAATAAATGAGACAAACATTCAGTTGCACAAAATCAGAATTTGCATTACTTTAACATTAATTAAAAACAATGTTTTTCAGTCTACTAGTTTTATAAACAAAAAATATGCAACTAGAAAATGGAATAAATATAAATCTACTAAGGAACTGTAATAAAGCTCAGATTTGGAGAAAGTCAATAGAAATGATGAGGACAGCACATTTAGTTGGATATAGATACATTTCAAATTAAGAGGGGTATTTTACTTTATGATAATGAAGTTTCTTCCAAAAATCAATTATATACTTGACCACAAATATAATTAAATCACTTTAATAAGTTAAGATATGAAAGCCCATAATCATAATCCAATAAAGATCAGAAAAATAAAATTGAAAGCCAAAAATTAAATTTTATTTGGAAATTTTAAATAATCCCTAGGCAATATTGCATCAAAGAAAAAACCTAGAGTCAAATTGTATAATCTCTAAATAGTGTGTATATAAAATCTGAGAGACACATAAGAACAAAAAGGCCCTAAACCTGTGTATCTTCATTACTAAGAAAGAAAATTCTTTAGTGCCTCTCTCAAGAAATGTAACCTGATGTTCATTTTAGGAGGGAGAATAACAAAATAACCAAAAGAATGGAGGAAAAGAAAGTCAATCGATATACAATCTAAAATAAATAAAGCAGAAAACTAAGACATAGTAGGAAGAAGGTAAAATGGTTTCTTTGGAAATCCCAAATGAATAGTTGAATAATTTTTTAGACTGCCACCGAAGGAGAGTCTAGGTATGCAAGATGAGTCGTAACAATATGTATAGACACAGATATAAAAGCAATTAAACAAATATTAGGTATAACTCTAACAATTAAAGCTGAAGACCTTGAAGGGCTAATAAGATTCCCCAAAGAGCACTGACATATGTATACTACCATACGTAAAGTAAATCATTAGTGGGTAGATGCAGTGTCGTACAGGGAGCTCAGCCCAGTGCTCTGTGATGACCTAGAGGGGTGGGCTGGGGTGGGGGTTGGGAGGGCAGTTCAAGACGGAGGAGGCATGTGTATACTTACGGCCGATTCTTGATTGGAGACCAACCCAACACTGCAAAGCAATTATCCTCCAATAAAAAAATACAAATAAAATAGATCCCTCCAAGACAGTGACTCCAACCATTGAATGTCCTGATTCCATCCTGGCCGACGGTGTTGCAGTTCAGTTTGGATAGGTAGATCTTTCAAAGTCTGAGGGTGACACAGGTGGGGAGGGGTAGACGTGCACGGTCCCCAGCACCACTGCTGTCAAACCCTCTAGAGGACAAGGTGGCTGTCCCCATGATGGGCTATGATCAGGCCAGCGTTTTTGGATAGTATAACTTCCTTGGAGGAAGGACGCTCCAAAAGCTGTTCTTTATCTTAGTAAACATAACAATAAAATTAGCTCCCAGATACACCTGCTCCTTTTATCCTTATACCAGCATTTATGCATTGTTACTATGGTCCTAGCTTATTTTCAACCCTTCCCATTTCTATTAATTCATTCTTGTTTTTCCTTTACTATATCTGATTCCTGATGACTATTGGCCCATCATGGTTCAGTTCCCATTGTGTGTCACAGGCTAGCTACATTGAGTGAAATAGTCTCAATATGGTCTTCACTATAAACCGGATTTTTGCCTCTGTTATCTATGATAGCTTTTTGTTAACATACATTGATAAAGAAGATGATATGTTGAAATGACAAGTGTGTCCCAGTGGCAGATGGTATAAGCTAAACTTTAAGACTTTAAATATACTTTATATATATATTGTATACATATAATCATTATATCATTATATAATTCAGATTAGATATATATAGTTGTACACTTATAATATGTATGTACATAGTGTATATAAAGTATGTGCTAATATGTGTTGCTGATCTGAATTATAACAATTGCAGTGCTCCTAGAAGAATAATATATCAAAAATCTTCTTAGGAGCTTGAACAGTTTGTGGAAAGCTAAAAATTATATATTAAAACTACCAACATACCACTATCTATAAATAAATAATCACATTTAAAATTTTTATTTACAATGTGAAATTAAAAACATGTTCCTATCACAAAAATTTTATTTACTATATTCATATAAGACTAATAGTTTACTGAGGCTTGTATTAAAATAGTAAATTAGGCTAATTTCTGTTTCTCTGGCAACTACCACATTTTCTCAGTCTTATCTGGTGTAGAATAAGCATGAAATAAATTTTCACTGGATTTCCATGGTGGCAGCAGTGAAGAATCTGCCTGCCAATGCAGGAGATGTGAGTTTGATCCCTGAGTTGGGATGATCCCCTGGAGAAGGAAATGGCAACCCACTCCAGTATTCTTCCTGGAAAATCCCATGGACAGAGGAACCTAGTGGCTATAGTCCTTGGGGTCACAAAGAGTTGAACAGACTTGTTACTCAACAATAGCAGCCAATTATCACTACCTGCCATTTTGTGACTACAGTGTCTTTGTGTTCCCCTGTACCCTTTATGTACTGTTCTTGTTCCACGTAGGTGCTTCTTTTTTTTAATTTTGTCTTTTTAATAAAAAGGCACCTATAAAACAGGTCAATATAGTACAGGCAGCACAGAGAGCCCTGAAACAAGCCTAAAAATTATCTTCAAATAAAAACGAAGATGTCTTCACATGTTGTGTATATATATATATATATATATTTATATGATGGTACAAAATGGCTGGGGGTGTGGCCATGGATGGAGCGAAGCTGGCCTGTGGAGTTCACCTTGGAAAGCTAGTCTGGTGGCAGAGGTGGGAGGAGAGGGGCAGGGGGAGGGCCTCAGGCCCTTTTCAGTTTGGCCCATCTCTCCTCTAGGCAGGAAACACTTGAGTCGGCTTGGGGAGTCTTGGCTCAGGGGTGGGAGGCTCAAGGGCACCAGGCCCAGGCTGGACACAGGGCTGGAGCACGTCTGGCGGGGTGGAGGGCAGGTGGCCCCTGAACCCAGTGCCCCAGGCCCCGGGCCCCCGGGGAGGGGCTGGGTGAGGCAGGAGCCCACAGCCAGCCCTGGAGGACTCCTGGGACCAAGAGGGGGTCAAAACCATAAATTGTCTTTTTTAATCCATATCTCTAGCATTTAAATGACTGTATGAGACAAAAACAAGGACTTTGAATGGGTGAATAAAGCAATACTTCTTATGTCATCATATTGAGTGCACTGAGTGAATAATTCATCTAACAATCAATTTAACTTAAAAACAAACTTGGTGTGTGTCCTATTAGTTGATGATATTTTAAACTAAATTTTTCTAGAGGTGTTGTTCAAA
This sequence comes from Antilocapra americana, assembly GCA_007570785.1. NCBI lineage: Eukaryota > Metazoa > Chordata > Mammalia > Artiodactyla > Antilocapridae > Antilocapra > Antilocapra americana. The sequence goes on along the minus strand of ML660213.1, from coordinate 824,233 downwards.
AATTTCATTCATTTTTATAGTCAAACTTTTACAACTGAAATAGAGTGGAAGCATGGTGTTGTAATATTGTAGTCCCCTATCTGCTGAAGCCAGGACCCGGATTTCGTAGAAAGAAACTGGGCATAAAATTTAATAAAGAACCAGACTGGACATGGATCAGAATTATGACTTTTCTGAGCAGATGCAGAATTAGATGAAACAGAATCCAAACTGGAATTCTGACTTGTTCCTCAAGTTACAGTTGAATTATATGAACAGTAGCCATGGGTGGAAGAATTTATTATACCATAAATGAGGCAATGTTTCTTAGATATTATAACTTCCTGGGGGGAAGAGATGCTGCAAAAGGTGTTCTTTTATATTAGAAAACATAACAATAAAATTAGCCACGAAAGTACCTACCAGATATATGTGCTTCTTTTATATCAGTGTTTGTGTATTGTCGCTATTGGTGTCCTAGCTTATTTCAGTCCTCCCATTTCTACTAAATTTGCTCTTACTTTTCTTTTACCAAGTCTGGAAGCCCTGGTTATCAAACCTTTATCTCCAACAGACACACACACACACACACACACACTCCCACAACCCTCATATACTTTACTCTCTTGTTGGTGAAACACACATTCAACTAAATTTTTTCAAAATAATTCTGTATATATTTCTAGCATGGAAATAATAAATAAACTAGTAAAATTATTATATGCAAATATGTTTTGCTTTATTTTGATCCCTGTGCGTGCTCAGTTGCGAAGTTGTGTCCAGCTTTTAGCAGCTCCACAGACAGTAGCCTGCCAGGCTCCTCTGTCCATGGGATTTCCCAAGTAAGAATACTGGAGTGGGTTGCCATTGCCTCCTCCAGGGCCTCTTCCCTAAAGATGCAGGTTTGATCCCTGGGGTCTCTTTTATTGGCAGGTGGACTCTTTATACTGAGCCACTGTGAAGCAATTTTGATCCTTGGGTCAGGAAGAGCCCCCATAGTAGGAAATGTTAATCCATTCCTGTATTCTTGCCTGGAAAATTCCATGGACAGAGGAGCCACATGGGCTACGGTCCAGAAGGTCGCAAAGAGTTGTACATGAGTGAGCACACACATGCTTACTTTGATCCCCACACTGGCTCAAAATTTGAGAAATGGGATATTATTTTATCTACATGAATTTAAGACTTCTTAAATTTGGTTCCAGGGTTACTCAAGAAACTTTGTCTATATTTAGAGTTATAGGGGTAAGTATTCATTGATTAAATTGCATTCTTTCTCATTTCCACAATTTGATCAGTGTGAGAGAGATTTTCTAAAACTATAAAAGAAGTGACTAAGATGGCTTATGAACGTATAATAGACATATATGTATAATTTTGTTCCCTTGTACAAAATCTAGAATTGCTGGATAAAGCACAACCACTATATTTAACTTAGTTAGTTATTTAAATATTTATTTATTTATTTTTGGCTGCATCTTAGTTGCAATACACAGGCTCAGAAGTTGTGTCCTTAGTTGCCCCCATAGGCTTAGTTGCCCTGTGGCATGTGGGATCTTAGTTCCCTGATCAGGAATTGAACTCTCATGCCCTGAACTGGAAGGCAGACTCCCAACCACTGGATCACTAGGGAAGTCCCACAACCACTGTATTTTAAAATAAAAATCTCTGTATAGCCAAAGAATGGAAAGGAAATTCATGGGTGTGAAAAAAAATGTGTGACCAAGAGAGCACAGGGAGGAAGGAAGAAAGAAAGGGAAAAAAGAAAGTGATAAAGGAAGGAAGAAAGAGAGAGAGAAGGAGGGATGGAGGGGGAGAGGGAAAAACAAGAAGGGGATTTCAGTTTGCACAGTGCTTGTTCAGGAAGCACTGAACCTGTAAATGACCTAGTGTGTTGTGCATGTACCAGACTGTACTATCCTCATGGGAAATAGAAGACTTTGCCTTGAGCCTGAGTAAGGCAGGAGCTGATATTTATCCTTTCTCAGACACAGAGTTAAGACCTTAATAAACAACAGGGAAAGAGTGGATTAGCAAATGTCTCCTGCCTATAGTAAAAATATCAACAAGAAAATTGATATATTGTCTACGTGTGGAAATTGGAAAATAAGTTTCCTTCTCAATCATTTTCAAGCAAATTTGGGGAACTCTAAGTAGAAACACTCAGAAAAACCTGGAATCAGTTTGATGGTGCCTTGTTCTCCAGGATGCTTAGGAAAAGCTCATACAGGTCATTTTCTGGACAGTCACATTTCCCAGCCAGGTCATTCATGGTTTTGGCTGTTTAAAATCAGCAAGTTATGAGCTCACAATCTCAATTTAACTTTAAAAAGGAAGACAGTGAGCTACCATGAGAGTCAGAGAAGAAGCAGAACTCTAACATTTTCATAAAAATAATTTCTATTTTTTTCCAGGTCCTTATTTATTTATTTTCTTTTTTTTAAATTAATTAATTTTTTCCTTTACATTATCGTGTTGGTTTTGCCATAGATTGACATGAATCAGCCATGGGTATACACGCGTTCCCTTTCCAGAACCCCCCTCCCACCTCCCTCACGATTCCATCCCTCTGGGTCATCCTGGTGCACCAGCCCTGAGCACCCTGTATCATGCATCAACCCTGGGCTGGCGATCCATTTCACATATGATAATATACATGTTTCAATGCCGTTCTCCCATATCATCCCACCCTTGCCCTCTTCCACAGAGTCCCCGAGTCTGTTCTATACATCTGCGTTCCTTTTGCTGTCTCGCATGCAGGGTTCTCATTGCCGTCTTTCTAAATTCCATATATATGCATTAGTATACTGTATTAATGAATTTTGAATTGTTTTTTGATCCATGTCAAAAAATAAATACAAATAAACAAATCAAATGAATTTTCTTCGCTTATAAAGGGGGAAGAGACAACTGCCTTTTCTTTCTCTCTTGAGTCTTCTTGAAAACTTAACCTTTTCAGAATGTAAATTGTTTTCTCTGGGTATTGTGCAACCTCAGTTTCCTGTTTATAATGATCACAAACCCCATAACCCCAGGAAATGTAAACACACACTTCCAGAGTCGACATAGAGGCCTGTCTTACAATGTGATCATTTGTCTCTTGAGGAGACAAGAGTAATTTTGTTAACATTTCTTCTGCTTTGGGGTATAAATAATGTGAAATATCATTATGACTCATAGACTCTTGAGGCTACCGATATGCATATATTCTGTTGTGCTTAATAATAAAAATGGATGGGGAAAAGCATGTAGACACAGATGAGGAAGTAGGGGGTGATTCATCATGGACCAGGTATGACTTGACCTGATCACCCCTGATCTGGCTGATTAACTGGATGCCAACTCCCTCAGAGAGTCCCTCAATCCTCACAACCCTCCTGAAGCTGCCAGCCAGCTACAAGACTCAGTTGTTTTTAAACTAGGGTAGAAAGTAATAGTATGGGCCTCCTGATAGCTCAGGGGTAAAGAATTGGCCGGCAATGCAGGAGATTCAACAATCTTCTGTGGGTAAGGAAGATCCCCTGGAAGAGGAAACGGCAGCTCACTCCAGTATTCTTGCCTGAGAAATCCCATGGACAGAGGAGCCTGGTGGGCTACAGTCCATGGAGTCACAAAGAGTCAGACACATTTAGTCATTAAAGAACAACAACAGAAATAATAGTAGACAGTAGTAGACAAGATACTTAGCAAAGGCTAGATTGAAATTGGACTTTAAAAAATTAACCTAGAATGTCCAGTTGTTTTCCAAAGACTGGTCTACTTGTGGGTTTAGCTATTTGGCCTCCTTGGCCCAACTCTGGCCACTCTGAAGGCCAGTCTTATCCTCAGAGCTCCTTTTGGGATTGACCGTCCCCTTTGTGTGATTGCATTGCAGTCCAACTTTTCCCTTTGTCCAATCCTCTTTTCTTTCCTCTCCCATCAAGGTGTTAATCCTGAGAGCACTCCCAAATAAATATACATAATGCATGAAAATATTAAAAAAAATTTTAAACATTTGAAAATTAGTGCATAAAATTGTTCATACACATACACATATGTATATATTTAATTAGACTCTTCCTTAGACAAGTTTTAAGATTGAGAAGGCATTAAAAGTTATGAGGACACTCTAGTCAATACTCTTTAACTATCTAAATGGGAAAGGAATTTGAAGAAAATGAGTATATGTGTATGTATAATGGAATCATTTTGTTGTACACCTGAAATTAACACAACATTGTAAACTACCCATACTCTAATAATTTTTTTAAAGTCATAATGAAGGTTGAAATAATCCAAAACATAACAAATGTTGTATAGAAGATTAAAGGCATCACCTATAAAGCTAATGAATGAAAAAATAAACTTGGAGACATTTGCAGCATGTAAGATCAATAGAGGTTAATAACAGTATAGAAATATATCTTAAAATGGTTAACATTTTATATACAAAAAATTAATGTCAAACTTTATATTGATCATCAGTGAAAAAATTGTATCAGTTTTCTATTGCTGTGATGAAAAAATTAAATGTAGCAGTTTACAAGGACCCAAAATTTATTATCTTACAGTTTCTGAGATAAAAAATGCAATACATTTAGATCTCATTGAATTAAAATCAAGATATTGACAAGAGGCATTCCTTTCTGGAGGCTTTTGGAAAGAGGAAACCTGTTTCTAATGGAAGAGAATTCACTTCCTATGGTTATTGGTAGGATTAAGTTCCTTGTGGTTTTAGATCTGAGGCCCCTGTTTTCTTTCTGGTGGCAAGCTGAGGGTTACTCCAGTTTCTAGTGGCCATCATCCCTTGTTTTATGACTCCTTTCTTTTATCCTCAAGCCCGCAGTACAGAGGATCCTCTTCACACTGCATCCCTATGACCCACCTTTCTACCTACCTTCTCCACTCTTAAGGATGCATGTGATTAGAGCCAGTCTGGATAATCCTTGTAGTTTTCTCATCTCAGTATTCTTAACCATGAAAATACCTGTGAAGTTTAATTTGAACCATAATGTAACGTACTCATAAATCTTAGAAATTAGAGAATGAACATTTATAAGATGGAAGACCTACGTGAGCTCACACTCTGGGATAAAAAGCACTGCATTGTTTAACATTTCTCATTGCCATTGAGAAATCGGATCTCTATATGATTCTTACTTTCATGGAGCTGATTTGTTTTAACTTTATGAAAAAGTTAGTAATTCTTTCTCTCTATTTAATGTCTTTAAATTTTATCATAGTGTGTGTATGTGTATGTGTATCTCTCTGTGCTTTCCTTTGTTGTCCTGTTGCAAATGCACTTTCAATCCAAAATTTTATATCTTCCTTAATTCCAATTTATGGTAATTAAAAAAAATGTTCTTTCCTCTATATTCCTTTTTGTCCTTCTGGGTTTATTTTTAGATTAATATTGATATTTCTACCCTCCATTCTCCTAAATTTTCTCATAATCTTAATTTGTCTTTGTTCCTATTTCATAGCCTGTTCTAGAACTCAGTATCTTGAATCTCCTATGTACAAATTAGTCTTTATTAGTATTTTTCTGCTATTTAAAGCAAACAAATACTACTTCAACTTTTGTATATTTTACGTCAGATATTAACAGTTGTTCCTTCTGTTAGCACATGTTTCTGATTCATGTTTCAAATACTCTTCCTCAGGACTCTGAGAGTTATTTTGCTTAATTTCAATTCTTATCCTGCGATCCCACTTCTAAGATATAAAAAAACTAGGAATATGATTTTTAGCTACCCTAAGAGAGAAAGCTGGATAAATTAAAAAATAATAACTTGAACCCATTGGAGAGCTTAGGTTGCTGGGAAAATAGCCTTAAACTTAATAAGGGTCTCCTTTCTCCCAGAGACAAGACATATAGACTTTTTCACATGTAAGAGATAAAAGGAAAGATGTGTCTAATTTACAGAGGTCAAGAATAATTTGGCAACATCTTAAATAATTGCTCAATTCAGTTGTGGGGTAGCATAATAGCATAGCAGCATGGGAGACACAGACACAGTGAAATATCTACCTTTTAGTAAATTCTCTTCTAAGAACTTCTATTTGGTTCCCATGAGAAAGATTGGAGGTAGAAAGGAGGCTGAAGGCAGGAAGTCAAAAGAGAAATTAGAGAATATTTTGAATCGAATGAAAATAAAAATACAACCTAAGAAGATATGTGGGATACGGTGCTTAGAAGGAACTGATAATGTTAAATGCTTATATTAGAAAAATGGAATAGACTTAAATCGATAATTCATGATTCCATCTGAAGAAAAAATTAAAATTGAGCTAAGTAATCTTTTAAATTAAGCTAATTAAACCAAGAGAAATTGAAGGAGAGAAATAATGGCTCACACTCCTAAATATATATCCAGATCAAAAGTTCAAAAAACTACACAACAGAGTTGAATATAATATTACCAATATGGGAACAACCTAAATGTTCACCAGATATGTGATAGTTCACTAGATATGTGATAGTTAGGTTGTAGGGTAATCACATGATGGAATACCAAGTAGTAGTGAACATAGATTAGTTTCATGTGTTAACCTGAATAAGTCAAATGGGTGTAATATTGAATGAAAGAAACCAGACACAGGATGTATTCTGTATCATTTCATCAGCACAAATTCCAAACACTGGCAAAACTCATCTTGTTATGGATTAGCCTTAGAGATAGGAGAAGGAGTGATGGTTAGAAGGAGAAAAGAAGGTGGTCTGTAATGTCTTCTTGGTAATGCATTTTTTGACCTATGTTGCCATTAGGAGTGGGGTTACTGGATAATGTGGGCTTCCCTGGTGGCTCAGATGGTAAAGAATCTGCCTGCAATGTGGGAGAACTAGGTTCTACCCATGGGTTTGGAAGATCCCCTGGAGAAGGGCGTGGCTACTCACTCCAATATTCTTGCCTGGAGAATGCCGTGGAGTCCGTGGGGTTACAGTCAGACAGGACTGAGTGACAAACACTTTCACTTTCCATAAGTACTGGATAATAATAAAAATGTTTCTCAAAGTGATGGTATAAATTTATCTTCACAACAGGAATGTGTAAGAGATCTAATTTTTTATTTTTGTATATTCTTGGCAATAATTGCTGTCAGCCTTACTGACTTAAGTCGTTTAGTGTAATTGCTATATTATTTCATTGTTATCATAATTTGATTTTTCCCTGTTGTCTTATGTGATTAAATACCTTTTCATATGTTTACTGGCCATGTGAATATCATTCATTTAAGTTTGCCCATCTGTATCTCTTTCTGTTGTTAGTTTTTTAGTTTGTTTGTTTTTTGGGTGGAGAATAAGTATTCTTTGTATCTGTGTGTGTGTTAGATGCTCAGTTATGTCTGACTCCATCTGTCAGGCTCCTCTGTCCATGGGATTTCCCAGGCAAGAATACTGGAGTGGGCAGCCAGTCCCTTTCCAGGGGATCTTCTCCACCCAGGAATCAAACCTGGGGCTCCTGCATTGCAAGCAGATTCTTTACTGAGTTACCAGGGAAGCCCTGTTCTTTGTATATGTTCTGATTATTAAGCATTTTTCAATAACATATGTTGAAAATACCTTCTCAAATTGTGTTGTTTGTTCATTCTTAAGATTATTTTGTGAAATGTTAATTTTCTTGTGGTTCCTGTTGTCATTGTTTATTTTATTTATTTAGCTACACTAGGTCTGAGTTGTGGTATGTGGGCTCTAGTCCCTTAACCAGGGATCAAACCTTGGTCCCCTGCATTGGGAGCATGGAATCTTCGCCACTGGACCAACAGGGAAATTCCATTAAGAATTTGGATTTGTTGTTTGAACCCAGGTATTCAAACTGAGGAAGAAGGGGCAATGATTATTACCAGGAATCCAACAACCTTTGGTAGTTATTTTTGTCTTTGCTATTTTAACCCGGATCACAAGTGTATTGGGTTTGAAGAAATAATGAAAGAAAGCCAATCTTTACACTTGATATATGGTAATTTTGTTCTCTGCAAAGTGTACCCTTGAGGAGGGATTGGTTTATGTGCAGTTCAGAGATGCGCAACGACTCCAGTGTAAGTGATGTAAAACAGTAAGCTCAAATCACAGAAGCCCGTACACTATAGAAATTTACGTAGCCCCTGCTTGTCCTGCAAGCTTGAGTTGACAGTGGGAATTGACTGACCCCCCAGGTATCTGGGCTCTCCAGCTTTCACAGTACTTCAAGAGGCTGATGGCAAATTTGCCATTTCTTGTGCATTTTGCTAATTTACCAGTTCTTAGGATATTGTGTGAAGTGTGCGAGGGTCCTTTCTGAAGTGGTTTAGCACAGGTCTTTAGTTTGCAGGACTAAGCCTTTAATTTCAATAGACTTGACTGCTTTTAGAAGAAGTAGGCATTTATGTAATGCTTCCTTACTCCATTGGCAAGCGTTATCAATAGTTTAATGGCAGAAGAGAAATACTCAAACAGGTGATGTTTTCCCAAAGAAAACACGTTGTTGATTCTGTTCTGTGTATATTAAAGGATTCAGAATTGCAAAGAACAAAACAAACAAAAAACCTTTGATTAACAGAAATTTTTAATTTAACATGGACTGAGTTGTTTATCTTTTCTTTTTTCTTTCTTTTTGGTTAGTGCTTCCTATTTCATGTTTAGGAAAATTTCCTCAGCACAAAGCTAATACATATTTTCATACAGTGTATCCTCTAATGTCAAGGTTGATGAAGACTTTCCTTAGAGATTAAGGGAGAAAATATTTTTGGCTTTGCAGGTTAAATGATCTTTCTATCACCTTCTCACCATTACTGTTATAGCACAACATCAGCCATAAACAATACTTTAACTAATGGGTAGGAGTATGTTCCAAGAAGTGTTTATAAAAACTAAAACTTGAATTTTATGTAATTTTTTCATATCAGAAAAACTTTTGTGGGTTTTGTTTCCTATTTAAAAAATAAAATAAAATTCATTGTTAGCTCATAGGCCATACAAACAGATGTTGTAAGCTGGGTTTGGCCTATAGATCATAGTTTGGCATCCCTTGTTGTAATGGCTTAAGTCATTTTCCTTAAACTTTTATATTTAGAATCTACTTGTAATTGATTTTTGTATATGATTTAAGGGCTTCCTTGGTGGCTCAGATGGTGAAGAATCTGCCTGGAATGTAGGGATCCAGGTTCAATCTCTGGGTCACGAAGACCCCTGGAGAAGGAAATGGATATGATTGGAAGTTGTTTTTCAATCGCTAAAGTCATGTACAACTCTTTATGACCCCATATACTGCAGACTTCCCTGTCCTTCACTATTTTCCAAAGTTTGCTCAGATTCATATCCTTTGAGTCAGGGATACTATCTAACAATTTCATCTTCTGCCACCCCCTTCTACTTTTGCCTTCACTCTTTCCCAGCATCAGAGTCTTTTCCAAAGAGTTGGCTGTTTGCGTCAAGTGGCTTCAGCTTCAGTATCTATCTTTCCAATGTATATTCAGAGTTGATTTCCTTTAGGATTGACTGGTATGCTCTCCTTGCTGTCCACAGCACTCTCAAGAGTCTTCTCCAACACCACAGTTCAAAGGCATCGATTTTTCAGCACTTAACCTTCTTAATGGTCCAACTCTCACATCTGTCCATGACTACTGGAAAAACCATAGCTTTGATTATTTGGACCTTTGTCAGCAAAGTGATATCTCTGCTTTTTAATATGCTGTCTTAAATATATTGTCATTCAGTCATGTCTGACTCTTTGCGAACTCTTTATGTGTCCTGCTCTTTATGTTTAATTCATTCTCATTCAGTTGTGTCTGACTTTTTGGACCCATTGGTACCATAGCCCGGCAGGCTCCTCTGTACATGGAATTCTCCAGGCAAGAATTCTAAGTGGGTTGCCATTTCCTACTCCAGGGGATCTTCCTGACCCAGAATTGAGCCCACATCTCTTGTGTCTCTTGCATTTACAAGCAGATTCTTTACCACGCACATCACCTGGGAAGCACATGATTTGAAGCAGAGGAGTCAAAGTTAGAGAAGATACTTATATCCAGTAGCCCTAGGTATATAGTTACTGATGATCAACTTGCCAATGGTCTGGTGGGCACCTTTTATCAAAATCAGTTGTCAGTGTATACGTGGTTCTATACTTATTCCTTTGTTCTGTGTATCTATGCTTGCAATCAAACTACATTTTCTAAATTGTTTATAAAAAAACCATAGCCTTCGAGGAGAGAGTAATATACAATCTTTTCCCTTCTTCTTTGACATTATCTTAGCTATCCTTGCCCTGTGTACTCTAGAAATTATCTTTTTTTGAATAATTATTCTGAAATGATTGTTGGAATTATTTTGACTAAAGCTGCATTTGGGAACTGATCATTCAAACCTACAAACATAATACATAGCTCCACCTCTTTAGCTCCTCTTAAATTCTACTAATTATATTTATTATTTTAGTACAAAGAACTTATATATGTTTTTACATGATTTGACCTTAAATTTTGAGTTTTAGTGCTACTATAAATTTAATATTTTAATATTCACTTTTGAAGTGGTCCTGGTAGATTAAATATATCATATTTATCTATCTATGTATTGGGATCAATTTAGTTATAAGTCATATAAGTAGTTTACTTTTGATTGTTTATGTACACTATTAAGTCACCTGCAAATAATGACAATTTAATTTTTTTTCTGATACTTGTATCTTTTACTAATTTTATTTACCTGCATTTTTGCACTAATGAGGAGCTCCACTATGATACTGCATTTAAAGTGTGATAATAGACATCTTTGTTCTTCTGGTAAAACATTAAACATTTCCAGGTACAGTATTTGGTTGCTATTGTCATTGTTGTTCAGTCGTTCAGTCGCTCAGTCGTGTCTCACTCTTTGTGATCCCATGAACTGCAGCACACCAGGCTTCCTTCCTTTTACTAATTCCCAGAGCTTGCTCAAACTCATGTCCACTGAGTTGGTGATGCCATCCAACCTTCTTGTCCTCTGTAATCGCCTTGTCCTCCATTCTTCAGTGTTTCCCAGAATCATGGTCTTTTCTAATAAGTTGGCTGTTCGCATCAGGTGGCCAAAGTATTGGAGCTTCAGTTTCACCATCAGTCATTCCAATGAATCAATATTGATTCCTTTTGGGATTGACTGGTTGGATCTCCTTGATGTCCAAGGGATTTTCAAGATTCTTCTCCAACACCACAGCTCAAAAACATCCATTTGTTAGCATTCAGACTTCTTTATAGTCCAGCTCTCACATCCATACATGACTACTGGAAAAGTCATAGCTTTGAGTATCCAGAATTTGTTGGCAAAGTGATGTCTCTGCTTTTTAATACACTGTCTAAATTTCTCATAGCTTTTCTTCCAAGGAGCAAGTGTCTTTAATTTCATTGTTGCAGTCACCATCTGCAGTGATTTTGGAGCCTAAGAAAATAAAGTCTGTTACTGTTTTCATTGTTTCCTCATCTATTTGCCATGCGGTGATGGGACCGGATGCCACGATCTTAGTTTTCTGAATGTTGAGTTTTAATCCAGCTTTTTCACTCTCCTCTTTCACCTTCATCAAGACATTCTTTAGTTCCTCTTTGCTTTCTGCCATAAGGGTGGTATCATCTGCATATCTGAGTTTATTGATATTTCTCCCAGCAATCTTGATTCCAGCTTGTGCTTCATCCAGCCCAGCATTTCACATGATATACTCTGCAGAATAAGCAGAGTGACAGTATACAGCCTTGATGTACTCCTCTCCCAATATTGACCCAGTTTTTTGTTTCATATCTGGTTCTAACTGTTGCTTCTTGACCTGCATACAGATTTCTCAGGAGGCAGGTAAGGTAGTCTGGCATTCCATCTCTTTAAGAATCTTCCACAGTCTGTTGTGATCCACACAGTCAAAGTGAAAGTGAAAGTCTCTCAGCCATGTAGGACTCTTTGGGACCACCATGGAATTCTCCAGGCCAGAATACTGGAATGGCTAACCTGTCCCTTCTCCAGGGGATCTTCTCAACATAGAGATTGAACTCAAGTCTCCCACATTGCAGGTAGATTCTTTACCAGCTGTGCCACAGGGGAAACCCAAGAATACTGGAGTGGGAAGCCTATCCTTTCTCCAGCGGATCCTCCCAACACAATCAAAAGCTTTAATATAATCAATGAAGCAGAAATAGATGTTTTTCTGGAATTCTCTTGCTTTTTCCTTGATCCAATGGATGTTGGCAATTTGATCTCTGGTTCCTCTGCCTTTTCTAAGTCCAGCTTGACCATCTGGAAGTTCTCGGTTCATGTACTGTTGAAACCTCTGTTGGACAATTTTGAGCATTACTTTGCTAGTGTGTGAGATGAGTGCAATTGTGAGGTAGTTTGAACATTCTTTGGCATTGCTCTTCTTTAGGATTGGAATGAAAACTGACATTTTCCAGTGCTGTGGCCACTGCTGAGTTTTCCAAATTTGTTGTCATATTGAGTGCAGCAGTTTTACAGCATCATCTTTTAGGATTTGAAATAGATCAGTTGGAATTCCATCACGTCCTCTAGCTTTGTTCATAGTGGTGCTTCCTAAGGTTCACTTGACTTCACACTCCAGGATGTCTGGCTCTAGGTGAGTGATCACACCATCATGCTTATCTGGGTCATTCATATCTCTTTTGTACAGTTCTTCTGTGTATTTTTGCCACCTCTTCTTAATATCTTCTGCTTCTGTTAGGTCCATACCATTTCTGTCCTTCATTGACCCCATCTTTGCACAAAATGTTACCTTGGTATCTCTAATTTTCTTCAAGAGGTCTCTAGTCTTTCCCATTATATTGTTTTCCTCTATCTCTTTGCATTGTTCACTTCAGAAGGCTTTCTTATCTCTCCTTGCTATTCTTTAGAACTCTGCATTCAGATGAGTATATCTTTCCTTGTCTCCTTTGCCTTTCACTTCTCTTCTTTTCTTAGCTATTTGTAAGGCATTCTCAGACAGTCATTTTGCCTTTTTGTATTTCTCTTTCTTGGGAATGGTTTTTATCTCTGCCTCCTATACAGTGTCTCGAACCTCCATCCATAGTTCTTTTATTTATTTATTTATTTATTGTTTTTGCCATACAATGCCATGATATCACCATGGGTTTACATATGCTCCCCCTCCAGAACCCCCCTCCCTTCTCCCTCCCTCCTCCCTCCCTCCTCCCTCCCCCCGCCCCGGGAAATCTCGATGAACCAGCCCCGAGTATCAATCCTGGGCTGGCGATTGATTAGACATATGATAATTAACATGTTTCAATGCCATTCTCCCATATCATCCCACCCTTACCCTCATCCACAGAGTCCACGAGTCTATTCTATACATCTGCATTCCTTTTGCTGTCTCACATGTTGGGTTCTCGTTACCGTCTTTCTAAATTCCATATATATGCGTTAATATACTGTATTGTTTTTGCTTCTGGCTTACTTCACTCTGGATAATGGGCTCCAGTTTCGTCCATCTGAGTAGAACTGCTTCAAATGAATTTTTTTTTTAATGCTGAGTAATATTCCATTGTGTATATGTACCACACCTTCTTATCCATTCGTCAGTTGATGGGCATCTAGGTTGCTTCCATGTCCTGGCTATTGTAAACAATGCAGCGATGAACAATGGGGTACATGTGGCTCTTTCAATTCTGGTTTCCTCGGTGTATATGCCCAACAGTGGGATTGCTGGGTCATATGGCAGGACTATTTGCAGCTTTTTAAGGAACCTCCACACTGTTTTCCATAGTGGCTGTACTAGTTTGCATTCCCACCAACAGTGTAAGACATCCGTAGTTCTTCAGGCACTCTATCAGATCTAATCCCTTGAATCTATTTGTCACTTCCATTGTATAATTAAGGTGGATACCCTTAATTAGATCAAGTATGTTTCTAGTCTTATTTTGCTTCAAAATTTATCCTAAGGAATCTGTGTTAAATTTTAGCAACTTTTTTTTACATGTATTGTGATGATTGCTTTATTTTTCTACTTGTTCCTGTAACTATGATGAATCACAGTTAATCTTTAATGATAACTAAAATTTAATTCCAAGAGTCAAACCTAGGTTTCCTGGTAGCTTAATTGGTAAAGAATCTGCCTGTAAATCAAGAGACTTGAGTTCGATCCCTGGGTCAGGAAGATCCCCTAGGAAGGGAATGACAAACCACTCCAGTTTTTGCCTGCAGAATTCCTTGGGTAGAGTAGCCTAGTGAGCTACTGTACATTTTATCACAAGAGTCTGACACAACTGAATGACTAACACACACACACACACACACACACACAGGGAAAACCCAACATGATTTCAATGTACTATATTTTTTTTTCTCGTATCACTCCATCCATTTTACTGAATTTCATTTAGGATGTACCATCCATGTTCATGAAAGATATCAGTTTGAAAATTTTCTTTGTTGGAACATCCTTGTCAGGTTTTTATATCAAAGTTTTGTTGATTTAACAAAAAGAGTTGTGAAGTGAGCCTGATGTTTAATTCCCTGATAAATGTTTGCAATATTAGTATTGCTCTTTAAACTTCTAGAATCATTTACCTGTGTAGCTATCTAGGTCTGAAGGTTTCTTTGTAGGAAGAGAGAAGGACTGACCTCAATTTCTAGAAGAAAATTATTCATTGATATAGGATATTCTTTGATATGGCATTCTTCACACTATTTCTTTATGTTTTAGTAACTCTAGTCTTTGTAGATTGGAGAAGGAAATGGCAACCCACTCCGGTATTCTTGCCTGGAAAATTCCATGGACGGGGAGCCTGGTGGGCTTCAGTTCCTGGGGCCGCAGAGAGTTGGATATGACTGAGCGAACAGTACAGTCTTTGTAGATATTTCTTCTGTCATATAGGATTTCAAATTCATGGGCGGTCTTTGTTTCACAATATCCTCTTATAACCTAAGGTCTGTTCTCCAGCAGTGTCTTCTTTTTCATTTTTCATTCGGAAAATTAAAAAAAAAAACTTTCTTAGACATATTTATTGCCAGTCATGTATTAACCTTATTAGAGTTTTTCAGTCATCAGGTTTCGCTTCGTTCATTTTTTTAATGTATATTTTCTATTTTAGTTGATTTATTTTAAATTGTTTACTTTCCACTTTAACTGGTTTTAATTTCCTGTTATTTTTTCTAATATTTTGAAATGAATTCCTAGATTCCTTATTTTGAACGTTTCTCTTTTTAATATATACTTTTTAATACTGTAAAGTATCCTTTAAGTTTGGTATACCTACAACCAACGAAGCTTGTTATGTATATTAACATTCCTTTTGTATTGTGTATCCTTATTTTTCCTTTGGGTGCGCTAATCTGTATGTTATTTTTTTTTATTTTTAAACATGATATTATTGACAGTATTCACTGTGCTGTTCATTATATCCTTGTGCTTTATTTATTTTATAGCTAGAAGTTTGTACCTCCTAATCCCTTTCAACTATTTCATGTATTCCTCTGCCTCTCTCCTCTCTGCAACCCATTAGTTGGTTTTCTGTATTTGTTAGTCTATTTCTGTTCTATTTATTAGTTTATTTTGGTTTTATCTTTAGACTCCACATACAAGTGAATAAATACAATTATTGTCTTTCTCAGTTTGACTTATTCCCAAAGCATAATACCTTTCAGATCTGTCCATGTTTTCACAAATGTCAAAATGATATTCTTTGTAATGGCGGAGTAATATTCCATAAGTCTTACTGTGTGTCAGATCACTTGTCAGTGGGCATTTAGTTTGCTTGCATATCTCGACTATTGTAAATAATGCTGCTATGGACATGTGGGTGCATATATCTTTTTGAATTAGTGTTTTTTCTTTATTTGGATAAACCCAGAAGTGAAATTGCTAGATCATATGGTATTTCTATTTTTCATATTTTGAGGAGCATTCATAGTGTTTTTTACAGCGACTGTACGAATTTAAGTTCCCCCCAATGGTACAGGAGGTTTTTCTTTTGTCTACATCTTCATCACTACTTATTATTTGTTGTCTTTTGATAACAGTCACTCTGACAGGTGTGAGGTAGTATCTCATGTGTTTTTTTATTTTCCTGATGATTAGTTATGCTTGTCATAATTTCCATTTTTAAAAATTTATAGGCTTTTTGGTTTATTTGTTTTTTTCAGCCTAGTATGTGATCCATCCTGGAGAATGTGCATTTGAAAAGTAAGTATATTGTACTGGTTGCAGACAGAATGTTGTATAAGTATCTGTTAGTCCATCTGATCTAATGCGTCATTTGAGGCTAATGTTTTCTTACTGATTTTTCTGTCTATCCATGATCTACCCACTGATCTAAACAGACAATCTGTATATTTTTTATTGACTCATTTTCCATGTTACTAATCCCTGTGACAGGCAATAATATGTGGCTAGTAAGATCTAGCCAAATAGATGATGTGAATTAAAGTGAAAGTCGCTCAGTCATGTCCAACTCTTTGTGACCCCATGATTCTCCAGGCCAGAATCCTGGAGTGGGTAGCCTTTCCCTTCTCCAGGGAATCTTCCCAACCCAGAGATTGAATCCAGGTCTCCTGCATTGCAGGTGGATTCTTTACCAGCTGAGCCACAAGGGAAGGCCAAGAATACTGGAGTGAGTAGCCTATATGCCTAATTAAATATGTGGCTTTTCAAGCCCTTAAATTAATTAAATGTAATATTTATGATATAGTTGTAATGTCATAGATTTATATTAATACTTTCCTATGAAGTAGACTTGTGCTTTACTTTTGACATATTCAAAAACAAAACTATAAAACTTTAACATTTTATGCAAAAGTGTGCTAGAGTGCTCCAGCTACATAACCACCATGAGGAGAAAATATCCTATGATTTCATAATGGGTTTATTTTTAGTGTAAGATAAAATGAAATATGCAAGCAAGTATGATGTGCTACTTTAGAGCAAACTCAGAACACTTCTGAAAATTGTTTACCCATTACAGCTCTGACAGGTTTTCCCCTGAATGCAGTCTTGCAGTTGCCGAGACAATTACACACACATTGACCTAACTGAGTACTTAGGGTGATGGGTAAAATCCACTTCAAATGCACGTGCCATTTTATGACTCAGACTTAGAGAAAGGCTCTATAGGATTTCACAGAACATGATTTGATTTTATAATCTTGTGCAAAGGCTTCTTTCACTATAATCAGCAGTAGCTTTGTGTGTGAACAGTATACACGCTTGGTGATGATTTTAAAGCAATATAATGAATTTTAAGGGGTGGTTGAAGTGATAGCTTTGCATTTCTCTATTTCTTGATCAAAAATAGGCAGGGAATAGCATGTACAAATCCATCTGGATTCTTGCAATTTGCTTTTAGATCTTTTAGTTAAACAAATGTTTACCTATTTAGATTATTTATGTATTATATTTATATGATATGTGTTTAGAACAGAAAAAGACAGGCTCTTTGAGAAGGCAAAATTTTATGCACAGATATTCCATACATATAAGAGAAATAAAATACATTGAAGCAAGTGATCATATAATTTTTTGGTATTTTTTCCTTTAGCAAACCAAGATTGATAGAACGCTGAAAAAAATGAGGTTAATAACTTACATGAAAATCTAATGTTTTCATATTATTACCATGTCATTTTCAAATTCAAATCAAGAAGTATAATGCCATATATGACACAGAATCTCAATTAGCTTCATTTGGCTTTTTTACATTGTAATTTTGATTTCACTCCATTTTTCTAAGTCAGGTTTTTAAAATATATATTTACATAGTGTGTAGGAGCCATTGTATGAGATGTAATACTTTAATCATACTTGTTAAACTTGTTAAATGCATTTCTACCGTGGGGTGGAGATCCAGATTCTGTGGGGGTTTTTTGTTCTATTTTGTTTTTCTTTGTTTCCCTGAAAAAAATTCCTTTGAGAATTACAATACAGTTAAGTACATACTGATAAATTAACATTCACTGAATTGAAGTAGAGCTTCCCAGATGGCTCAGTGGTAAAGAATCCACATGCCAATGCAGGAGACATAAGATACACTGGTCTGATCCCAGGTCAGGGAGATCCCCTGGAGGAGGAAATGGCAACCCACCCCTGTATTCTTGCCTCGAGAATCCCATGAACAGAAACCTGGCTGGCTATATAGTTGACAGGGTCGCAAAGAGTTGGAAACGACTAAGCAAATTAAAGTGTGGTTCAATTTATAATGTTTTGCTTTTTCTATGTGGCTCATACCATGTGGCTTACACCATGTTGCCAGATTATGTAGAAGAATTTTGCATGAAATCAAGACAGGGAATGAATTTGACTGCGTACACTGTCTGTCTAAGTCAGAATGTCTGCCAGGTCAGGAGAGGGGCTAGTTTGGATGAGCCTAGAAAGCTTATGACATCTTAACTGACTTACAGCCTGATCAAAACTGTTTTCTATGTCAGGAAGGGATTTCCCTTCATTTTCACTTTGAATGGTATGTATTAGTACTGAATTAAATGTAGCTGAATACTCAAGCATCAGAGTGTACTTTATGTGGGAAAGGAATGGTTCATAGGATCTCACCATAATTTCGATAATAATTACAATAACTGTTAGCATTCGTGTACTCTTTATGATGCCTAGAACTTTTCCTGGCATTTTTTTTTTATTTTTTTAAATTATTGTTTTAGCCATACATTGTTATGATATCACCATGGGTTTACATATGCTTCCCCTCCGGGTCCCCCCTCCCTCCTCCCTCCCCCCCCGGGAAATCTCGCTGCACCAGTCCCGAGCATCAATCCTGGGCTGGCGATTGATTAGACACATGACAATTAACATGCTTCAATGCCCTTCTCCCATATCATCCCACCCTTACCCTCATCCACAAAGTCCACAAGTCTATTCTATACATCTGAGTTCCTTTTGTTGTCTCCCATGTTGGGTTCTCATTACTGTCTTTCTAAATTCCATATATATGTGTTAATATACTGTATTGTTGTTTTTGCTTCTGGCTTACTTCACTCTGGATAATGGGCTCCAGTTTCGTCCATCTGAGTAGAATTGCTTCAAATGAATTTTTTTTTAATGCTGAGTAATATTCCATTGTGTATATATACCACAGCTTTCTTATCCATTCGTCAGTTGATGGGCATCTAGGTTGCTTCCATGTCCTGGCTATTGTAAACAATGC
>ML660213.1:696679-794400 GCA_007570785.1 Antilocapra americana | reverse complement strand
CTCTGTTTTCTCAGCGTGCAGCTAAGCAGGCCTTCTTGGTTAGGCTTGTCCTTCTCACAGTCCTACAGTCTCTTTTCTATGCAGTCTGATCTACCGGCAGAGATTTAATTTTGGAGTTTGCCCTGCTCCTGGTGAGAGGGCTTCCCCCGCCCCTTCTGCTCAGGCTCTCTGTCGTCCGCCCAGCAGTTGGGGAGTGGGGCTTCTCCTCTCTCCCGGCCCGGCCGCTCTGTTTTCTCGGCGTGCAGCTGAGCACTCCTTCTAAGGTGTATACAGCACCGATCTGTCCAGAATCCCCAGAAGTCTTGGTTAGCCTCCCCGGGGCTGGGTTGGGTTATGCCCACTGCTCTCAGGCGGGGGTTGGGCCGGTCCGCAGCCCTCAGCTGCCCAGCCTCTCTGTTGACTCCTCACCGCCCTTTGTTTTGTGCACGGACCTGGGGGGGAGAGGGAGCTTTTCCTGGAAGGTTAGGTCCCTCAGGCTGCTCCGTTCCCTGAGCCCGCGGCCCGCCCCTCCCTGAGCAGGAGCAGTCTGCTTCGGCTGTGCTGCTGCTCTCGGCTGTGCTTGTAGCTAGAGACGAACCTTGCAGGGCTTAGCTATTAATCTGCTTCTGCTCTCAGCTATATTGCTCTCCAAGATCCACCGCAGATCTGCCAGAGAGAATGCTCCCTGGTATTCAGAAACCTTTCTCCTCTTTTTTTTTTTCCTCTTTATTCCAGACTCCCCTTCCGGGACGGAACCCGTCCCCAGCTCTTTGTCTCTCCCTCTACTTTTTTTTCTTTTCTTTCTTTTGTCCTACCTCCTCACGTCGGCACTGGGTCGCCTCTCCAGATGCCCGATGTCCTCTGCCAGCATTCAGTTCCTGTTTTTTGGAGTTTGCTCGGCCTTTAAAAGTTCTTTTGGTATATTTATTGGGGAGAGAGTGTTCTCCCCGTCCTATTCCTCCGCCATCTTAGTTTCCTCCCCTTTTCCTGGCATTTTAAGCTTAATTGAATTAGTTAAAACAAGCCTATGATATGCTTACCATTACTATTTTCATTAAATCGATGAGCATATGGCACATATAAGCTAGTTATTACTTGCTCATCTAGTAATACCTAGGTGACATGTCTCTCAAGATTATGGATCCCCTTTGCCTAGTAGACAAAGAGCCCTATAGAAGCAGAATTTAAGATTTTACTTCCTCCCTACCCTTTCCTCTCATCTCTATGCTCATGACTACAAATGCCTTAAAAAAAAAAAAAAAAGTTAGACTCACCCCTGCCGACACTTTTCCATGGCTTTGAATCTCTAGTCTTAGTTTCCCTGATGTCTTCTGTCCTATCGCTTCATACCTGCTTGCTTCCTCTCAACTATTCTTTTCTGCTTGACATTTATGTTAGATGGTCTTATAATTTTATACTTTTGATTCCACCACAAACCTCTCCTGTCAGAATTTCAGCTTCACAAACCGCCTACCTGTTGTTGAGATTGAATAGAGAATGAAAATAGCCAAAAATGGGAAAGAAAAAGAAAGACTTTTTTTCCCACTAAATACCTTGCTGCAATTGAAGAAGGAGAAGGGGAGTAGGGTAAAGAGGAAGAAGAGGGAAAAGAAGGGGAAGAGAGGAGGAAAGGAGGAACAGGAGAACTGGGATATGAATAAACTGAAAGGGTCCGAGAAAGTGTTCAGAGATTCTTGTGTTTGAAATTGAAGATTCTAGAGCAGGAATAATTGTGGATGGTGATATAATCCAGGCAATGGATTTAGGAACAGGTGGATAGGATGGGGTTAGAATTTAGGGGCTATATTATTGCATCTTAAAAATTATACTGGTATAACATTATATTAGCTAGCATTCATATTTTGAAGAAGTCACGTGTTCTAGATACTAAATTCTTAGAAGAGTGGGAAGAAGTCACCAAATTGTTGGTGTATGGTAGGAATGAGAAGGAAAGGTGAAATAGCACTCAAAGAATGAGTGTCTTGTTCTATTTTATTGTGGCGAGCATGTTTGCAGCGTTTAACAAAAAATATCAAAATTTCTGGAGCTAGTTCATTAAAATACTCTCTGGTTGGTAGCCCTCGTAACAGGTTCAATTAACTAAGATAATCATGAACTGTCTTTCTTTGAACATCTAAAGCACCCAGAGCAGAAGGACTGAATATCATATGTCTGAATATGTAAAAGTCAGAAATCGAACTATATCCAAAGTCCAACTTCTGCAGCTTGTTCCCCGGGAAAGATTTTGTTATATGAAGGCCCAGGGAAATGTCCTCAGCCCCAGGCAAACCCTGCCCCTGGTAACCTGATTTGGGCAGAGTTCTTTTGGGAGGGGCCCAAGCAAGGAAGTCAGGCTCCCCAGTGAGCCAGGTCAGATAGGTTCCCTGTTCCCCCAGCCCCACTTCACTTCATTTCTCTCTCTGGAGATCACCCAAATAGTTCCAAGTACATCCTAAAATGCACCAATGAGGAGATGACAGGAGGGAGTACTGTTGTCTGTGGACCCAATCTGTCTAGGCTTCTACTTCCGTTGATTTGTGATGGTGTGTTTTAAAGGAAAAAAGAAATGCATTTTCCCATCTTTTTTTTTTTCCCCCTCTGCACATAATAAGGTGCTTTTAACCCTACTTAATCTGGTCTGCTGATGAGGGACAAAGAAAGTGGGGCAGAAGTGGCCCATTCAAATGAACAATTTCTCTTTCATAATTCCCATAAACTCTACTCTTTATGGAACTTTCAAAGATCATTTTTTTACACTGAACAGGGATCTAAATCAGGAATGCCTATTGCCCTGGTCTTAGGGCAGTACTATCCATAAAGACTCTGCCTGCAATGCGGGAGATATGAGTTCGATCCCTGGGTTGGGAAGATCCCCTGGAGAAGGGAAAGGCTACCCACTCCAGTATTCTGCCTGGAGAATTCCATGGACTGTATAATCCATGGGGTCACAAAGAGTTGGATACGACTGAGTGACTTTCACTCACTCACTCATCCATGAAGACCAAAAAATAAATAAAGGCTTGCTTTTGTTTTTATTTTCTAAGTCTTGTCTGATTCTTTGTTACCTAATGGACCATAGCTCACCAGGCTCCTCTGTCCATGGGATTTTCCTGGCAAGAATCTTGAAGTGGGTAGCCATTTCCTTCTCCAGGGGTCTTCCTGACCCAAGGATTGAACCCTCATCCCCGTGTCTCTTGCTTTGGTAGGTGTATTCTTTACCATTGAGCCATTCTGCATGCTAACTTGCTTCAGTCATGTCTGAGTCTATGCAACCTGATGGACTGTAGCCCTCCAGACTCCATTGTCCATGGGATTCTTAGGCAAGAATACTGGATTGGGTTGCCATGCCTTCCTCCAGGGTATCTTCCCGACCCAAGGAGTGAGCCTGCATCTCTTATGTCTCTTGCATTGGCAGGCAGGTTCTTTAACACTAGCACTACCTGGGATGCCTGAGCCACCAGGAAAGCCCAAATTAAAGGTTTAACATTATCTGAAGCTACAAGAAACTAAGGAAAATGAATCAAAATGTGGATTTCCCCATATTATTCCACTATAGTAGTTAAATGTGAAAATATATGGAGAAAGTCTGATGAGTTTAACAAGAAAAAATTATAGTGACTCAACAAGAAAAATTATAGTGACAGCTAAGCTGTCTTTTTATATGTGAATATAAAAGTAAGAAATATCCTATTCCTGTGAATTTCTATAAAAAATCAAAAGGTTGGCTTCTATCAGGTGACAGATGAAATTAAGTTAAAAAAATGGGCATGCCTTATTATTAAAAGACCCATAATGAGATAAAAAATTATAAAGTAGTCATCCTTCAATTAAATAAATTTTTAAAAACCAGTTAAAATAAAATTCCAAATATCAAATGTAGAATTTTTTTTCTGAAATACATGAACATATCAATGTAATAATTCCCATAGCAAACATCATGTTTTATTTACTAACCATATTCACCAAAATGAGGGAGTAGAGCAATGTGGAATGGAGGGCATGATATGTGAGAGGAATAAGATTGCAATTGTATTTTTACTTCATTATTTTAAGAAATACAAGTTAAATAATGCTTTCAAACTTCCTAAATTTTACCACATGTAGAATTAAAATTTGTAGAAGAATTCCAGTTAAAAATGGCCATCCACTACTACATTTCTCCATTCCTAAAACCTGAGTTTAAAACTAGGAAACTTTTTAAAAAAAACATTAAACTGTAATTACTCAAAAACAAGAATGGAAAGATCAGCAGATGTTTTTGGAAAAAAATTGATCACCGCAAAGCAAATGAATAACTGATAATTGCTTTAACAACTGTGTGAAAGTTGAGCTATAACCAATAGTGAGATAAACAAAGAATTAGCTTTATATCCATCACGGAATTCTCACAGTACACAGCAACTGGCAACTTCCAGTTGTGCCTAGACAACAAGGATTAAAACAGAGAGGAATTCATTAAAACTCATTGAAAACTATTTAGATTCTTGATTCGCCTACTAACAGGGGAATTCTCTGCCAAAAAAGTTTAACCTAATCACCATGTAGTTGATTTAAATGACACAACATCCTCAAAACTTCCAGTACCCTTTTGTAAATATTAAACATTAGCAGACAATGAAAATTAACAGACACCCGGGGAAAATCCCTCGTAAGAAAAAGAGAACAAAATAAATAAATAAGTAAGTAAAGGTAACTTTGAGAAAACAGAGCTCTTGTTCTGTAGGAGGAGAAAAGATAAAAAAAATAATAAATTGCATAATAGCTTCAGGTAAATAAGTAAAGATGCTGCATTATTTAAACAAGTACAACATTAAAAAAATATTCATAGAACCAAACAAAGCTCATGGAAATTGCAACAGGGAAAGTAGAAATGAAAAAACTCTGGATGTTTGGAAGGTAAATTTGAGATAAACTTACAGAAAGGAGAGCAAAGCAGTGGAGACAGGCAAATTACAAACACCAACAAGAAAGCTGAAAGAGATCAGTAAGGCCAGATAATAAAAATTCTCTTAATGACTTTAAAGGGAAAATGGAATTGAGAAAATCATTAAGGAAATATTTTACAAAAATCATGCAGAATTGCAGATATGAATGGCCAGGTTATGAAAAAAATGGGTTATGGATGAAAACAGAACCCACCAAGTGAAACTTCGTCAGAATCATGTGGACATAGAAGAGACTCCACAAGCTTTTGTTTAATTTTTATAATATTTTAATTGAGATATAGTGCACATGAAACATTGTATAAGGTTAATGTGTATGATGTATTGCTTTGATACATTTATGTATGCGATATGATTACCACCATATTAGTGTTTGCTAACGTCTCTAACATGTCATACAACTATCATTAAGATCTAGTGTCTTAACAGTTTTTAAGTATATAATGCAGTATTGTTGACTTTAATAACTGAGCTACCTTAGGTCTCTAGAAATTATTTATTTTGGAACTAGAATTTTACACATTTTAACAATACTACTTCAATTTCCTTACCACCCAGGCCCTGGTAACCACCATCCTACTCTTGTTTCTATAATTCAGCCTATTTAGATGCCACATATAAACAATATCATACAATATTTGTCTTTGTCTGGCTTATTTCATTAGCATGCTGGCCTCATGGTTCATCAATATTGTTACAAATGACAGATTTCCTTTTTATTTCATTGGTTGAATAATATTCCACTATGTGTATGTGTGTGAACATATGATAACTTCTTTACTAATTAGTATATAGACTCTTAGAATGTTTCCATATGTTAGCTATTGTGTATAATGCTTCAGTAAACGTGAGAGTGCAAATATATTTTCAATATCCTATTTTCCTCTTCTTTGGATATATTCCCAGACATAGGATTAAATACCAAAGAATGTTCAAAAACCATACAGTTGCATTCATTACTTCAGCAAGGTAATGCTCAAAATTATTCAAGCTAAGTTTCAATAGTATATGAACTGAGAACTTCTGGATGTTTGAGCTGGATTTAAAAAAGGCAGGGGAACCAAAAATTAAATTGCTAACATCCGTTGGATCATAGAGAAAGCAGGGAATTCTAGAAGAACATCTGCTCCTGCTTCATTGACTACACCAGAGCCTTTGACAGTGTGGATCACAACAAAGTGGAAAATTCTTAAAGAGATGGGAATACCAGACCACCTTACCTGCCTCCTGAGAAACCTATATGCAGGTCAGGAAGCAATAGTTAGAACTGGACATGGAACAATAAACTGGTTCAAAATTGAGAAAGGAGTATGTCAAGATATATATTATCACCCTGCTTATTTAACTTCTATGCAGAGTGCATCATGTGAAATGCTGGGCTGGATAATCACAAGCTGGAATCAAGATTTCCAGAAAAAATATCAACAACCTCAGAAATGCAGATGACACTACCCTAATGGCAGAAAGCGAAGAAGAACTAAAGAGACTCTTGATGAGGGTGAAAAGAGGAGAGTGAAAAAGCTGGCTTAAAACTTGACATTCCCAAAATGAAGATCATGGCATCTAGTCCCATCACTTCATGGCAAGTAAATGAGAAAACAATGGAAACAGTAACAGACTTTATTTTCTTGGGCTCCAAAATCACTGTGGATGGTGACTGCGGCCTTAAAATTACAAAATACTTACTCCTTGGAAGAATAGCTATGACAACCTAGACAGTGTGTTAAAAAGCAGAGACATCACTTTGCCAACACAAGTCCATCAAGTCAGAACTATGGTTTTTCCAGTAATCATGTACAGATGTGAGAGTTGGACCATTTAGAAGTCTGAATGCTGAAGAATTGATGCTTTCAAACTGTGGTGCTGGAGAAAACTCTTCAGAGTCTCTTGCAAGGAGATCAAACCAGTCAATCTTGTAAGAAATAAATCTTGAATATTCATTGGAAGGGCTGATGCTGAAGCTGAAACTCCAGTACTTTAGCCACCTGATATGAAGTGCCAACTCATTGGAATGACGATGACGTTGGGAAAGCTTGAGGGTAAGAAGAGAAGGAGACCACAGAGAATGAGATGGTTGCATAGCATCACCAACTGAATGGACATGAGTTTGAGTAAACACTGGGAGATAGTGAAGGACAGGAAAGCCTGATGTGCTGCAATCCATGGGGCCACAAATTTAGCAACTAAACAACAACATGAGTGGTAGTTCTCCTTTTAATTTTTTGAGGTGCCTCCATGTTGTTTTCCATAGTGGTTGAACCAGTTTACATTCACACAAACAGTACACAGAGTTCCCTTTTCTCCACCTCCTCTCCAACACTTTTTAACTCTTATCTTTGCAATGATAGCTGTTCTAATGGATGAGTTGCATTTTCCTAATGATTAGTGATATTATGTATTTTTTCATGATTTATTGGTCATTGGATGTCTTCTTTTGAAAAATGTCTTTTTAGTTTCTCTGCCCATTTTAAAATCATATTGTTGTTATTATTGTTGATACTAAGTTGTATGAATTCTCTGTCTTGGATACTGATACTTTATCTGATACATGATTTGAAAATATTTTCTGAGGAGCCATGGTCCCAGTTGCCCTGTCTTGATCTTTGTTTTTCACATATCCTATCATTGATCAAATCCCATCAGCTTTCTTTTGAAACAAACTCAGATTTCAACCACTTCTCACTATCTTGTCCGCTAACCTATTGGTGCAATTTATCATCCATTTCACCTGGGTTAATGTAAGTATCTTCATAAGTGACCTTGCTACCCATCTCCCACCCCCACGTGGCAGTGCAGGTAACCTTCAGTATGCCACTGTATTCCATTCTTCTCTGCCTTGGAGCTTCTGTCTTACCCCAAGGAAGTTCTCAAGTTGTTTCTCCGTGTGAACCCCACAGCTCTCTGACCTCTCCTACTTCTCTTCTCACATGCTCTAGCCTCCCCATTCCATCCTCTTTGGTGTGTAGAAGTCTACACCCATCTGAAACCTCGGCCTGGAGGACTCTTTCTGCAGATAGTTAGAGGGTTCCTCCTCTGCTGCCCAGGAGGCTCTTTTCCAGTGGTATCCTGTTTGAGACGCACACATTTTCTCTACCCTATTTATGTTTCTTCATAGCAGTCATAAAGAAAGAAAAGAAAGACAGTGCTAAGTCTTGTCTGACTCTTGCGATCCTGTGAACTGTGGCCTGCCAGGCTCCTCTGTCCATGGACTTCTCCAGGCAAGAATACTGGAGTGGGTTGCCATTCCACATATAGATACCCAAAATATTATTGATACCAAAATAATCTTCAAATACTGTTTGTTTATTATCTGCTTCTTCCCACTAGAACATAAACTCTGTGAGGGAAGGGACTTTGTTTCATTCACGATATATCCCAAGCTACTGAAACAGTGGTTGACACAGAAAGAGTATTCTTTTTGTTTAGTCAATGAGCATTAAAAGTCAAAATGCACAGACCAGATTAGTAATGAGTTCAGTTTAAAAAAAGTTTCTGAAGTCAAATTGCACTCACAAAAAATGTTAAAGTCATGTAGAGTAAAATGCATTCTAAAAACAAAACACAAACACAGAAGCTCTAAGAGCACTGTTATAAAAGGGACAGTTTTAAATAGAAATGATAAAGAGATAGAAAAAGAAGAGTTTACATATAGAAGTACAGTTTTCAATTGTGACATCATTGATTGGGAGGTTAGGATTGACATATATACACTACAGTGTGTAAAATAAATAGTTAATAGGAATCAGAAATAAACACAGGGAGCTCAGCGTGGTGCTCTGTGATGACCTAAAGGGTAGGGAGGGAGGTCCACGAGGGAGGGAATATGTGTATACATAGAGCCGATTCACTTCATCATACAGCAGAAACTAGTGCAGCATTATAAAGCAATTTGACTCAAATGAAAAAAGTTTGCATACAGAAGTACAGTTCTCACTTATGACATCATTATCAGGAAATGTCATGACTGGTTTGCACTAAATATGGTCTTGATTCCAATATATATATACATATATATATATTTATATATATATGTATTTATGTATATATATACAGTTAAAGCTGTAAGAAATTAAAGGCAAACTAAATTTTCACAAGAAATTTTGAGTAGGAGTGTCGTGGTTTTGCTAACATCAATTTCTCTCTCTTCTGTTTCTTAGCAACTGATTTTCTTGTGTGTGTGTGTGTATGTGTGTGTGTGTGTGTGTGTGTGTGTGTGTGTGTGTGTGTGTGTATAAAATGTTAAGTGAAGATTTTTCTCAGCTGGAATGATTTAGAGAAAATCCTCCTTGGAATTTTAGAAAATTTATAGCTCTAGTGTCATGTCATCCGACAGTATCCCTGTTGTCACTAGTAATAAATGTTGTGTTTAGGGTTAGGGAAAGTTTACGTACACAAGAAATATGATTTCTGCCTCTTCCTCTTCTCCCTCTGGCCAGCCACGTTTTATATCTTACATGTTATGCTAGGTGTAGCACAGGGCCAATTTAAATACAATAATAAAATCAATCATTCTGCTTTTATTTTTATTCTTCTAAAATGGTACAGAAATAAAATCGCATTCAGAATTACCTTTCTTGTATCTAACAGTGAGTGAAACACTGGGCCATTATATGAGTTCTGTTGCTCACGTGCATATTTTTCATCTACTCATTATTACGTTCTTTCCCCCCCCAGTTGTCGCACATAAGTGATATACCATTATAAAGCACCATGTTGCCGGGATATTTTACTTTTTCTTTTCCTCAAGGCTAATTTATAATCATATTGTTTCTAGAAACTATCTTTCTTTTTAATCATCTGCAACTAGTCCTTACACTTCTATTACGTAATTTAATAGTGTTTGATATATTCCTATACTTATTTTAATAATAAAACCAAATTATTATACGACTATTGTCTCAGAAATATCCACATGTGATGAAATGGAGCCAAAGCCTATGTTATAATTAAGAATTTCAGGGGAAAAGGCTTAGATATGCAATTAACAGGCTTAAATGTGTAAAGAAAACCTCTCTGGTTTGTCAAGGGAGATTTGGGAGACTTTGATTTTCCTTCTGATCATGTTAAAAGGGACCTTGAGTGGTACTTTTTCATAATAAATTTTGGTTTTATGTTCTTGTTGCAGATGTTATCACAACACCTTTGAATTAAAAGTTCCTTGAAAATTTGAAGTGTTCTTAAAGTGTAGTTCCTGATATTTGTATGTAACCAAAAAACAAACGTAAGCCAAATAATTACTAAGATAATTATTTGTGATCTGTCACACTAAAAAGGGAGTAGTTCTTATAGAAATCAAACACATCATAATTTGATCAAGTTAGCAATTCTTCATTTCCAATCTAATGTAAAACAAGAATTCCCTTACGCTTACACTATCTAATACCTAGTAGGGTGTGAATATGCTTTAAACCATTACATGTATGGCTTTCCTCCTACCTCTATTAATTTCCTGTTTTCTATGTTATTTCAGCATCTCAGCTTGGTCCTCTGCACATTTATCTCTCTGCAACTTTCCTAATATAATTATCCGTATTTGTAAAATCTATCAGACCTCTTTTTATTGTATTATTTTATCCTTTTTCACAGTCAAGCTATGAATAACAATGAGGTTTTATTTTGTGGACAAATTGCCTTTGACAGAAAAGTTGTCTGCGTTGCTCACTAAGTGGAGAAAGATTCCAGGGTTTGCCTGGGCTTAGAATGAAAGAAAACCATAATCAACTCCTGAAAGGGGTGGAACAAAGCAACATGTGTAACAGGCAATCCTCTGTCTACACTTCTACCTCCCCCAGACAGTAGGATAAATGAGTATTGCTGCATGCCTAAAATGATATAGCCTGGTCTTTCCTGCGTCTTCATTCTGAAGTTTCTTTAACAGACATTTCTCCTGCTGGTG
Source organism: Antilocapra americana (assembly GCA_007570785.1). NCBI lineage: Eukaryota > Metazoa > Chordata > Mammalia > Artiodactyla > Antilocapridae > Antilocapra > Antilocapra americana. The sequence continues at coordinate 783,582 of ML660213.1, read as the reverse complement.
TCAATTTCCTGCCTGATCACTTCTCCACCGCCCACAATATAGTCACTATTCTAGGAATATCTCCCACTCTGCCTCCTACATTAGCTCAAGAATTCCTACCCGTGGCTGTTAGCAAAAGGATAACAAAGAACAAGTGCTGGAAAGGTTGTGGCGAAAAAGGGATCCCTGTACACTGTTGATAAGAGTGTAAAGTGGTACAGTCACTATGGAAAACAGTACGAAGACTCCTCAAAAAATTGAAAATAGAACTATCATATGATCCAGCAATTCAACTTATAGGTGTTTATCCATAGGAAATGTAAACACCAATTCAAAAAGATACATGCATCATTGTAGCGTTATTTATAATAGCCAAGACACAGAAGCAAACTAAAAGTTCAATAGACAAATGGATAAAGAAGATGTGGTGTACATATATATATACATATATATATATATATGTGTATATATATATTATATATGCACACACACACAGTGTGTGTATTGGGCTGTAAAGAAAGCTAAGCATCGAGGAATTGATACTTTTGAACTGTAGTGTTGGAGAAGACTCTTGAGAGTCCCTTGGACTGCAAGGAGATCCAACCAGTCCATCCTAACAGAAACCAGTCCTGACTATTCGTTGGAAGGACTGATGTTGAAGCTGAAACTCCAATACTTTGGCTACCTGATGCAAAGAACTAACTCATTTGAAAAGACCCTGATGCTGGGAAAGATTGAAAGCAGGAGGAGAAGGGGATGATAGAGGATAAGATGATTGGATGGCATCACCGACTCAATGAACATGAGTTTGAGCAAGCTCTGGAAGTTGGTGATGGATGGGAAAGCCTGGCATGCTGCAGGGAAAGCCTGGCATGCTGCAGTCCATGGGGTCACAAAGAGCTGGACACAACTGAGTGACTGAACTGAACTGGTATCTATCTATCTATCTATCTATCTATCTATCTATCTATCTATCTATCTATCTACACACACACACACACACACACACACACACACACACACACACAATGGAATACAACTCCATCATAAAATGAAGGAGATCTTGCTATTTGCAACAGTGTGAATAATCTAGGGGGTATGATGCTAAACGAAATGTTAGATAGAAAAGTGGAAATATTAATACCATATGATCACACTTGGAATCTAAAAACAAATTAAGTGAACAAACATAAAATAGAAGCAGACTCATGCATTCAGAGAACAAGCTGGTTATTGCCATATTGCAGAGGTGGGAAGATTGACATAGTAAGTGAATGGAATTAAGAGGTATAAACTTCCAGACATAAAATAAATCATGGGGATACAATTCACACTGCAGAGAATATAATTAACAATACTGTAATAACTTTTATAGTGATAGATGGTTACTAGACTTATCATGGTGATCATTTCATAAATTTGAACTACTATGCCATATACGTGAAACAAGTATTGTATGTCAACTATTAGGTTAAAATAATTTTACCCAGTTTTTTCTCTGTAGTTGGCAACAACGCCAACAGATTTCTTAGAACTGCGAACCTCCTATGACATTTTGGTGAATGTACACTATACCAGTTCTGCACTTCCTTTGTGTTTCTTTTGTTGATCATAGAACTCACTGCACACACTGGAATATAGATGCTCAGTTGTACTGAAGTTTCCCTCCACATGTTGTCCTGGCAGCTGCTTATTCAGTCTCATAATTATTATTCATTTTCAGAAGAGTAAGTTGTGAAAGCTTGGTCCTCATTCTTCTTGGAGGAGGCATTTTTTTTCCTCTCAGTTCAGTAGCTCAGTTGTGTCTGACTCTTTGCAACCCCATGGACTGCAGCATGCCAAGCTTCCCTGTCCATCACCAGCTCCTGGAGCTTGCCCAAACTCATGACAATCGAGCTGGTGATGCCATCCAACCATCTCATCCTCTGTCGTCCCCTTCTCTTCTCGCCTTCAATCTTTCCCAGCATCAGGGTCTTTTCCAAGGAATCAGTTCTTCGTATCAGGTGGCCAAAGTATTGGAGGTTCAGCTTCAGCATCACTCCTTCCAATGAATAGTCAGGATTGATTTCCTTTAGGATTGACTGGTTTGATCTCCTTGCAGTCCAAGGACTCTCAAGAGTCTTCTCCAACACCACAATTCAGAAGCACCAAAAGCATTTTCTCTCAGAGAATTTACCTATTCCAGTGTCGTCAATGATGACCTCTGTAGATTTGACTACCAATTCTGTAGAATTTATCTCTCATAATAAATAAGAATTCCCTAGTGTGGCACTTGCATATCTTGTGATCAGGCTCTAACCTGCGTGGGTAATACTTTTCCCCCTCTATTTTCCAATTACATGTCCCTCAGCCATTGTAACATACATACACACACACACCTTCATATTCATTTGAATGTGAGTTTCACATTCTAAACTCCCACCCACAATAAGCAATTTCACTCAAAATCTTAGATATAAATTTATTCCTTTCATTCTGACCATAGAAATCCCTCAAAACTACTACTATCTTTATCTAACATGACCTCTTAGACATTTCATATTCTTCATCATCTATGTTCTGCCTTTCTCTGTTTCTCTTGTTGCTACTTACCATAGGCTTTTACATATTATAGGTCATCAGCCTCTGGTTCTTCTTCTCCATTTCTTTGACCTCCTTCATGGTCAGAACCAAAGGCTGAGAATGAATGAGCGAGGTGGAGAGGGTGTTGAGGAGAAGATGAAATGCTTTGTTAACTAGATTGCCTTTGATCTTGCCCATCTGACCTCAGCTGTCCAGCCTCTGGGAACCTCTGACTTGCTCACTTCCCTCTGTTTAACTCAGTTTCTGCTTTATTCACCTATGCAAAATTTCTGTAGTTTGCTTCTGATATAAAATTTTGATTATGATTCCCATCCTTCAGAAAAAGGAGATTGAGTTGAATTTGAGGAACTGAAATTCAGCTTATGCAGTTTGATTTTAGAGTTCAAACTCTTAGCACCTAACTTACTTTAATCTTTTTCAGAGAAGCATAAATACAATTGTTTAGAAAGTCTCTTACTTCCTGGATTATTCTTCTATCATTTTTTTCTGCTTGCAAGGCAGATGTATTTTGCATAAGCACACACAATTGGCACTCAGTCTCTGATGCCTCATTTCTATTCCCAGGAAGCGATGCCTTCCTCTTTGCCAGCACCAACAAATGAGTTGCGGTTTCTATGTTCCTATTCTTCTGCAGTTACTTCAGTCTGGCAATCAGCTGCTTCTACTTCAACTTCTTTTTTTTTTTTTCTTTTTTTTTTTTTTATTATTGTTTTTGCCATACATTGTCATGATATCACCATGGGTTTACATATGCTTCCCCTCTGGGTCCCCCCTCCCTCCTCCCTCCCCCCCGGGAAATCTCGCTGCACCAGTCCCGAGGATCAATCCTGGGCTGGCGATTGATTAGACACATGACAATTAACATGCTTCAATGCCCTTCTCCCATATCATCCCACCCTTACCCTCATCCACAAAGTCCACAAGTCTATTCTATACATCTGCGTTCCTTTTGTTGTCTCCCATGTTGGGTTCTCATTACTGTCTTTCTAAATTCCATATATATGTGTTAATATACTGTATTGTTGTTTTTGCTTCTGGCTTACTTCACTCTGGATAGTGGGCTCCAGTTTCGTCCATCTGAGTAGAATTGCTTCAAATGAATTTTTTTTAATGCTGAGTTATATTCCATTGTGTATATGTACCACAGCTTTCTTATCCATTCATCAGTTGATGGGCATCTAGGTTGTTTCCATGTCTTAGCTATTGTAAACAATGCAGCGATGAACATTGGGGTGCACGTGGCTCTTTCAATTCTGGTTTCCTCGGTGTATATGCCCAGCAGTGGGATTGCCGGGTCATATGGCAGGTCTATTTGCAGCTTTTTAAGGAACCTCCACACTGTTTTCCATAGTGGCTGTACTAGATTGCATTCCCACCAACAGTGTAAGAGGGTTCCCTTTTCTCCACATCCTCTCCAGCATTTATTGCTTGTAGACTTTTGGATGGCAGCCATTCTGACTGGTGTAAAGTGGTACCTCATTGTAGTTTTGATTTGCATTTCTCTGATAATGAGTGATGTTGAGCTACTTCAACTTCTTATTTTCTGTGTTTATTCATTAAAATAAAAATTCCTGGGTTATAGAGTGCAGTTCCTGGGTTATAGAGTAAACATATCCTTAAAATGATAAGAAAATGCCTTATAGTGTTTTCAAGGCTTCCCTGGTGGCTCAGTGGGTCAAGAATTCACCTTCAGTGCATTAGATGCTGGAGATATGGGTTCAATTCCTGGATCACAAAGCTCTCCTCAAGAAGAGAAAAGCAACCCACTCCAGTATTCTTGCCTGGAGAATTCCATGGACAGAGGAGCCTGATGGGCTACAGTCCATGGGGTTGCAAAGAGTCAGACATGACTGAGTGGATAACACTTTCACTTTCACAGTAGCATTATTGTTAGATTTTTAAATGAGCCTCAGTACTGTTTTTCAGAATGGCTGTACCTAGTTCAAACACCTCCAGCAGTGTTGGAGGGTTTCCTTTTCTCCACACCTTCTTGACTTCTCCTATACCAAAACCCTTCCTCCAGTCCTCCCATTGCTATGAGGTGTTTCACTGCCTTCACTGATAAGAATTTTATGTGATCTCTTCTCTAGTTGTCATTGTTAAATCCCTCAATTCTTAATCACTTACTAACCCATAGAAACCTGACTTCTCCCTAACATTGTTCAATATAAGTTGTTCCAGAAACCTCCTTAATGACTGCACGATGGACAGGTTTTAGAGGCACACATCAGTGTTTATTTACTGACCTTTTACAAATCACTGGGCTTCCCGGGTGGCTCAGCTGGTAAAGAATCCGCCTGCAGTGTGAGAGACCTGGGTTAGGAAGACCCCCTGGAGAAGGGAACGGCTACCCACTCCAGTATTCTGAACTGGAGAATTCCATGGACTTTACAGTCCATGGGGTCACAGTGAGTTGGACACAGCTGAGCGACTTTTACTTCACTTCTGAATCATTGGACATTGTTGGTCTTTCCTCAAACCTTTCCTCCCTTTTGTTTATTAAACCCATCTGTCTGCTTCTTTAAATTTCTAATACCCTAAATTGGTATCTGTGGTCTGTTTCTTCCCTCTTCTTAAAATCTTTATTTCCTCAGCTACTGTTCTGATTTCTCATGTTATTCTCTAGACTGGTGATTCTCAAATTTTTAATGAGCATACAGGACACTGGTAGAACTTCTTAAGTTACAGTTGTGATCCAGGAGATCAGTTTCTGCTTTACTGTCCTGGGTGATATGAATGCCAGTAAACAAAGGACCACATGTTAAGTAGTGAGAAGGGAGACATTTTACCTCTGTATTCATTCTCATCTCTGTATATTCTGATAGCTACCAGGTCTGTCTGTATCTTGGGGTTGTTTCCCAAGAACAGTACCATATCTCTACCTACCTGACTTCTCAGATTAGATACTTTTCAGTATCTCTGATTCAAAATGGATGTCACTATGCTCACAGCAAAGGAGCTTCCCTGATGTGGTGTATGTGGGAGTGCTGGTAACAATGTCTAGAATTATCCAAGCTGTCAACTCCGGATTCTTGTTCTACCCTTTGATTACCTTTCTTTTAGTCATCAGATCTGTAAATTCTAGAAATTAAGGAAGAAAAAAGTATGCTTTCTCATGCAAGCATCAGCATATGATGCCTTTACGTCTAATCTCTTGGTTATATTTTCTTTAGATGTTCCTCTCATGGTCCTATAAATTTAGTAACTGCATTTGCATAGTTTTCAATTTTGTAGTTATACATTGCCAACATTTTTTTTAATTTTAAAGTTTCCCTATCTAAACTCCCCTGTGACTCCAATATTAATTATATTTTATTAGTTTTTCTATATCATATTTTTCATTTTGTATTTCAAACATCCTATTTGTCTAACTTGATATATCAGAACTTTTCAAATGTGTTTATTAATTAATATGTAAAAGCATACATATTTTATTAATATTTTCCATATTAATGTGTAATATACTCAGTATATGTATATACTGAGATTTTTAAAATTTTATTTTATTGAAAGATAGGTGATTTATAATGTGTAAATTTCTACTGTACAGGAAAGTGATTCAGTGATACATATATAGACATTCTTTTTCATATTCTTTTCTAAATGGTTTATAGCAGGATATTGAATCTAGTTCCCTGACCTATACAGTAGGACCTATACTGAATTTTTATAAGCCATATAATTTAATCTTAAATTTAAAAATCTCATCTATATCTAATAAAAATATTTCACTAGAAATTTTTCAGTGTTTTTATCCATATATGAAATAATTTAAATTATAACCATTATAATATACAGAATTGTTCTCTATGTTTTACATATTTTTTCATAAATTTGTCACACATTTAGAATATCATTTAATGTTTTTATATATACATAAACCTATGTTTCTTATTCAAATTAAACTACAAACAATTTTACATTATTCCAAGGTTAATGAAACTAACAGTATAATACTAATCAATATTAATTTATATTTTCATCAGGCAGTCTTGAATAACTGACTGAATAAATAACTGAACATGGTAGTCTAAAACAAATCTTTAGTTTCCAAAGTTTCTCTTTTTTGTCACTTGAATATTGAATTGTACTAAGCATAGGAAAGAGAGATTTTGTCAGCAATCTAAAAATATATTCCTGAGAAAATTGCTTAGAGATGCATACCAAATATAAATATACTTAAGACAAAAACTAAATTGCAAGTAGGTGTTTTAGGTTTTATAAATGAGATCTGTGAAAAGGGTTATAAGAATGACATGTTGTTTACACCTTTCTCTAGGCATCTGATATTTATTTTTAGCCTCTTTACTTAGGATAAGATCAGGATAAATGAAGCAGGAAGGCCACAGTTATTGATGGTCCATTGAGTACATGTGTTTACAGAGAATTTCCCTTTTCTAAGCCTTCTCATAAATCAATATCAAAGTTTATTTTATCATCCCTAAGTAAACTTTATTTTAGTGAGCTGATAATCATTCATGGCAGAGCTCTTTTAACTGGTCAAGTTGACACAAAATATATCCTGCTCTTTGGTTCAACATTAATAGATGCCTAGCCTTCTTTGTATAAAAAAGAACTATAAATATCTACAGGTGCTATATGGTTTAAAAACCAATTCTTTGATGTTTCTCCACAAATAGAGTTCAGTTTAGAGATTCTCAGCTCTTCACCAGAAAAATATCCCAAATGACTGCTTTCAGATACTTTATTCCAATCTCTATGTCTCTTGTCCTTTCAGGCTTTATTTGCATGGAACTCATAATGACTGGAGTCAGTCTCCCCCAGTTTCAGCTACAAAAGTGTATAATGTATCCAAATTTATAATAAACCCTTCCCCATATAAATACTTCAAAGAGTGTATGGTCATGTTATACATCACAAACAAATAACAAGAAGATTAGAGGGAAGAAATGATTGAATGCTAAGCAGGGTTAGGTTGCTGAATCAGTGTGACTGATATTTGCATTCTGTAATATTTTTGGTCAAAGTCTATAAATGGTCTCTTAATTTCTTTCCTACTTTTAAATATACCAGTGCTTCTTTATGTCAACCAATTCTCCTACTTGAGTGAATAACACCTTGTAACTCTTTGCCATCCTTCTTTCTTTATTTCACAAATATTTATCATATGCCTATTATTTGTCAGAAGCCATGCGCTAAGAGATAAAAGTCTGATTTCATGATTGCATTCTACCCAGGGAAGGTGGGTATTTAACAAATAAGCAAATAAAATTATTAATTTTGATTAGTGAAAGTTGCTCTAAAGAGTATAAAACATAATAATGGGAGCAGGATGATGATATGTCAACTTCAGGGGCCAAATGTCTCTGGAAGATGATATCTGGACTTTGCAGAACAAGGGGAATGGTATTTCAGGCAGAAAAATAAAACATAAATGCAAAGGCCCTGAGGCCAAACCTGAGGATGCATGTTTCATGGATTTCTGGAGCCTGGTGAACAAGAGGAGAATGGTGTAAGATGAGTTGAGATAATTAGAAGAAGGCATGTTGGATTTTGTTTTCTTTAGCTTTTGCTGAAAACAAAATTCAACATGCCTCCTGGTCATCTGATGTGAATAGACAACCTTTGGAAAAGTCCGTGATGCTGGGAAAGATTGAGGGCCAAAGGAGAAGAGGGCATCAGAGGATGAGATGGCTGGATGGCATCATTGATGCAATGAACATGAACTTGGGCGAACTCCAGGAGATGGTGAGGGACAGGGAGGCCTGGCATGCTGCAGTCCATGGAGTTGCAAAGAGTCTGGCATGACTGGGCGACTAAGCAATAGCAAATGTTGGATATTGTTAGCCAGGGTAAGGGGTAAGATTTTGTGCTAAAAACAATGAGAGAACATTGAAAGGTTTTATGCTGAAGATGATGTAATCTGGTTTATATTTGGAAGACTGCTCTCTGGCTGTAAGCTTGGATGCTACTGCCCTGGTTCGGATGAGATACGAGAGTACTTCATGCCCGACTTGTCAGGGTGATGACGCTGAAGAATAGTTCAATGAAGGAGATACGTTCATGGTAAAGCTGAAAGCTGATGTGCCTTAGGGACTTACTGAACGTAAAGCATGAAGTTGCACGCATGCCACGTGCAGCAATCACAGGTAACACAATAAAACCAACAAAGCCTTAGCTTATTGGTTGTCTGTGTATGTGTAAATAATTAGAAGGCTGGTAAGGCTGTAGGAGCATGAAGGGCTCAGGTAAGCAAAGACTTCCGGACATGAGGTGCACTTCGGGTTATCAGGGCTCATGGAGTTAGGATTTTAGTGAAATGTACTTAGATCTCTATAAGACCAGAGATTTCCAGCTCATAAAATTATATACACATAAATTCTTTTGAAAGGGCATGGTTCTGTTGCTAAGGAAAAAAAAATAGATAATGAGTACATAAATGCATAGCCAATAAACCCCAGAGTTCTTGCTTCATGTGGCTATTCTGTGAGTATATTTTACATACATTGTTGAGACTTGCATTCTCTTTTGTCCCTAAAGTTCTTATTCCTGATACAGTACTAGGCATATAGAAGGTTCTAGGTAAGTATTTGCTGAATAGATCTTAAAATATTTTAATGAGTATGATATGCATGGAGAAACAATTTATATCTCTTAAATATTTCTCAAAAATTATCTTAAGGGACTTCCCTGGTGGTCCAGTTGTTAAGAATCTGTCTGCCAATGTAGGGAACAGTGGTTTGATCCCTGGTCCAGGAAAATCCCACATACCTTGGAGCAACTAAGCCCATGTGTCGCAACTACTGAGCCCATGCTCTAGATCCTGCAAGCTGCAACTATGAAGCCAGCATGCCTAGAGACCTTGCTCTGCAACAAAAGAAGCTATTGCAAGGAGAAGCCCGTGTACCACAACAAAGAGTTTGCCCCTGCTTGCCACAGCTGGAGAATGTCCATGCACAGCAACGAAGACCCAATCTGGCCAACATTTCTTTGAAAAAAGATTACTAGGGTTGCAATATGCTAAAATGATAAGAAAAACTAACCTAAAAGTCGCTAAAATAGCCTGTTAAATCAGTTTATTGGAAATTCTTTTGTAATAAAAGAAAATAAGGCTTTCATGTGCGGAGCCATTACTATTTCCCTTACATAAACCTTAAGCAAAGAGAAGATTAAAAACCTATAAAAATACTGCCTCAATTAACCTATTTAAGATAGAATTTTTAAGAGAAACAAGATTAAAATGTATGCATAAGAATGCTTTGAAAATTGCAATGATGTTCTTCACTGAAGTAGAAAAAGCAATCCTAAAATTCATATGGAACCACAAAAGACCTCAAATAGTCAAAGCAATCTTGAGAAAGAAGAAAAATACTGAAGGCGTTACAGTTCCTGATTTCAAACTATGTATTACAAAGCTGTTGGAAGAACTTCAACTGATGCTGAAGCTGAAACTCCAGTACTTTGGCCACCTGATGCAAAGAACTGACTCATTGGAAAAGACCCATCAGATGCTGGGAAAGATTGAAGGCAGGAGGAGAAGGGGACAACAGAGGATGAGATGGTTAGATGGCATCACCAACTCAGTGAACATGAGTTTGGGTAAGCTCTGGGAGTCGGTGAAGGACAGGGGAGTTTGGTGTGCTGCAGTCCATGGGGTCGCAAAGAGTCAGACATGACTGAGCGACTGAACTGAACTGATTACAGAGCTGTAGTATTCAAACAGTCTGATACTGGCATAAAATTGGATATAAGGACCAACAGAGCAGAATGGAAAACTCAGAAATAAATCCATACATATATAGTCAACAAATCTTTGATAGGGCACCAAAAGCACACAGTGGGGAGAAAATAATCTCTTCAATAAATGGTGTTGAGAATACTGGATATCCACATGCAGAAGAATGAAACTGGACAGCTGTCTTATAGCACTCAAAAAAAATTGTATTAAAGACTTAAATATAAGACCTAAACCCATAAAACTCCTAGATGAAAACATAGGGGGAAAAATCTTCTTGACAACATTTTTTTTTTGTATATAATACACCAAACACACAGACAACTAAAGCAAAAATCAACATGTGGGACTATGTCAAAACTGAAAAGCTTCTGCATAGCAAAAGAAACAACAAATTGAAAAGGCAGTCTGTGGAATAGGAGAAAATGTTTACAAAGCATACATCTGATAAGGAAATAGTATGACTCAACAGTAGTAACAACAATAACAACAATTCTAATCTTAAAATAAGCAGAGGACTTAAAATAGACATTTTTCCAAAGAAAATATATAAATGGCCAACAGATACATGAAGATGTGCTCTATCGTTAATCATCAGGGAAGTGAAAATCAAAATCACAGTGAGACATCACCTCTCACCCACTAATGAGAGGATCACAGAAATGTAGGGTAGTATGTAAAGGTATATTATTCACTCATGAAAAAGCTTCAGATACTCTCTGCTGGTTGTCCTCAGATGTCCAAGAAAATTGTTTTGAGCTAGATCGTGCCTCCCCAAAATTCAAATGTTGAAACCCTAACCACAGTATCTCAGAATGTGACTGCATTTGGAGATAAGGCCTTTAAAAGAGCTGATTAAGTTACAAATGAGACCATCAGGATGGGCCCTCATCCAATCTGGCTAGTGTCCTTATAAGAAGAGGAGATGAGAACAATGAAAGATGCACCAGGGATGCAGGTACACAGAGAAAAGGCCATGTGGGGACGCAGCAAGGAGTTGTTCACCTGCAAGCCAAGGAGAGAGGTCCCAGGAGAAATCAAACTGCAGCACCTTGCTCTGAGACTTCCAGGCTCCTGTTTAAGTCACCCAGTCTGTAGTATTTTGTTATGGCAGCCCTAGAAAGCTAACACAGTAAAAATGGGAAAATGTAGAGGAATTTCCCACCCCCCCTTTTTTTTTTGGCAAAAATAATGGGACCCAGAGTGGTGGAGACCAAGTATAAGCAGAAGGTGGCACGAGGTAGTGACAAGGTAGCTCCATTCACCATAGAAAACCATGGAAACAAGTGGTGATCAGATGATTCTTCCCCACAGAATCTATGGTGGCAAATTGACCATGGTATCCTTTGAAAGAAAATAGGTGGCACTCTAAAGTACCGCTTGACCTACCTAAGTTGTAAAATTTTAGGTCAGCGAGGCAGAGATTGATTTGAGAAACTGTAATAGGGATTTACTGCCTCTTACCCAGGTCTGAGCCCCTTGATTGACACAGAGGCTACAGCCTTTTAAGAAAGGTCCCCGCAAGCGTAGCCACAAATAAATCTTCCTCCAAGACTTTAGTGAGGGGATTCATTTACTGGGGTAACTATGACTAAGGGAGGTGAAAATGTTCCGAAGTTTTGGGAGTTATTAAATACTAGCATGGAACCGACAAAAATCCCACCAGAGTGTGCAGGTCAAGGTGGGGCCTGTGAAAAATTGATCGTAGGGGAGTCGTGACTCACATCAGTCTCATAGTGGGCCTAGCATGACTGTAGATCCATTCTCTGGCTACTTCCCAAGTCCAAAATTTATAGGAGACATTTTTTTTTTCTTTTAATGGTTGTATGCTTTAAAAGTTTATTCATAACTTTCTGTCCTTTTATTTTAATTATATAACATAATTTGAGGCTGTGTTGCTAAGTGTATTCATGTTTATTAGATAAGAGCGATTATTTAGGAAGGACCAAGTGAAAGAAGGCAGTATCAGTGGTAGAGAATCCACCTGCCAATGCAGGAGACGGAGGTTTGCTCCCTGGGTCTGGAAGATTCCCTGGAGAAGGGAATGGTTACCCACTCCAATATTCTTGCCTGGAAAAATTCCATGGATATAGGAGCTTGGCAGGTTACAGTCCATGGTGTGGCAGAGAGTGGGACATGACTGAGCACACAGACATACATAAATAAAACTTTGGAATGCCTCTTCCCTACGCCCTGACTAAAATTGTGCCTACATAGCAACACCCACATCCCTGGGGGAACTGCAGAGGTTAGTGCCACCGCCAAAGGACTGAAAGGTAAAGGGTGTTGACTCCTCCCCATCTGAATTCACCTGCCTGTTTGAACAAATATCGCTGTAGTGTGGAACAAGCAATTGTGTTGTTATTTGCTTAATGACCAGAGCAGGCTGCTGCTATGCAGGCTAGCTTTCTTTGCTAACCACACAGACATGGGCCCAGGCCCTCACTGCTCTTCAGTAGATCATTTTAAAATTTCTTGTTCATTAATTATTTGGCCGCACCAGGTCTTCCGTGGTGGCATTTGGAGTCTTTTTAGTAGTGGCATGTGGACACTTAGTTGTGTCGTGTGGGATCTGGTTCCCTGATCAGGGATCGAACCCAGGCCCCATGCATTGGGAGCAGGGAGTCTTAGCCACTGGACCACCAGGGAAGTGCCCCCTCACTGCTTGTTGTAAGGCTTCTTGAGGATATAAGGATATAAGGCACCTTGAGGATACTCGGAACTGCTCTCATCTTCTATGAAGCATGCTGGTGTGCACATTTTGGAGTGTGCTTCCCTGTTTGTCAGTCAGAACCTATTTGCTTTCCTTCTTTAAGGTTCCTCAAAGGTTATACTTTACTGTTACTTAGTTTTCGTGGCAATTATGAATTTATTAATTCTTGGTCAGTTCTGGGTGTTTGCAATAGAAAGGTCAATTGGAAACAAAAGCTCTGTCTGTCCCTGATTAGGAAATTTCTCCCTCATTTTTTCCTTTAGCTAATGCATAGATTTACTAATTTAGGCCCCATGTGCATTGCATTATGAGTATTTTCTTCATAACATTAATTTTCAGTGATGGAACAGCAAATATTTAAATATGCTCACCAGTGCATTTAACTGTAATGTTATCACTGGAAATTTAAATTGTTTTTAAATCTTTACTATTTTAATGTTTCTAAAATGAACAATTTTCTTTAAAACGATTTCTCACATTTATGATTATTTCTTTAGGATTTTTATAAGAGAAATCATTTTAGCAAACTCTGAATGTTTTAAGACTCTTGTTACATATTGCCAAATTGATTTCCAAAAAGTGTGACTCCAGACTTCTGATTAGCTAGCTGTATATACAAACATCCATCTACATTTCTTGCTAGCATTTGGGATTATGCTAGAATTTTTCAAAAATGAACCAGATGGAGTTTTAAAAATACATTCTTTATTCTTTTAATGACTCTGTGATGAGCAGCTGTTATCAAACAGACTGTGTGCTAAGTGTCGGGGATACAGTGAGGAACAAGGTAGACAATGTCTGTGCCCTTAAGCTCTCATAGAATTTACTTTTTGGGTACAAAAGAGGGAGAGGAAGGGATATAGGCAAAGAAAATAATAAGTAAGTTAGGAATATAACTTAGGAGTGATCTCACAATATGGAGAAAAATAAAGGGAGAAATGGAATGGAAGCACAGTTGTCATTATTGCTAGTCATCAAGTACTTTTAAACTTCTAATTCTCGAGACCTGCACTTGGCTGGGGCCGTTTGAACAGTTCTGCTCAGTAAGTTTTGAATCAAAGTGACCTGTATCATTTTCGAGCTAGAGCTTATTACAGTCAGTGAGAACCACTTCTAGAAGAGGCCTCTGTTTCTTGGACAGAGTCACAGTTCCGTAGCACCTTAGATCTGGTCTGATTAGACCAAGAGTGCTAAGCAGAGCCCTCACCTGAAGTATGAGTGACATACAGTAAGAATAAAAAATTGACCATCATGATTTTAAGCTTCTGAGATTTTAGGGTTGTTTTAACATAAAAGCTGTGTAATATATTTTGCTGCATTTATTGAATATTACTGACAATGAGCATTTTTTTATCAGTTACCAACCTGTGTTTCCTCTTCTAGAACTTGTCTGTTCACATTCTTTGCTCATTAATTTCTTTCTCATGAGCATTGGTATTTTTCTTATCAGTATAACAGCAATTTACAAAGATTTCAACTCTTTGTAACATGTGGTATACATAGTTTTCAAGTTTATTGCCTTTCTATTAATTTTGCTTAATTGCCATAATTTTATAATTGGGATTTTATAGTTCTGAAAATATTTCTTAGCAATTCCCATTAATTTTGGGTATATACAGTGACATGTATAACACATACAGCTAGATTTGAAATCTAAGGTAGAGCATTTCCGAAGGGACTAAAGTAACCAGAAGCTTGTGAAAAGTAAACATGATACGAAGGGCTCAGCTCTCATACAAGCAAGAGACAAGCACTCATTGATGGAAACAGACTCACTTGCAATCACTCAGCATGAGCCCAAAGCCCCAGAGAATTCTCTGTCAGTGGAAAGAGCCGTGATATCATCTGTTTCCTAGTCCCCCTGAGATAAATCTGCTGACCATCAGCAGCTCAGCTGAATACAGTTTCTTTCTGTGGCTGTGCATTGATTTATGTAATTTTTAAGGGATAACTTCTCTCTGCCTCCTGCCATTCCTAGATTTTGAGGGAGGAAAAGTAATGGGCTTGAGTAGTTTTGTTGCGTGGCATCAGATTTTGTCTATGAAAGAAATGAAATGCATTCATTGAGATCAATATGTATTCTTGTTGTTGCTCACTCACTAAGTCGTGTCTGACTTTTTGCAACCCCATGGACTGCAGCATGCCAGGCTTACCTGTCCTTCACTATCTCCCAGAGTTTGTTCAAACTCATGTCTATTGATGCCATCACATTGATGTCCAGTGATGCCATCCAACTATCTCATCCTCTGTTGCTCCCTTGTCGCCCTGCCCTTAATGTTTCCCAGCATCAGGGTGTCTTCCAGTGAGCCGGCTCTTTGCATCAGGTGGCCAAAATATTGGAGTTTCAGCTTCAGCATCAGTGCTTCCAATAAGAATTCACAGTTGATTTCCTTTAGGATTGACTGGTTTGATCTCCTAACTTGTCAGTGGGAAAGTAAATTCAAGTTTACTTTTAAAACTCAAGTTTTAAGTTGTATTTAAAAATTAAATACAACCACACTACAAGCAAGGGAGATTATAGTGAAGTAGTTGTGTGTAGGCAATATAGAAGTACAATACCCTTTTATTACCTATTTTAAATGTTGGTTTTATTTATTTATGTTAGTTTTCACAAAGTGAACTATCAAGCATGGAGTCAATTTTCTTGTATTTGACAATTGCTTAAAATACCTAAGCATCTTACATCATTGTTCTTTGGCCCTTTGACAGGATCACTCACTACCACTTCATACCATGCTATTCTTAGTTTATAGTCAGGAAAGAAAATTGAGCCATCAAGCACATGATCTATTCCAGGACAGCAGGGATTCTATCTGTGGTGTGCATGGCTTCATGTGTCTCTCTTATCATAGTCTATGAAGCACAGATCCTTCACTCAAAGTAGGAGTCAATACATGCTCATTAAATCAATAAGAAAACAATGTAAAGTGGAAATTTAATTTTGAGAATTTTTACTAAGGATAAGAATGTCTCCAATGTATTTTGTCTTAGGATCACTAACCTCTACCCTGAATACCCTTCTAAATGGAAATGAAATCAATGAAACAATTCACTGATCATTGTTGAAGAGTCTCTGAACAAGAAACCATCCTGTGCAGAGTGGCAACAGGCACACATAAACACAGACACACTGTATCCCTGCTCATAAAGAGATCAGGAATTAAGTGTAATAGCAGTGTTAATTTCAGTACTGTAATCCCAGTGCCTACATCCTTGCTGGGTTGTAGGTGCTGGCCAGTTGATGAGGAAAGAAAAGAATGAATGCATATGGAAATCAAAGTAATGAATTAATCCTACTCAGAACTGTGCATTTTGTGTGTGTGTGTGTGTGTGTGTGTGTGTGGAAAAAAAAAGAGAGAGACAGAGAGAAAATGAATAAGATACTCATATGATAGTTTCCTCTAGTAGTGTATGAATTACACTTCTCTGACAAAATAGGGAAAGCCTGACTTTCCCCTTCATCAGAGGAAAGATAGAAATTTAGGGATAACATTTCTTTTATTCTTTCTTGAGTATATTAATTGGGATAGGTGAGGGGGATGTTTGTAAAATATGTTTGAATCTTGATAGCTAGCAGTTAGGTGTTCAGATAACATTGCCACAAAAAGAAGAAAATCCTCTTTGAGGAAGCATATTTGCAAATTCTCTCTAGTTTCCCATTCCGTGCACTGTGAGGTTAATATAAGTTCACACCATTCATTTTCAATAACAAGTTGTATTAATTAAAAAAAACAAAAACGTTATGAGTTAAAGAATCTGTACTGTTAGTTTTTTTTTTTCCCCCCATATAGTCTATTTTATCTTATTCTCTCTGTCTGCTCCAGGTCATTCTGAAATTTATCTTTCACGTTTGCTGAGAAAGAAAAACAAATGCATGGACTCATAAAATCTTCCAAAACTATGTATATATTTTATATTTTCTATGAACCAGCCAACACCTACAACTTAGAAAAGAAAATCATAGACTTCAAGAACATGGCATGAAATGTCAGGAACTAAGCTTTAAAGTAATTTTATTTTTTTTCACCTGATGCATGCTGATGTAGCCCAATCTGCTTATTGCCTACAAAACTTCTTGAAAAGGGGGAAAAACTAAATTCTGCTCGAAGAGATGCATGCACTTAGTTGTATATATAATATAATCCAATGGGAAGTACCCAAAGAGCTTCTCAAGAAAGTTCCTTTAAATGTGAGAAACTCCCTTGTTCTCACTTTCCAGATTATGTCTATAAAAGTCTTTATTCCTGAAAATGAACCATGGGGTTTGATTTAGAAATCTCTCTTCAGATTGTTCAGTTAATGAGCTAATTGCTTACACTTACTGGAGGAGGAAATGGCAACCCACTCCAGTGTTCTTGCCTGGAAAACTTCACAGACAGAGGAGCGTGGCAGGGTACAGCCCATTGGGTTGCAAAGAGTCAGATAGGACTCTTTGTGCATTGTGTATGTGTGTGTATGTGTAAAAAAAAAAGAGAGACAGAGAGAAAATGAATGAGATACTCATATGATAAGGGAACTATACCTATGTGATTTTACTGCAAAAATAGAAAAGTAGGCTTTGGTTTCCTCTCTTCTGTTTGCGAACAGCCCATGTTTTTTCTGCATTAAAATAAAGTACTTACCTTCTTGTTACCTTGCCATAAACATAATTTTTTTCAAGTCAATTCAATGAAAAATAAATGACAACAAATTAAAAACAGAAGGAGGAGGAAAAGGGGGAAGGGAGGGAAATAGATAGAGGAAAATGAAAAAATTTCTTAGAAATACATCCTTAAGTGGATTTTCTTGTCTTCGTAATTTCTGACATCTATAAGGGCTTGATAAAAGTGTCTTTCAAACTGTATCCCTGAAGAAGCAGGCATTCTCAGATATTCACATTGTATGGAATGTTCTATTTTATTATAAAACTTATCATATTGAAAATGGGGACAAGGAATACTCGATACTACTTTTTTTTGAATTTGGTAACATTTTATGGAAAAGAAGTTAAATCTTTACAATTAACCAGAAGAATGGCAAGTATATGTCAACTCTGAGATTAGATTTCTACTGTTTTTTAGAATGAAGACTATGAAAAGTATTTCATAATTCTCTCTTACTTTTCCCACTGATATATCTCCAAAATATCTGCTGCCTTGACTGATGCATGTGACCTCAGCTATCTAAGTAGCCAGTTACTTGGGGCACATCTACCATTGCTGTTAGAAATCTGTACACTTTACACTAGAATGGCATTTGGGTTACCCATTAAAAAGAGCTTTAAAAGCCAGAAAATGTTTCCAGTAAATCGCTCTTAAGCTTCTCTATAGGCAACTTTCTAAGCTGAATTTTTTGGCCCAGACTAATGATAAAATTCTTTAGTTATTTCTAACCTATCTGTCTGCTTGTCAATCAGGATATAATATTCCTAAATTCAAAACACAAAACCCACAGTCTTGCTGTGGGTGGTTAATCATATTTCAAAGAACATAATACAAATTCAATAGTGGGTAAAGGAGAATAAAGTTAACTACAGGAGGATGGCTTCTTAAATACATAAACAGTAGGAGTTATTTTAAAATGTAAGTATCTTTATTCTATCATTCAGATGTGGCTAATGAGATGGCTTCGGAGAAGGCAATGGCACCCCACTCCAGTACTCTTACCTGGAGAATCCTGTGGACAGAGACGCCTGGTGGGCTGCAGGCCATGGGGTCGCTAAGAGTCGGACACGACTGAGCGACTTTCTTTCACTTTTCACTTTCTTGCATTGGAGGAGGAAACGGCAACCCACTCCAGTGTTCTTGCCTGGAGAATCCCAGGGACAGGGGAGCCTGGTGGGCTGCCATCTCTGGGATCACACAGAGTCGGACACGACTGAAACGACTTAGCAGCAGAAGTGAGATGGCTTATGTGTGTGTGTTCAGTTGTGTCCAGTTCTTCGCAACCCCATGGACTGTAGCCCACCAGCCTCCTCTGTCCATGGGATTTTCCAGGCAAGAATACTGGAGTAAGTTGCCATTTCCTACCTCAGGAGATCTTCCCGACCTGACCCAGGGATTGAATCCATGCCTCTTGCATCTCCTGCATTTTAAGGCAGATTCCTTCCCACTAGCTCCACCTGGGAAGCCCAGTGAGATAGCTTATATTAGCCATTTATTGAATAGTTTAAGATACTAATGATGTCATGCCCAAGCCAAATGGGGGAAAAATATTGTGCTCCCCTGTATACACTTATCCAAATATCCTCTCATATTTTGAACCAAATGGTAAAAATTAATAAAGATTTCCAATAAAACTAAAACTGTATCAGTTCAGTTCAGTTCAGTCTCTCAGTCGTGTCCGACTCTGCGACCCCATGGACTGCAGCACACCTGGCCTCCCAGTCCATCACCAACTCCCGGGGTTTACTCAAACTCATGTCCATTGAGTTGGCATAAATCCTATAGTTGCCCAGTTTGTTTGCATGTCATTGCCAAGCCTCATAAATCCTCCCCAGGAGGGTCTGAGGGAACATGGAAGATGGAGGGATTCTGGGCCCAGGAAAGAAGTACTCTTGTTACATAGAGAGCCTGGGTCAGAAAATAAACAATGCAGTGTATTTAAAGTTTTGATATTTGGTTCCTTGTGGAATTTTTTTCATTATTTTTGATTTTTTGAAATATTGTGTTAGGTATTATCTATCTTGATTACTGTTTTTTTCTTATCACTCCCTTAATTTTGTTCCTGAGATAAATGCCTTGTTCACTTCACCCTCATTCCAGCTCCCCAAAATGCTAAAGCTCAAGCAATAATTGCATCCCTAAAGAGCCTTAAAGAATTCAATTAAATAGAAGCACTATCAGATGATACGATAAAAATATTTAGGGGCCAACACCCATCACTGTTGTTGGTACAACAGGGCCATCTTCTCACTGGTGATTTAACCAGGAGAGTTTCTAAAATGCTTGAGCAGATCAAGGACTGCCATTAATTTGTCAGTCAGTCCCCACACACTCCCCAAAGTCCTGGATTTCAGCATTCAGTTTTCTGCAGCTAAAGGAAACTTGGCTATAAAGGAGCATTGCTCTACCATGAGATCATGCACTTAAATATTTTCTAAAGTTAACTGACTGATGAGAATGCTTAATCTCATCCTCTGTGGATCCCCATGATAAAAGATTCAATTTAATCTTGCCTAAAGGATAGAGGCTGTTTGTTTAACTTTCTTTTCTCAAGTGGGAGGAATTAAAGCTTTAATCTCAATGCAGAACCAAATTAGCAGGAATGTATCCCCCAATTCTGTCCCTTATTCACTCTGATAGCTCCCTGAGCACACAGTCACTTCTCTTCTAAGTCATCTCACTGCTCCCCTCTTGCATTGTGTGTTCAAATAAACCTGCAAAGGGGCAAGAGGGATGCTGGTATCTTTTCCTCTGATAATGGATAATTGAGCTCGATATCATTTTATCACCAGCCTCTGTGATTTCCAAATAGCCTTAACATGTTGCACTGTATAAAATCAAGCTAGGGAATGATTTCCTTTGAAAATTAGCATGTTCAATCAAAATCCAGCCGGCTTTCCTTTTTCAAAGCATCTGTTGTCATTTCAAATTCATGAACCACTTTAGCACTGTCTGTGACATCAATTGGCTTTTGAGCTATAAGTTCCTAGTATATTCAGCAATGTCTTTTCTACTGAATGTTAGTAGAAGGCAGTAATGGTCTTTGATGGCTTGTCAAAGTGTTTTAATTAAGCTTTTTTTTTTCAGAATCTTTTTTTTTTTTTTTCTTTTGTGGTAAGCTTTGGCATTTCAGCCTAGAGACATGGGGGAATACATTCCGTAACAATTCACAGAAAAGCCCAAACAAACTTTTTGGCCAGTGCAATAGTTAGGCAGATACAAGCCTTACAGCTTTGTTCTGCCCTCCAATTAACAAGTTACCCTTAAGGTTTAAGAAAACTATGGAGTAAAGGTCCAGTGTCTTGGCCAGTTGTGTTTGTGTATGCTCCTCAACAGATCCAGGTTTTGCAGTTAAAATTCATGGACAGAAAGTCTTCATATGTAAATAGTCAGTTAAGAAATTAAAAATTAAATTATAGAAGTAATATCTTTTTGCTCTTTTAGTATATGATTTTTCTTTTTTACCTAGAAAGGGGGTACCTCCTACAGTATAGATGAGGGCCTCTCACACTGTAGAGTATTTAACAAATACCACATCTGCTTATTAAAAATACAGACTTCCCAGCCTCATCCCTCAGAGCTTTTCATTCTTTTTCAGTAGACTTAGACTCAGCCTTAGAACATGTATCTCAGCTGATTATGATCTGAACTTGAAAATAAATTGTACCCATTTTGATAATGACACTTAGCACACAGAAGAACTCAGCAACCTATTAAGTCCTTTTCTGCCTTCTCTTTATTTAAGTTTTCAGTTGTGCTCCCTTTAAGGAAACTAAATGCTAAAATGAATAAGCCCAGAATTATAATTTGAAATTATTCATAGAAATTATCCTTTTTTTTTCAGGAAAAGAAACACATTTTTATTTTTATTTTGCAAAGACTATGTTTGATTTGACTTTTTCTTGTGGAAATATTTTGCTTTATAGTCTTCAAGTTACAAATGAATGTCAAGGGGAAAATAAAATGCAAGTGTTTCAAAAAATTATTTCCAGCAACTGTCTTTCTAGAATGTGTCTATTCCTGAGAGTGAACAATACCTATAGTAGAAAATCAATTTCTGTTCTTACAGAGATAAGTATAAATTGGTAAATGCTCATAAAACCTGTGCCTGGAATAAATTAAACTTAAAGAAATTGAGTTACAGTCAAAAAAGGATTTAGTTAATTCTTTAAAAGACATGTATAAAAAGTAAATGAATTCTGTTTTTTTTTTCAAAGCATGCTATATACAATTAATATGAACCCCCTTTGTGACATAGTTAAAAATGAAAATTGCTGATTTAAATAAAAACAATATTTAATAAATAAATAAATAAAATAAGATTGAAATAAAAAGATTTAATTTGAAATCCATATGCATTTATCTTGTTCTCAAAATGTCAGGAAAGAATACACTCTGCTACAGTATTTAGTGTTGATATTTCTTGCAACCTTTTTCAGTAAGTAAAGAACCATGTTCTCTGTGTTAGGGGAAATTATGTTTTTTATATAAATGCATGTAAAATACTCCCATGTTATCAATATATAATTTGTTAATCTGTGCATGTTATATGGTCTAATCAAGAAATCTCTGCCTGGAAGTGACCATTATTATATTTATTGTCAACACAGTGTCCCCTTGTACCTGTTTTATGAGTGATTTCTGTTGATTTTGAAGTATCTTTATAAAGCACTGTTGACCAAGTCAATATGTGGCATATTTTAAACATGGCTACAGATTTTCAGTCCTGCTCAGGATTGACAGCTTTGGAATCCTGGGCCTAACAAAGGAGCCCACATAATATGGGCTTTAGGTAGATATGTTTTGGGACACCTGCTTGCTTTTTTGGTTTGTTTTTCTTTTCTTTTTTCTTTTTTTATTGTAACAAATTCAAGAAAGACTTTTTTCTTTACATTATTGTGTTGGTTTTGCCATACATTGACTTGAATCTGCCATGGGTATACATATGTTCCCCTTACAGAACCCCCCTCCCAACTCCCTCCCAATTCCATCCCTCAGGGTCATCCCAGTGCACCAGCCCTGAGCACCCTGTATCATGCATCAAACCTGGGCTGGCGATTTCTTTCATATATGATAATTAACATGTTTCAATGCCGTTCTCCCATATCATCCCACCCTCGCCCTCTCCCATAGAGTCCAAAAGACTGTTCTATACATCTGCATCTCTTTTGCTATCTCGCATACAGGGTTATCATTACCATCTTTCTAAACTCCATATATATGCATTAGTATACAGTATTGTTGTTTCTCCTTCTGGCTTACTTCACTCTGTATAATAGGCTCCAGGTTGATCCACCTCATTAGAACTGATTCAAATGTATTCTTTTTAATGGCTGAGTAATAATCCATTGTGTATATGTACCACAGCTTCCTTATCCATTTGTCTGCTGATGGACATCTAGGTTGCTTCCATGTCCTGGCTATTGTAAACAGTGCAGCGATGAACATTGGGGTACATGTATCTCTTTCAATTCTGGTTTCCTCGGTGTGTATAGAAAATAATCTACAATCCCGATTACTGTACCCAGCAAGGATCTCATTCAAATTTGAAGGAGAAATCAAACCTTTACAGACAAGCAAAAGCTGAGAGAATTCAGCAACACCAAATCAGCGCTCCAACAAATGCTAAAGGATTTTCCCTAGACAGGAAACACGGATAGGTTATAATCTCGAACCCAAAACAATAAAGTAAATGGCAGTGGGATCCTACTTATCAATAATCACCTTAAATATGAACAGGTTGAATGCCCCAACCAAAGGACAACGATTGGCTGAATGGATAAAAAAAACAAGACCCCTATATATGTTGTCTACAAGAGACCCACCTGGAAACAATGGACACATACAGACTGAAAGTGAAGGGCTGTAAAAAGATATTCCATGCAAATAGAGACCAAAAGAAAGCAAGAGTGGCAATACTCATATCAGATAAATTAGACTTTTAAACAAAGGCTGTGTAAAAAGATAAAGATGGACATTACATAATGATCAAAGGATCAATCCAAGGAGAAGATATAAACATTATAAATATATATTCACTCAACATAGGAGCACCACAATACATTAAGCAAATGCTAACAAATATGAAAGAAGAAATTGACAATAACATAATAATAGTGGGAGACTTTAATATCCCACTCACACCAATGGATAGATCAACTAAACAGAAAATTAACAAGAAAACACAAACTTTAAATGATACAATAGACCAATTAGACCTAATTGATATCTATAGGACATTTCACCCCAAAACAATGAATTTCAAACCCTTTTTCTCAAGCATACACGAAACCTTCTCCAGAATAGATCACATCCTGGGCCATAAATCTAACCTTGGTAAATTAAAAAGATTGAAATCATTCCAAGCATCTTTTCTGACCACAGTGCAGTAAGATTAGATGTCAATTACAGGAGAAAAACTTTAAAAATTCCAACATATAGGGGCTGAACAACACGCTGCTAAATAACCAACAAATCACAGAAGAAATCAAGAAAGATATTAAAATATGCATAGAAATGAATGAAAATGAATACACAACAACTCAAAACCTATGGACACTGTAAAAGCAGTGCTAAGAGGAAGGTTCATAGCAATACAGGGTTACCTCAAGAAGCAAGTAAAAAATCAAATAAATAACCTAACTTTACACCTAAAGCCACTAGAAAAGGAAGAAATGCAGAACCCCAGGGTTAGTAGAAAGAAAGAAATCTTAAAGATCAGGGCCGAAATAAATGCAAAAGAAACAAAAGAGACCATAGCAAAAATCAACAAAGCCAAAAGCTGGTTCTTTGAGAAGATAAATAAAATTGACAAACCATTAGCCAGACTCATCAAGAAACAAAGGGAGAAGAACCAAATCAACAGAATTAGAAATGAAAACGGAGAGATCACAACAGAAAACACAGAAATACAAAGGATCATAAGAGACTATTATTAGCAACTATATACAAATAAACTGGACAACTTGGAAGCAATGGACAAATTCTTAGAAAAGTACAACTTTCCAAAACTAAACCAGGAAGAGGTAGAAAATCTTAACAGACCCATCACAAGCACAGAAATTGAAACTGGAATCAGAAATCTTCCAACAAACAAAAGCCCAGGACCAGATGGCTTCACAGCCGAATTGTACCAGAAATTTAGAGAATAACTAACACCTTTCCTACTGAAACTTTTCCAGAAAATTGCAGAGGAAGGTAAACTTCCAAACTCAATCTATGAGGCCACCATTACCCTAATACCAAAACCAAACAAAGGTGCCACACAAAAAAAGAAAACTACAGTCCAATATCACTGTTTGTTTGTTTTTAAGGGCAAAATATAAATGCCACTAGAAATAGCAAATATTTCATGTTATAGATGACTTAGTCTGAGTTAAGATTTAAGATTTTTTTTTCCCAAGAGCAGTTTTCCATAGGTGAGTTGAAAAGCATTTGAAATTGACATCTCTTGTGAGATGTGTCTATACACATGTGTGTGTCTGTGTGTGCATGAGTGGGCAAGTATAGATTTGGAAATGACCTGCCAAAAAGAATGGGTAGTCTGGAGAACATTACAATCATGTTACATTTTATTACTTAATAATTTAGTGTGGAATTTGCAGTGAATATTATGTATGTGTGTGCTAAGTCACCTCAGTCATGTCTGACTCTTTTCAATCCTATGGACGGTAGCCCACCAGGCTCCTCTGTCCATGGGATTCTCCAGGCAAGAGTACTGGAGTGGGTTCCCATGCCCTCCTCCAGGGGTCTTCCTGACCCAGGGATTGAACCAGCGTCTCTTGAGTCTCCTACATTGATAGATTCTTTACCACTAGCACCACCTGGAAAGCCTGAATATTATGTGCACTTTTTGCTTATTATGAGACTGACATTTAGAAGCATCCTATCTGAAAAGTATAATGTTTGCCAACTGACTTGGTTAACACCCTGTCACTGACTTGTAATGCAGAGAAATTATTTTAATAAAATGCTTTTATAGGCAGAGAAGCACTCTGTCTATGTCCAGTGAGGGGTAGTGGCATTCTGTTTGATTCACCTATAAACTGTGTTTTCTCCAGTGAGCATGCAATGTCCATAGATCATTGAGTGAACTCACTAGTAACAAGCTGTTTCTGCCTTCACTTGGGAGTATAAATGCCTGTTGTATAACTGAAATTTTTAATTTTTGATGCCACTAGCCGTTTCCTATTTTTTTATTTCATTTCAGCAAAATTGACAGATACAACAGAGTTTCATTCTTCCAGTAAAGTGTATATACAGAGAAATGAAAATAGTATTTTTAGATTTTATTTGTGATTTTTTAACAGGCTTTCCCCATGGCTTAGTTGTAAAAAATCCTCCTGCAATGCAGAAGATGTGACAGAAGTCACAGGTTCCATCCCTGGGTCGAGAAGATCCTCTGGAGAAGGAAATAGCATTCCTGTTTATATTCTTGCCTGGGAATTCCTGTGGACAGAGGAGCCTACAGTGGAGTTCCAAAAAGAGTCAGGCATAAAGTAGTGACTAAGCAACAACAACAAATTTACCTTTTTGATTTTTATTTAAAATGATGCTAAAACATTTTGCAGTAAGAAAAAAGGATCATTGTTGACAAACATGGGCAATGACATTGAAGGCCTAGAGGAGCAAGATAAAAGATTACTAACGTGAGGAACATCTACTTCTGCTTTATTGTTTATTTAAGTAACACCTACAACTTTATTGACTACGCCAAAGCCTTTGACTGTGTGGATCACAACAAACTGTGGAAAATTCTTCAAGAGATGGGAATACCAGACCACCTGACCTGCATCCTGAGAAATCTGTATGGAGGTCACAAAGCAACAGTTAGAACTGGATGTGGAACAATGAACAATGAACTGGTTCCAAATCAGGAAAGGAGTACGTCAAGGCTGTATATTGTCACCCTGCTTATTTAACTTATATGCAGAGTACATCATGCGAAATGCCAGGCTGGATGAAGCACCAGCTGGAATCAAGATTGCCGGGAGAAATATCAATAACCTCAGATATGCAAATGATACAATTTTATGGCAGAAAGTGAAGAACTAAAGAGGAGAGTGAAGAAAGCTGGCTTAAAACTTAACGTTCAGAAAACTAAGATCATGACATCTGGTCCCATCACTTCATGGCAAATAGATGGGGAAACAATGGAAACAGTGACAGACTTTATTTTCTTAGGCTCCAATATCACTGCAGATGGTGATTGCAGCCATGAAATTAAAAGACACTTGCTCCTTGGAAGAAAAGCTATGGCCAAACTAGACAGCATATTAAAAAGCAGAGACGTTACTTTGTCAACAAAGGTCCATCTAGTCAAAGCTATGGTTTTTCCAGTAGTCATGTATGGACCTAAGAGTTGGACCATAAAGAAGGCTGAGTGCCAAAGAATTGATGCTTTAGAACTGTGATGTTGGAGAAGACTTTTGAGAGTCCCTTGGACTGCAAGGACATCCAGCCAGTCCATCCTAAAAGAAATCAGTCCTGAATATTCATTGGAAGGACTGATGCTGAAGCTTAAACTCGAATACTTTGGCCACCTGATGTGAAGAACTGACTCATTTGAAAAGACCCTGTTACTGGGAAAGATTGAAGGCAGGAGGAGAAAGGGACAACAGAGGATGAGATGGTTGAATGGCATCACTGACTCGATGGACATGAGTTTGAGTAAGCTCTTGGATTTGGTGATGGACAGGGAAGCCTGGTGTGTTGCAGTCCATGGTGTTGCAAAGAGTCAGACATGACAGAGCAATTGAATTTAACTGAAGGTAAGGGAGAGTAGCCCAGAGTACATGGTCTCTTGTTTTTCCATCTCTCTTTCTCTCTTTTAATTTTATGTTTGTTTTGAGTACTATACCTGCAAGGAAAATGTTTGGCTGTTTAAAAAGCTCTTTTAAATATTCAGGATTTCTGTTTACCTATTTTTATTTAGATTTCTCACACAGTGGTGAAATAAAAATATTCAAGTTTCAGATGACAGGTAGAGATTCTATTCATGAGGCAGGGCAAGCACTGGAAGAATGGCAGAGTTGTGTTCAGGAAAGCTTCCTGGCCAAACATCACAGCAGATGCTTCTCAAAGGCTGAACTCAGCAGACTTTCATACAACAGACTTTCCTTGGCCCATTTGCTTGGTGAGGACTTTGTTTAGTTCTGTTTACATATCAGTTACTCTTGGAAAAATGAGTATTGTGTGTGTGTGTGTGTGTGTGTGTGTGTGTGTGTGTGTGCCTCTCTCGCGCGCCTTTTCCCCTAAATCTGGGATCATCACTCATATTGCTACTAGATTGCTATTTTACTGTGACACTCATTTATTCTAAAATTGTTTTTACGTTAACCAATCCTAATATGCCTATGATGTGCTTACACTGTTAAAAGTAGGTTTAAGGTAAGGGAAAAGTTATTCCTTAGAAATGATTGGCAAATGACATTTTTATAGATCATTAGCATCTATTGTTATGAGTCAGGCTTATGGACCACTGAAAAATGTATTTAATTCAAATGAGATAATGTTTTGTGGTGTTTAAGAATGGAGGCTCTGGAGCCAGAATACCAAGTTCAAATCAGTTAGGATCATGTCTTTGTGATCTTTGATAAGTTACTTGACTTTTCCATGTGTCCACCTTTTTTTCTAACCCTTAAAAAGAGAGAATAATAATAATACATAAGTTATAAGATTGTTTTAAAAACTAAATGAATAGATACCTGTGTATGTATAACTGAATCACTTTGCTATACATCTGAAAATAGTGCAGCACTGTTAATCATTTCTACTCTAATATAAATTAAAATTAAATAAGAAAACTAAATGATGTAATACCTATAAAATATTTAGATGAGTGCTTATATATTAGATTCCTTCTATTGCTGTTACAAATTACCACAAAGTTAGTGACTTTTTAAGCAATGCAAAGAAATTTATTATCTCAGCGTTCTGTAGTTCAGAAGTTGGAAGTACGTCTTTCCTTTGGATTGTAAGATCAAACTAGTCAATCCTAAAGTAAGTCAACCATGGATATTCATTGGAAGGACTGTCACGGAAGCTGAAGCTTTAGTACTTTGGCCATCTGATGCAAAGAACCACCTCATTGGAAAAGACTCTGATCCTGGGAAAGATTGAGGGCAGGAGGAGAAGGGGACGACAGAGGATGAGATGGTTCGATGGCATCACTGACTCAATGGACATTTTGAGCAAACTCTGACAGATAGTTAAGGACAGGGAAGCCTGGTGTGCTAAAGCCCATGGGTTCGCAAAGAGTTAGACACAATTTAGTGACTGAACAACAACAACAAAGCTAAAATCAAGTGACCACAGGGCTGCATGTTTCTTGCTGAAACTCTTGGAAGAATCTGCTTCCTTGCCGTATTTTAGCTTCTAGAGACTACCAGCATCCCTTGGCTCCTGGCCCCTTCCATCTTCAAGCTGGCTGTGGCTGGCCTCCTCTGTCTCATATTATACCACTGTATCTTCTGCCTTCCTCTTTCAGATTTAAAAGACCCATGTGACTGCATTGGGCCTAACCAGTTAATCCAGGATTATCTTTTAATTCTAAAAGATAGCTGATTAACAACCTTAATACCATCTTCAATTTTAATTCTTTATTGCTACATAGCCTGATATATTCAAAACGCCAAGGATTAGGACATGGGCATCTTTGGAGTAGCCGTTATTCTGCCTAGCAGAGTTTGATACATAGTAAGAATTTTAATACATCAACCATTGTTATAACACTTTTGAGAGTAAATATATGTGGATTTTTCTATAGAGGCTAATAGCTTTAATAAACACCACCAGTTCAAAAATGAATAAAGAAATCATTTTTTTATAGAATTAAAATACGTGAGTTAGAAAGTAATGTATATGCATTGAGATCAATGCTAAAGACAGAATAATTGAAGTAAATCTGTATATGTTATGTATGACTTTACTGCATCCAAAGTGACTTTTTTTTCTCTAGAAGAAGTACTTTTTTAATTCAAAAAATTCAGTGCATTTGTTTTTTATCCAATTCTAAACATGCCATCAGGTACACAAATATGAGAAGTAGATAAAAATTATTGAGCTCTATGCAGAAATGCATTCATCTGCTTTGCTAAATTTCAGGAGAAAAAGATCACTCATATTAAATGAGTGAGAGGAGCTGACCCAGGGGTCAGTTCTGGACATGGTGCCAAGTTCCCTCTTTGCTTCCTCATTTTTGGCAAAAGTCACCTGTCGTTAAGAAGTTGTTGTCTCACTTTATAGATAAGAAATCTGAGGTGTAGAACGGTGGATACCTTGATGAAAGATACACAGCTAACATGATACTAATCAGTTTTCCTAACGTGAAGATCTTGCTTTTCTCTCTACCTCTCCTTCTTCTCTAAAATGCAATGTGCGTTGATTTTTCTGTCCGTACCATTGAATTTCTCATAAGGCCTCGTCTCCACATAATGAGCATGTAGAGCTTTTATAACATAACCACACAATCTGTAACAGAGTATTTTAAATGATAGTGGCATTATTTCCTAATGCCCTATTAAGTGAGCCACAATGACTTTTTTAAGGGCAACTAATGTTTTCTGTTCAGTAATCAGCATATTCATAATTTTCAGTCAATGCATGTTTTCAATTTCACACCATGTGATTCTTAACTAACAATTTCAAGACAGGGGTATTTGTCTTTGTCTCCTTCTTAATGAACTGAATATTTCTTTAAAAAATTATCATGAAATTGTGTTGCTAAGATGGATAAAATTGTTTTCTTTGCAGAAAATATTCTTACCATCCTAAAAGATTGGAATTAGTTCAGGGCAACCCACAAGAGTAATTAAGTTCAGTTTGGTGAAACTTTGGTAACTGGTTCTGCACAAGCATAAAAATTCCACTGAAGATTCTTTTTCCTTTTATTTCCTCTACCTTGCACTTATTTGTATTGCATCTGTAATAATCATTCTCTAATAATTGTAAGAATTTTTAAGTAGGTTGTAGCCTCCTTGAAGACAAAGCTTATCATTTTGTTTTATTCCCATGTGTATTCCCGTGTCATGGGAATATAGTAGTATTCTATTCTTCTTCAGGTAAGCAGTTAACAGGTGCATTTTGAAGGATGTTAGCAGGGACACTTACCCAATCCCCTCTCCTCATGAAGTCTTTTGTAGTCATACCAACGCGGTAGATTGAATGTTTTGTCTGTCCCAAATTAATATGTTAAAAACTTCATCCCAGAAAGTTGTTTTTTCACTTCCCAGTTGATGATATTGGCCTGGCCAAAAAGTTTGTCCAGGTTTTTACCTAACATCTTATAGAAAAATCTGAATGGCCACTCTCGCCAATCCAATATTTTTGTTATAGCAGCATGGATGGACTAAGACAAGCAGACACCATAATATAGATATAATAGAGCTTGATAGCAGCTGTGGCATCTAGAACATTCTTCTGCTCTCTGCCTTGGAGCCTATTCTCCATAAATCCCCAGCTCCCTTTCAGAAGAACCAAGGCAAACAAAGTAGCTTGAAATGTCAATTACTCCTCTAGAGCTTGGAATTATGGTAAGACACATGTGTCTGGGAAGGCTTCAAGTTATTGCACAAATAATTTGTAGGCAAATCAACAAAATTTATAAATAGTTCAGTGGCAAGAGTGGTGCACACAGATAGATTTTGAAGAAATGGTAATGTGTCTTATCTTCGTTGGCAGTGATATTTCCTAACTGTGAAGTGGATTTATGGAACCACAAGAGACGGAAACCTGGCTTGTCCACAGTTCCACCAAAATGCATTTTGGAATTAGTATGCAATTGACTTAAATGGGAAAGACATGGAATAGTTTGTTCTATTCTGTGGGTGTTTTTTAGGGGGCATGATTTCTTATTGAGTTCATTATATAGGAAGGCATTTGTTTCATATATTCCAAGAAAAGCAGAATACTATCGATATGACAGAATGTCTTAACAACAGTAATGACCCTGCTGAAATTCTCTCTAAATGAAGATTTGTGTAGAGAAAGGAAAGAAATGCAAATGAAATGTTGTTAAAGTTCTGTAATCAGAGTTGGAGTATATTTGAGCTTCATTAATTAAGCACTGGGATTTGGGTATCAAAAGAGTTGTTGTTTTTAATAATCTTTCTTTACTCTTATCCTAGATTACTGTATCTTCTGCTTGTTTATCAGACAGAAACAGAACTGCACTTATTTCCTCTTTCGTTATTTCATCATTTTCTTGTTTGCTTGCTGAATCTCCGTAACGGGGGGTTCTTGCCAAAACATTGGTGGGGGGGGGGGGGGGGGGGGGGGGGGGGCGGTGATTGAAGTAACAGGCTATACCTATTTTCTCTGACATATATCTTAGTCCCTGTGTTCATTTTAGAGTTTGGTTGGAGGCATGTCTACTCAGTTTCCAGGTTGTAAGAGTTTGTTTGGAGGCATCTCTACTCAGTTCCCAGGATATAAGACACATTATCACAGAATCACTCATTCACATCTCCCTAGCTTTGGCATGACACACCAGACATACCCAAAAATGATGTCCTTGATAGAAGCTATCCTGTAGTCAAAGAGAAGCTGAAGAATTTGCTCTCTCCCTATCATATGTTAACCCTTATTATCTTCAGATAATAAAATACATCCTACTCGTCTTCTGTTTATTTTCTTAGTCATGAATTGCTTAAAAAAGATTGCTGTTAAACTTAAGTTTCCAAATACACCAGAGCTGATTTTATACCTTTGTTCTCTTGACATTGTGGTTTTCTTTCTTATAATCATACCTGACCTTATAGCCCTCTTTTCAACGTTTGTATAGATCATTAAGAATTCTGAGTTCATCATAAAGCTCCTTTTCATTTGCATTAATTTGTGTCTACTTTTTTATTCCTCACTGGAATAATGTGTGATTATATTAGCATAACTCTTCTAGTTTTTCTTGATTCTTCTTGAGTTATCAATATTCTTAAGTCTTAAAGTTTACAGGGTAGTAAAATAGTTTCCTGGAATGTTTTAATGTTTGTTTATTTAAAACCATGTATTATTATTAGCTATGCTATACATGGGATTTATGAATTTATGGATACAAGTCAAGTAAAGTTGTAGTCAACGGACTACAGGTAAATATTTAGCAATGTGTTTCTCAAAGAGGTTGTGTGTGTTGGAGGTGAGGGGGAAACAAAGATGGGTAGTAGTTCCTGAATTCTTCAGTGGAAATACTCACTCCAGGGCCAATTTCCAGTCAGTAGCATTATGCTACTGAACAAAGGGTAGAAAAGAGACGAGAGCAGCTAGTTCCAGGGAAACTGGTGTAAGATGGCTCCAGGGTAGCTCTGATTATATTAACAGTGATTTCATACCTAGTCCTTGCCCCCAACCCCCACCTCCTCATTCTGCTGAGTCCTCTAACCAGAGGTGACAAGTTTGGCCTTTTTGAATTCTCTAATACTGCCGCTTTGCTTTCCTTACTCCTTCCTTTCAATACTGTTGAGCAACAATTTCTGTTTGTCAATGTTAAGTTTATTTTACTGTTTATGAATATATAGTTTGCATATATATGAACATATAATGCACATATTGTTTCCTTATTATTACATTTCATTTCCTGTGTTTTCCATAGCTTTACTTTAAAATTTAAAAATTTTTTTAAAAAATCACATAGTTTTCTTTGTACTTACTGCTAATTTTTTCTACCTCTTCAAATACCTTCAGAGTACTTTCAAAAGATCAGTCATATCATGTGATCTGACAATTCCAACGTTTTCTTGGAATCACTTCTCCTAGAGACTTCTTTTTCTACCTGGACGGTCCACTCTCCAGCCTTAATGAGTCACTCCCGTTCAGAGACTTTTCTTGCTGTTGCTGTCCTAAGAACCCTTCTTGTTTTTTAGTTGGCCTATGTCTGCTTACTTACTTGATGGATCTTATTTGTCTTTCTAAATTCTCTCTTTTCACCTGTGGCATCATCAGAATAAAAAGGCAGCCAAAGAGCAGTGAAAAGGGTCTTGATGGTTGCAAAGGTTGCCTGTATTTACCTTGAGTTTCACTGCTTCACACCAGGCTGTCTCCTTAGTACATACCTGTCATTCTGGGATCTCCTTTTTTCATCTTCCTCAAGGAGAATACTTCAGTTTCTTTACACAGTTTGTTTTATTTTCTGGTTGCCCATGATCTTACTCTATTGGTTTACTTTTTTTCTTTTTTTTCTGGAGTATATCTTCAAAAAATTTCCAGAGAAAAGGAAATAAATATTTTGAGCTCATGCATATCTGAAAATGTTGTTATTCTACTCTCTCATTCAACTTACAGTTTGTCTGGACATAAAGTTCTAGACTGAAAGTGATTCTTCATATTTTGGAACATTTGCTATTAAAAATTTGAAGCCATTCTGATTCCTTTCCCTTTTATTTGACCATTTCCATAGTTGGGTTCTTTGCAGTACACACAAAACTACACCTTTGGTCTAAAATATTAAAACAATTTGTTTTATGTGAGGTGACCTTCTTTCCTTGTGCTAGGATCTCAATAGAATCTCCCAGTCTGGCAACCTTGTTTGAGATCAGAGAAATTTTCCTGAATTAATGTGTTTTACATTTTTCTCCTTTTCTCTTGGCAGCACTTCTACTTTTTTACATACTGAGTTTTCCTAACTGCTTTTCAAGTTTTCTAATTGTTTGCCCCATTTTTCTCACTTTCTGAAAAAACTTTCTCAACTTTATTCTCTTACTCTCCTAGTCAATTTTCACTTCTCACATTTTTATTTCCAGGAGTTTTTTTTTTTTCTCCAAATTATATTTTGAATATCTGCTTCTTTCTTAGACAAAACATCTTTACTTCTATCAGATTATTAATAGCGTATTTTTAAAGTTTTTTTCTTCCCCCGTGGTGTCTTTTTCTCATCAGATTCTTCATGGTTTCATTTCTTTGGGTTTCTGTACCTCATGTTAAGGGCTTTTCTCAGAAGCCAAGTAATCCTTGATTTTCTTCTCCTGTTAAAGAGTGAGGTACTCTAAAGCTGGCTGGCAACTTTAAGGCCATGAATGGTGCTTGTAATTACAAAAGTCACTGTGGGTCATTTATTGAAATGCATGGGCCATTTGTTGGAGATGCCTAAGGTAAGTATGATTCAGCAGGTCTTCTTGAACTTGTTCAATAGATTCTCACAGAAAAGTATCTCATCTTATCCTTGTGAGGCGACAGCCAGTCAATACTTTTGGAGACCAGTAAGGGAAAAGGGGGATGTGGGTGAGAGTGGAAGCGATCTGATCATTCAGCATCTAGTCTGCATATCTGTACTTTATTTTCTGCTTTGGAACTGTGTCCCTACCTCAGGCTTAGGGAGCATAGAAGGAGCCTGTAGAACTTCAGTTTTAACTGTTCCAAACAATGAAGCTTCTGGGTGTGCTGAGATATGGACAGATGGTCAAACAGTCAGGTATTGGAATGGATTCCAAGAGTCTAGTTTGTTTTTTATCTTTTGCTGGCTTTTGTTGTTTTTATTTATTATTTTATTTTTAATTAATTAATTAGAAGATGATTACTTTATACTGTTGTGCTGGTTTTTGCCATCATTGACATGAATTAGTCATGGGTGCACATGTATTCCGCACTCTGAACCTCCTCCCATCTACCTCCGCACCCCATCTCTCTGGGTTGTCCCAGAGCACTGGCTGTGAGTACCCTGCTTCCTGTATTGAACTGGCTCTGGTTATCTATTTTATATATGGTAATATACATGTTTTAATGCCATTCTTTCAAATCATCCTTCTCTCACGTAGTCCAAAATTCTGTTCTTTACACCTGTGTTTGTTTTGCCGTCTTCCATCTAGAATCGTCATTACCATCTTTTAAAATTCCATAAATATGCGTTAATGTACAGTGTTGATGTTTCTCTTTTGACTGTATAATAGGCTCCAGTTTCATCCACCTCATTAGAATTGACTCAAACATGTTCTTTTCTATAACTGAGTAATATTCTACTGTGTGTAAGTACCACAACTTCCTTATCCATTCAGCTGCTGATGGAAATCTAGGCTGCTTCCATGTCCTAGTTATTGTAAACAGTGCTGCGGTCAACACTGGGCTACGTGTATCTCTTCCAATTCTGGTTCCCTCGGTGTGTGTGCCCAGCAGTGGGATTGCTAGGTTGTATGACAGTTCTATGTCCAGGTTTTTAAGGAATCTCTACACTGTTCTCCATAGTGGCTGTACCGGTTTGTGTTCCCACCAACAGTGTAACAGGCTTCCCTCTTCTCCACACCCTCTCCAGCGTTTATTGTTTGCAGATGTTTTGATGGCAGCCATTCTGACCAGTGTGAGATGCTACCTCATTGTTTTGATTTGCATTTCTCTAGTACTGTGTGACATTGAGCATCTTTTCATGTGTTTATTAGCCATCTGTATGTCTAGTTGTTTCTTAAATAGCTTTCTCTCAATCCTTAGTAGTTCAACTCTCCTCCCAGGTGTCCTGTGATTCCCAGTTTCTAAGCCACCTGAAAATTTTGTGTGCAGATTGAGTATCTCTCTGCTTTTTCCACTGCTGATTTAGGGTTTGGCTCTTTAGTTTGTCTTTGCTTTGTTTTGTTTTTCCTGCCAGGTCAGTTCAAATTTCTTCATCTTCTTTTCAGCCTCTAGAAGTTTACTTCTGTGGCCTCCTCTCTATTTCTTCCATTATTGTGGGTTCATGCCTAGTTCAAAAAAATACATTTACTGTAGCTTGTGTGGGGTTTGTGGAGGGAACAGATCAGATGCACAGTTAAACCCACCGCCTGTATTCAGCCACCTTTTCTTTGAACCTTTTGAAACCTGCTTTTCTAAAACCCAGAGCTCATTTCTGGTGAGACCCAGGTCTCCCATCTGATGATTTAGCCTCTCCAAGTGCATGTTCATCATGTCCCCGAGTTCTTATCATTTCCACTTCACCAAATCAGTTATCTGTGTTTGCTTGTCACCGTATCCATGGTTACAGTTCCCCTCGTTAGTTACTCAGACTTCAGAGAGAGAAAATAAAAAAGAAGTTCGAGGATGTTTGTGCAAAATATGCTTCCTTTTCTGGACAAAGGCCTGCTTCAGAGGACGATACAGTAGTGATTCAGTGGGAGGATGAAAGGATGGAAAAGTGAAATTGATGTGAATTACACGAAGTGTCAGGAGCCCCCTACAGTCCCCAGAGCTTTGCTGGTGAAAGCTGGCTAATGAGTTTCTTGGAGGCTTAATCTCAAAAAATATTTCTCACTGTCTAGAACTGAGTAATACATATTTGGACGATTTTAAAGATACATGGTGCGCTTGTTTCCGGATTATACTAGAAGTGGAACAGAAATCCTCCAATAATTCTGAAGAATTTAAGAAACATACAGAACATTATTTCCTCATGCCTTACAAAGGAGGACAATCTTCAAACAATACAAAATCATATTTTTCCTACTACAATGCTTCTGTAACCTACCCTTCCCACCACTATGGACCATGAGGTCCAGAGAAACTTGGACAAGGCATGTGACTCCTTCCTGTTGAGTCAACATCAAAAACACATCCTGGTCAATCCTCAAGGATGTCTTAATATTTCTTCTTAACATGTCCATTCCTCCTAATGAAAAGAAACACTATTGTGTCCTGCATTGATATTTGTATAAAGTCTTTACTTTCTTTGTAGGAAATAAGAGAATAAAACTATAATCTCCTCATGTGGTCTTGTCTGTATTATTAACAGTAACTTTAGTTTTCAGTGGTTAACAGTCTCTGTCCATTCACCCGTGTCTGGTCAAAGTCAGCTATTCTTTTGCCAGGCAATTTCTTGGGCTCCAAAATCACTGTGGATGGTGACTGTAGCCATGAAATTAAAAGGTTCTTACCCCTTGGAATAGAAGCTATGACAAACCTAGACAGCATATTAAAAACAGAGACATGACTTTGCCAACAAAGGTGTGTATAGTCAAGGCTGTGGTTTTTCCAGTAGTTGTGTATGGATGTAAGAATCAGACCATAGAGAAGGCTGAGTGCTGAATAATTGATGCGTTTGAACTGTGGTGGAGAAGACTCTTGAGAGTTCCTTGGACTGAAAGGAGATCCAACCAGTCAATTGTAAAGAAAATCAACCCTGAATATTCATTGGAAGGACTGATGCTGGCGCTGAAGCTCCAATACTTTGGCCACCTGATGCTAAGAGCCAACCCATTCCAAAAGACCCTGATGCTGGGAATGACTGAGAGCAGGAGGAGAAGGGGGCAACAGAGGATGAGATGGGTAGCGTCAACAACTCAGTGGACGTGAGTTTGAGCAAGCTCTGGGAGAGAGTGAAGGACAGGAAAGCCTGGCGCACTGCAGGTTCAAGGGATCACAGAGTCAGCCGTAACTGAGCAGGTGAACAAAGGTGTGCTCAGAGTGTCTTCTTAGATCTCTTTTCATGGCCTCTACCCCCAGCCACTGTCATCCCACACCCAAACTCACATCTCTCACCTTTACCCACCACACACTCCCTCTTGTCTCAAGACCCTTCAGCTTCTGTAGATAAGGATCCACTAGCATCCCAGAGCTCTTTCCCTAGAAGATCACAAGGATGTTGCTTAGCCCACAAGGAAGAAATCAAGCTTGTGGATACAGAGAGAGAATTACTGGGTTTGAAGTCAAGATTCTAACTCTGTCCAGGAAAAAACAAACCGTGCCTCCTAAACATCCTGGGACAAGTTACTTCTTGCCCTTGAAACTCAGTTTCTCAGTCTGTAAAATGGGAATGATCCTTCTCTTGGTAGAAGTTTTGAGATTTAGTAATAGTACTTGTAAAGCATGTAGCTCGTCAGCTAGTAAACATGGCTGGACAATTAATAGTAGCTAAAGGGCTTCCCTGATGGCTCAGTGGTGAAGAATCTTCCTGCCAATGCAGGAGACATGGGTTTGATCCTTGATTTGGGAAGATCCCACATGCCACAGGGCAACTAAGCCTGTGCACCACAAGTATTGAGCTTGTGCTCTAGAGCCAGGGAGCTGAAACTTACATTCTATGAGAACTGAAGACCTCATGCTCTACAGTTGGTGCTCTGCAGCAAGAGAAGCCACAACAAAGAGAAGTCTGCACACTACAACTAGAGTAGCCCCCACTCACCATAAGTAGGAAAAAAGACCTATACACAGCAATGAAAACACAGTACAACCCCCCACCCTGCAAAAAAAGAATAAACTGTTCCTATTAAAAAAGAGTAACTAATATAAATATCATTTATAAATGCTAATATAAATGGATAATTAATTAAAATGTTCATAAATGTAAATCCCCTCCAGGGTCCTTCAATAGACTAAATAGTCAAAGGCTATATTTATTTTGTCTCCATAGGTTAAACTTGCAGTCCATATGGTATACTTCAGTGTCTGTGACCAGCGTGTGGAGTTGTTTGGCTTGTGACATTTGAGCATGGTTTTGAAAGTTTTCTTGCATCCGAGAACACATTCATTACTGCTAATGGAGTTCAAACTAAGGATCTTTTTAATGGTCAGGCTTGAAGCCTTTTCATGAAAAGATTTACTGTCTCATCAGTCGTAGAGTGAATAGCTGTGCATTGTTTTGGAATAACTAATAATGATAAACATCTTAGAGAAAAATTTAGTCAGCCTAATGTGCCCAGTAATGAGAAAAGATAATATTAGCATTTAACTTTAAAATGACCTTTTCTTCTGTCACCAGCAGTTCATCACAGTTAAAATTCAATTCATTTCGTACCTGGCCATGATGAAAAGGTAACATAAAGACCTCTAAAACAGAAAAGCACAGTGGGGGAGTAGTAGGAAGCAAAAAAAGACAGGGGAACATATTGGTTTTCTAGAAGATGATATTGAATATTTCCTTATGTTGTTTTCCAGGAGTTTTGTAGTTGAGAATGTTGAGTAATCTAGGGAAAGAAAACATATATTTAATACTTAGTATATCTCATTCAAGAGGGTAAAAAGCAGAGTAAGACTCAGGCGTTATGCTCAAGAACTTATTTTTTGGTGAAACATATGATTATAATGCTGGTTCCTCTGGGGCTCAGCAGTAAAGAATCCCCCTGCAATGCAGGAGTGGCAGGAGATGTGGGTTCCATCTCTGGGTCGGGAAGATTCTCTGGAAGAGGGTATGGCAAACCACTCCAGTATTCTTGCCTGGAAAATCCCGTGGACAAAGGAGCCTGGCGGGCTATAGTCCATTTGGTTGCAAAGAGTTGGATGCAAATGAAGCATCTTAGCATGCATGCATGCAGTGCAGGGTAATATGTGCTGTGATACAGGTGAGTTCCAGGTTCTTTGGGTGCATGAAAGAGGGAGCAGCCAGGCAGAGCGCCCAGGGAAGGTTGCATAGAGATTCTGGGAGAACAACATTGAAGGAAACAACTGAATAAACTAATCTGTTAGAAATCTATGTCAAAAGTGTAAGTGGCAGTGAAATACATGTTTTAAGGATGAACATTTTGAATTGCTTTGAAACTGTTAAGCAAACCACATCGCAGCAGAGAAAGATTCAGGGATGTTGGTCACATACACGTTTGTCTATTTCCATTTGACTGGTTCTTGCCAGAGGTAATGTCAAACAAAAATTTAGTTTCTATTTGGATTCATTGTTCTATCGATGCCTGCTTGGTGCTGCAAAGCAGAGCTAATGACTGAATATCAGAGAGAAAGCCACACACTGCAAGAGCAGCCAGACCAAAAGCTTTGCTCTTAAAGCACCGCCTTTTCTCCAAGCCTGCATTTCCTTCATGGATCAAATATGGAGCCCCTTCTCTGTTACTCTATATATTTCTAGCCCTGTTTCTTTCCCCCACTATGTTTCTTTCTTTGCTACACTTCTGTATATTAATATCTTCTTCCCACCTGTTTCTTGCCTCCAGGAGGCACAAGATGATTCCCTCTGTTACACTCAGTTAGGTCTCCAGGTATACTGTTCTGGTCCTCTAGCATGTCCTCATTTTGGCTGAGAACAGTAAGAAAACAAAAAATGCTTCAGACGAGGATCAGATTGTGGAAGGTGGGGGCAAGAGAGGTGGATTTTGCTTTTATTGTTTAGGTGAAGCTGTAGTTACCCCAGAATCTCCCCATATAGTCAACTCATCTTTTTCTTTGCTCTTTTTTTTCTCTTCCCTTTTAGAATCACTGTAAAATATACCTTTAAAGAAAATCAAAGTAACATGATAGCCTTCTCACATATTACTCTACTTTTGCGGGTCCCCTGACATTAAAGCAACTTTCAGCATCAATCTATTCTTCCTGACTCATTGATTTTTTTAATCCCATGGTCTTCCACTCACAGCTACTAATTGCAGCTGTCTGTCACCCTGGCATGGACAGGAGAGCAAAGGCTGGCATTTCAGTGATCTGTGGAGAGGTTCCCCGATGGAACTTGGGTTTGTCCAGAGGTCAAGTATGAGTCCCACCTACTTAGCTGCAGGCCTGCCAGCTTAGCAAAAAAGAGAAACACAAGACTGGCACACTCTTGTTTTAGAGATTTCCTCTTTTTTCCTCTGTCTTGGCCTCTGATGTTCTGTTTCTCTCCAATATTTTCAGCTCTTTTAACTCTCTGTTCCTTTTAGCCTGTGTTTTACTCAGAAGGCACCAAATAAGTCTTTTAAGCATCAAAACTATTTCATAAACAAAGCTGTAGTGCAGCGATTCTGCATATGTTTTTCATTTACTCACGGCAGGGGGCGATATATGCAAAGAAATAAACCAGTAATCAGGTAGCCTTTCCAGGCACCTGCAGACGTTTATAGTGCCACATTATGGAATTGCTTTAAAATGTATCATTTCTCTCAGAGGCTGCCAAATGTATGATGATGCATGTCCTCACTGAGATATACAGACATAAAATGTCACACGCATATTCTTCTCATCGAAGACGCAATGTGTTGTAACTAATAATGATTTCTCCAAATCACAGATTAATTGGTGTGCAGTTAATTTGGCATATCTTAAATACAGCAGAATCTCCTTCACCTGAGTTCATTTAGAATAATAAATATTTTTGTGGATAACATTGCTCGAATGCCCCAATGACACCCATCTCAATAACACCTCCAGTCTTCCAACAGACCAGATAAATGAGAAGTTAGAATTGACAGAAAAAAGAAACATCTCTTTATTTTCTTTCCAAATAACTGACATATTTTTATTTCTTCCCTCAAATGGTTAAAATGTTGCAATATCTCACCATATAGCTTAGAAAAAAGGAAAAATAAGTCCAATGGACATGATTCACATGAATTATAAGTACAAAAGGTAAAATGTAGTACAGAGCATTATATAATTGTAAAAGCTTCCTAAAAGAGCTAGAACTACAAACTTTGAAAGGTCAGTGAATATTGAAGTGTTCTGACATACCATACAGATAAAGAGCTTCAAGGACAGGCAATTTGACTTGTTCAAAAAAGGTATTATTTCCCTAAAACATTCACTTTTGATATTTTCCCATATTACAGTTATCTGCAGACTAAATTATACAGGATAGGCATGGAGGATACTTCAAAAAGCTTCTTTTTAGCAAGCAAAGCCGATCTCCAAAATGAATTACCCAAGACTAACCATTCATTTTTAAGTGCTGAAGTTTTTCCAGATATTCACAAGATGCCAAAGTATATTTGAATGTTTGTTGGGAATAACAGAACAAAGATAAAGTCAGTGAGATTGATTGATTAGACTCCAGGACCAGTTTATAGAGACTCAGGATTCAACAATTTAAATATGATGTGATATTTTTTAATTAAAAATTTCAAGAAATAGGATAATTAAGGCCACCAGTTATTAGTAGTGACCCAACCAACTGATGTTGAGCCACCAATGAATAGTCATTCATGTTTACTAATGCTCCTTACAGTTGGAAATTTCTCAGTTTGGAGAATTTGTAAAAACTCTTATCACAATCAGTATAAAGCTGAGCTTACTTTAATACACTATAATAAATTAGTTGAATTGTTTACTCATCAAGGAGCTAGCCACCACTCAATCTTCAGGAAAGTTAAAAATAACGGACTAATAAAGCAAGAGCAGAAAAAATTAATACTTTTCATTTATGATAAGTACAGCCCAGGACACAAGAAAAGGATGCCATGACTGCTATTATTTTTCATTTCTTGGACCTGCAGAATTGAATTCTGATCAAGATAGATCAAGAAATATAACATGTTATATCTTTTAAAAAAGTATTTACCTACGCTGTAAGATCCATTTATTTCAGGGCAATGGATAATTTCATGAAACCTACTTCATGTAGCTTTGTGTTCACTTTTGGGTGTACTAAATTGGGACTGGAAAGCTACCCAAGGACACATTTCATGTCTTCAAAAGTGTGTATAAGTTTGATGGAGGAAACTGAGAGTAAACCAAATAATACAGCTGCATGGCAGAGGAAGAGAAAAGATTGTTACTGAACGTGAACTGATTAGAAGTATTGTAACGTGTAGGAAAAGAAAACATAAAAACAGAGACTGAAATCAGAAATTTCTAGGTTGAACTATTGACTCAGCTTCTTAGGAGTGCTGTGATCTTTGGGCTTTCTCTTAATCCCTCTGAGC
This sequence comes from Antilocapra americana, assembly GCA_007570785.1. Lineage (NCBI taxonomy): Eukaryota > Metazoa > Chordata > Mammalia > Artiodactyla > Antilocapridae > Antilocapra > Antilocapra americana. Next base: position 740,472 of record ML660213.1, on the reverse strand, counting down.
CATTTATCTTATCAATACAACAGAGATAAAACTACCTTTCATTTTGTCATTATGAGGATTAACATTGACCAAAAACTGTGTGTAAAAGTGCTTGAGGCACAGTGAACACACAAAATCAGAACTCCTTTCAAAGTCTGTGCTGCTCTAAAAGCAGGCTCTGATGTCGTGATAAACTCTATTCTGGCTTCTGGGCTCAGAGGCAACAAAACAGACTCTGATTGGTTCCCTTTTCCTCCTTAATCCCACTCTGCTTCTCTGTGCTGGTTAAAAGGCAGAAGTCCATTATATGGATGGGTAGGAGAGAGGTTAGTGGCCCGAGAAGGTTGATCATAACAAGATACTGCTTCACTCCTAGCTTGTCAGGGCTACTTGGATTTTGGGCACATGATAGGCACCCAGTAGCCAGGATGGCTGAAAGGGTGCTCAGTTATAAGAAATGGGATACAAAGCTTAAGAGTCAAACCAAATGACATAACGCTGAATTTACAGATGAAGGAAGGCTCTTTAGTTTGTTTCTCCCCAGATTGAATATGACAAACCAGTGTAAGACTGAGCCTGCAAAAGGGGACAGGAGGCCCCAGTTGCATGGAAAGATTGTCTATGGTGACTGGGAACCAGGGAGATCCTGGCTCTGATGGAAAAGAAGAAAGTCACATAAATTCATTCATATAACCAATATGTATGGAACTCTTACTGTCCTGAATATTCATTGGAAGGACTGCTGCTCAAGCTCCAATACTTTGACCATCTGATGTGAAAAACCGACTCTTTGGAAAAAACCCTGAGGTTGGGAAAGACTGAAGGCAAAAGAAGAAGAAGGTGGCAGAAGATGAGATGATTGGATGATGTCACAGACTCAATGGACATAAATTTGTACAAACTCAGGAGATTGTGGAAGACAGGGGAGCCTGGTGGACTGCAGTTCATGGGGTTGCAAAGAGTTGAACATGACTTGTTGGATGGAACAACAACAGAAAATGCTGTATCCTAGGTGCTATGATATAACTAACAATAAGCAAAATAGACCTGCATTTGTGAAACTTCTATTCTAATGGAAGGGCAGTCGGGAATCAAGGCAGCAAGTGTACTAGATTGGTATAAAGGATGAGGAATAAAATATGTGGTGAAAACAGAACAGGCATGCCCTAGGGATGTAAAATCTGTGTAAGCCGGGCAAGGGAGGTCCCAGGGATAGGCAATATTTGAGAGAGCAGAGCTGGGGAAGATAATTTTAAGCAGAGAGATTAGCAAATGCAGATCCCTGAGGTAGGAGTATGTTGGTTCCTGTTTGAACAGAATCAATGACATCAGTTGATAGGGTGAAGCAAGTGGCAGAGATGTAAACAGGCGGTGAAGTTAGAAGGGGCAGGACAGGACCTCACAGGTGCCATCTCAATCTGGGTGCCACAGGGAACGGGCACTGATGGGTTTATCAGTCAGCTGCTGTCACAGCAACTCAGTGTACTAAGTCATTACTCAATCCAATGGCTTAAAGCAGCTGTCATATCTTCTCACTGATGCATCAGTGGGTGGCTGGTTGTCAGTTGATCTAACCTAGTCTCACTTGAGCTTCTTTCCAAGATAAACATCAGGTCTAGCTCTGCTCTATGTATCTCTTATGCTCCTGGGACTCAGAGAGTAGTGAGGCTAGAAGGTACATGATGACTAGTTCAAATACACAAAGATAGTTCAAGCTTCTGCTTGTGTTACAGCCACTGATTTTTCATTAGCCGAAACAAGTCACATAGCTAAGTCCAAAATCAAGAGGCAGGAATATGCAGTCTTCCTCTAGTGGAAGAAGTGGTGCATAGTAAAGGGTATAGATACAGGACTGATTATTGTGGCCCAGAGTTCAATCTTTCATAGAGATTCCAGCAGAGGAATCACGTGACTAACTTTTAACACAATCTAACCAGATGGCACTAGTGGTAAAGAACCTGCCAGCAGGAGACCTAAGAGACGCAGGTTCGATCCTTGGGTCAGGAAGATCCCCTGAAGGAAGGCATGTCAACTCAGTCCAGTATTCTTGCCTGGAAAATCTCCATGGACAGAGGAGCCTGGTGGGCTACAGTCCATAGGGTCACGAAGAGTTGAACTTGACTGAAGAGACTTAACACACATACCTCAGCTATTAAATGTAGACTGAAGGGAAGAAAGAAGACTTGGAGGAGGATAATCCAAAAGTGATGATGGAGGCTCGGATTGGGGTGATAGTGTGGTTGGCAGGGAATGATGGCATTCAGATTATATTTTGAATTATAGCATGCCATCTGTCAAAGAAAAATGGCACTGGATGAATTAACAGGCAAAGGACATATTATTCAAGACTATTGCAGTAGTGGAGAGAGATTGAACTCAGTTTTTCTGAAAAAGATAAAAAGGTACAAGAATTTTTAAGCACTAGAATAAGCCAGTGGAAAAGTCTCTGGGGAGGGAAGTTGATCAGTGTGATCCAGCCATCGTGTTTGGTTTTATGTTTGTTTTTGTGTTTTTGGAAGTACCATACAGCTTGTGGGATTTTAGTTCCCCAACCAGGGATGGGGCCATGGGGCCCCAGCATTTAGAGCACTGAGCCCTAACCACTGGACTGCCTGGGAATTTCCAGGCCATTGGTGTTTATTAATTGACACTTCCTGAAGTTACGCTTCTATCTCCCAGAGGCTGGGAGACAAGACACTCTCTTATTTTGTGATTATATCTCAAAGGACAGCTCCCAGCTCCCTGAGAAAGATAGACATGACTTGCAAAAGTTGGCAACAAATTCCCACTGACTATTTTGTATATGGTAGTGTATATGTTTTAATGATACTCTATTAATTGGGGTTATATAAAAACCTAGAGGCGTGAGATGGGATGGGAAGTGGAAGGGAAGTTCAACCGGGAGTGGACATATGTATACCTATGGCTAATTCATGTTTATGTATGACAGAAACCAACATGACATTGTAATTATCTTTCAGTTAAAAATAGATAAAGTATATCTATGTATATTAAAAAATAAAAACTATCAAGAGGCTGAGTGAAAACTTATCTACATTTCAGAGGGACAGAGAAGTACTTTCTAATTACAGGTTTTCTAAAGTTAATGCTGTGAAGGATCCTTAAGTCTAGGAGCAATCTGCGTGAAGTTCAGTCAAGGTGAGTGGGTGAATATGGCCATCTTGATCACAGTCAACAGCCTGGACTCTGACTCCTTTGCCTCCTGACTGGGGCCCTCAGAGCAGTTGACGTGAAGTGAAGCAAAGTCGCTCAGTCGTGTCCGACTCTTTGCGACCCCATGGGCTGTAGCCTACCAGGCTCCTCTGTCCATGGGATTTTCCAGGCAAGAGTACTGGAGTGGGGTGCCATTTCCTTCTCCAGGGGATCTTCCCAACCCAGGAATCGAACCCAGGTCTTCCATATTGCAGGCAGATGCTTTATCATCTGAGCCACCAGGGAAGCCACTTAACATCATTGTGCCTTGGTTTTCTTATCTGTTAAGTGGGTATGATAAAGCAAAAACCCTTGGGAGATTATGCATGGATTAAAGCAGTGAATATATGTATATACAGAATTCAGAATACTTTCTAGCATATAGTAGTGTTAACTATAATTATTATGGTCAAGGTAACAGACTGTCTTAAGGAGTCAGAGATCATGTTTGAGACAAAGCAAGAATGCAAGGATAACATCAAAGTTTTGGGTCTGAAAGTGAAAATGAAAGTCGCTTACTCCTGTCAGACTCTTTCCAACCCCATAGACTATACAGTCCATGGAATTCTCCAGGCCCAAAACTGGAGTGGGTAGCCTTTCCCTTCTCCAGGGGATCTTCCCAACCCAGGGATCAAATTCAGGTCTCCTGCATTGCGGATAGATTCTTTACCAGCTGAGCCATGAGGAAAGCCCAAGAATACTGGAGTGGGTAGCCTATCCCTTCTCCAGGGGATCTTCCCAACCCAGGGATGGAAAACACGACACCTGCATTGCAGGTGGATTCTTTAGCAACTGAACTATCAGGGAAGCCCCAATGGGTCTGAGCTAAAACAGGAATGGGTTGTCATTCACTGAGACAGAGAAGGCAGTAGGTACAGGTTTTATAGTGTAAGAAGTGGTTGAGTGTGTATGTTAGTCACTCAGTTGTGTCTGAGTCTTTGCAACCCTACAGACTGTAGCCTGTCAGACTTCTTTGTCCATGAAATTCTCCCGACAAGAATATTGGAGTGGATTGCCTTTCCCTTCTCCAGAGGATCTTTCCGACCCAGGGATTGAATCCTGGTTTCGTGCATCATAGGCAGATTTTTTTACCACTTGAGCTACAGTAAGTCCAGTGAAATAGTTTAGCTTTATGAATCATCATAGGATGGGTTGAGTTAGGTAATGTAATTTCCCTTTCTTAATAATAGATTTATACACACACACACATACGCATATATATGTATATATATATATATATATGACTTTATTTTAAAAGTTTTGAGTGTAATGTTAAGAGACTTGTTTCAATTTTTTCCTCTATGCCCCAAATTAGACATTTGTAATTGTAGGGAAAGAGATATAAGACAAAGATATCCATTATTGTAAACCTTAATTAGAAAGGTAACAATTAGAAAAAAATGGGTAGGCAACCCTAGTATGTATTTATTTGTTCTGTTAAAGAATCCCCCTTAATTCAGAAAGCAAAGTATTTACTCAAGTAAGTGTTCTACCTTTAAAAACTATGCCTTGTTTTGCACAGTAGTCCTAGTTCCCAGAGCAATCCATGTCACACAGAGTGTGCTCAATAAATATTTATGGAATGAATGAAACCGCAGGCTGACTCTTTGTGTTTAGAGTAGTTGTATACACGTGAATATTGCTTGGTAGTACTGTGAATTATTTGATTTGCAACATATGCAGTTCTGCTAACCTGCAATTTACCAACCGATAGGTCAATATATTAAAATTCTCAACTTGAGGCTTGCATTAGCATTTTTAGAAAAGAATATGTCCAAAGGGTAGTTTTTATCCAAACCCTTAATAGGATTATAATATAGTAATTGTACTTTTAATGAACATGTTGAAAACATTTACAAAGCAACAACTGAGATTTTACTTCATTTAGATCAAATGGTTTACATAATGTACCAGCTTGGTTTATCTTTTGGCTAAGGATTAAATACTACACATAGTTTTGCTCAATACTTTCTTTCCTAGTACAGTCATTCCACAGTGCGTGCATGCTAAGACTCTTCAGTCGTATGTGATTCTTTGTTACCCCATGGACTATAGCCCGCCAGGCTCCTCTGTCCATGGGATTCTCCAGGCAAGAATACTGGAGTGGGCTACTATTTCTTTCTCCAAGGGATCTTCCTGAGCCAGAAATCAAACCCACCTCTCTCACATCTCCTGCATTAGAAGGCAAGCTCTTTACCACTAGTACCACATGGGAAACCCCCGTCCCCCAGTGTCTGCTGGGAGTTGGTTCCAGGACCTGCTGTAGATACCAAAATCCACAGATGCTCACATCCTGTGACTGTGGGCATTGGTATCCTGGATTTCACAGCATGGATTCAACCAACCAGGGATCATAAACAGTGAGGATCTGAGTCTGGTTAAATCTGCTGATGCTAAACTCACAGATATGGCGAGCTGACTGTACTAAAGCTGGTTGTCAGACTTGTCTTTTATTAACATTTCTCCCATCCAACATCCCTCCCTCCCCTCTTTTCTCCCTCTCTATATTCTCTTCTCCCTCCCTTCCTTCCTTCTTCCCTTCCTTCCTCAACAGAATCTTCCTTTTTCCAAGAGAAAAATTTTGATCTCTGAAACAAAAACCAAATACATGGAGTTGGAAATGAAGTATTATTTTCCTTCATATTCTAAAAGAATTTGGCTGTGAATAATATTATTATCCTGATTCACAAATTCTTAGAAGCATAAATATTTACTCAAAGAAAGAAAAGGATATTCATAGGAACCCATTGCAGATGTGTTAGTATCTGAAATATTGAGTAATTGGATTATGGTGAAATTTTTTTAACCATTTGGAACTTTGGTCTATAGTCATGGCAATTACAATTCGATTTAAAGTCCTTAAAATACCTATATACTTTACATCATGATTGAGAAAAGAGAGTGATTATTAAAGAAACAAAAATCAGATTTAATATTTCCCTTATAATTCCAGTATACCATACTTTTGTGCCCAGTATTTTCTTTCTGATGCCAATATCAGGTCTGTTTTGTGCTCATTCCTGATTGTTCTTCAGTGGGAATATATATTCAATGTTAAGTCCTATAGTCCTTCAGCCTCTTGTTAAGTGGTTAATGATTTGTGAACAAACATTTAAAAGCTAATTAAGGAAGCCTAAAATCCTTGTGAAAAGTTATTCCCTAGTTTGATCCAGTATCTGTAAATTGACTTTGGGTAACATCTAAGATGGATGATATTTTGTTCTACAAACATCTGCACGTTGTTTTCCAAGGGCCCATCAAGAAAACATCTTGAATTATTGCATTCTGATTGGGTTCTGTGGGCTTGATTACCAAGATTCATTTTAGGTCATGATGTCTGATAGAATTCTATTTATTAGTTTGTGTTCAAAGTATACATTTGAGTTGAAGTCTGAACCTAGGTGGCTAAGAAAAAAAATTGGGATGGGTTATAGATTTTTGTCCTCTATGTGGTATTAAAATTATTACTAAACTTTATATATTTAAGAGGTTTGATAATAAAATATGGGTGACAAGCAAAAAAAATTCCTTTTGTAATTCCCTAAATTTATGAAAGATATACTTATATTAGAAAAAAAAACACTTCAGTTTATGTAGAATATTTTGAGAAGCAAACACAAAATTATACCATATGTACATAGTAATTTTTATTCCCTCCCCTATTATGTTCCATTAATTGTTTGTCTACCTAACTGTATGCTTTAGTAGAGCTTTGGGAAAGAATTAATGTTCCCCAATTTGCAATATTTTTATTTGAATTTTCTGCATAATCTCCGTGACATCTCATTGCAACCCAGGCATGGGTTAAAATATTTCAAAGTTTTATTTCTGTTATTTCATAGATACATTCATCACTCCTTCCTTACCTACTATTTATTGCATATTCTCTGATATGAATGCAATTTCAGAAATTATTTACTGTAACCTTCAGTGAACCGTTGAATCTGGTGAGTTGGTTGAGAATTCTCATGAATTACCAAGTTGTTGCCGTTGTAACACAGCACATCAACACCTGTGAGTGGATAAACTTGTCATATGAAACTCTCCATTTTCATCTGTCTTCTGATTTATTCCATGAGGGTATTTGGTGGGAGTCAGGTGGTGTAAGATTGATAACTCAATAACATTTAATTTAATTATCCCTTTTAAAGTTAAAGTTGCTTTTAAAAGTACAGATTTTCTAAGCCTTTTATTGATAAAATCATATTTGAAAAATGAGAAATTACCTATCTCTATGAATAACTGTAGACATTAACCAAGCAAATACATTAAGATACCTTTCTGAGTACAGACTTGCACTGCTAACACTGTAGATGTGTTTTATGTCTTGCCAGGCAAATTCGGTTGTTTGTGTCTAGTGTAGTGTGTTAAGACAGGAGTAACACTGAGTTTCATGAGTCTTAGGCAACAGGGAGACCTTGAGCAGATATCATTATGTTATCATTAAAACTGAGCTAGCTACAGAGAACAAGCATTTACTTCAAGAGGAAGATAAAATGGAAGTCTAGTGCCTAGATTTGTTGTTACCCCAGGAGGAGTATTGGTACACCAGTAATCAAATCTTACATGTGTAATTTTATTTCACTTATTTCAGTAGCACTGATTCTAAAAAGCAAAGTGGGTCATATTAAAATGCAGAAGTCTGTTATGTTTTTATCAGTTTTCTTTTTTTAATTCAACCTATTCCTTCTTTAATAGATTGGCGGAGGGAGTGGGATTGCATTACTTAGCATACCTTTTGTATAACTTTTGATATTTGTTTATGATGTGTTTCTCAATAATATTTGATTAATATGTGAGAAATCTGAAAGTAGATTCCTCTTAATACTGAAATTCTGAGAGATGGTATACAAATCAACCAACTAACCAATAAACCAGAATATTTTTAAAACATTAAAGATACATTTAAAAATTTCTGATTTTTAAAAATCAGAAATCCCAGGTATGGGAACCAGGTAAGCTCAGTGGTATAGAATCCACCTGCAAATGCAGGAGACAAAGGTTTGATCCCTGGGTCAGGAAGATGCCCTGGAGAAGGAACTGGCAACCCACTCCAGTATTTTTGCCTGGAGAATTCCATGGACAGAGGAATCTGGCAGGCTGCAGTTCATGGGATCACAACAGTCGGACACGACCTAGTGAGTAAACAACAGCAAAAAGATTTGTATAATACATGATTTAAACTTCAAATAATTTATCCTCAATTTATGGCACAAATCCTTTGGCCACTATCTTGGCTGACTCTTTAGGCATTTTTTCAGAATGTCCAGATATAGTGCTTTTCATAGAACTCTCAGTTTAACTGGGTTATGAACATAAGCATTACGATTTGCATTGTATGCAGAGTAGACCTTGCATGTTAATGGTAATTTAACACATGATGCTTGTTACCACCACAAAGCTTATATTTCTTCATATTTAAGATTTCAGGAGAAAAATATAAATAAAATAATATCAGGTGTGTAGGCAAGCATCTTAAAAATACATAGTAGAACAATTATTCCAAAACATTTGTTGTTGTTTAGCCACTCACTCATGTCTGAGTCAGTCTCTACAACCCCATGGACTGTAGCCCACCAGGCTCCTCTGTGCATGAGATTTTCCAGGCTAGAATACTGGAGTAGGTTACCATTTCCTTCTCCAGAGAATCTTCCCAACCCAGGAACTGAATCTGTGTCTCCTGCATTGGTAGGTGGATTCTTTACCACTGAGCCACCAGGGAAGCCCAATCAATTACTTCTGGGTAAATAGAATGGATACTCTTATTCTCATTAGACACAAGAAATGAACAAAAGCAATTTTAAAAAAAAATTACATTTTAGAGGAAATTAAAGGTATTATTCTGAAGAGAAATTTCTTTCAGATTGCTTTGAAAATACTATAATGAAAAGAAAATGATCATTTACAATATCTGGATGGGTAAAATATTTTTCTTTGAAGATGTACAATAGTAATAGTAATATGACTTTGAGAAATTGGCTGTAAATCCTGGAGATTCATTTCCAGTGTTCGCAGCTTGAATGCAGTGCACTATGAAACTGTGAGTATTTTATATATTAATATAAAGATAAAGGGAAGAGTAAGTATGCAAACCATTCAAATGAGTAAAATAACTGAACAGAATCTTAGGCTCATTATATATTATTTATTTTTATTTCAGAAACAAAGTAAAATATACAAAAATTGTTACATCAGCAGCTGAAAGCTACCCAAAATTAATAAATCAAAACTTTTATTTATTTATAAAAACTTTTATTAAAATTGTGTTTTTATATTCCAGTATTAATTTTATTTATTTATTTATTTATTTATTTAGATAATTTTTTAATTGGAAAATATGTCACTTTTTTGTATGTAACACAGGTAATAATGAGGAAGACTATTTACATGAGTAATGAGTCTAATCAGTTATATGATAGCATTAAAAAAAAAAAAAACTTCCAGTTCATTCTTCCCTTTACCCTCCTATTTATGGGGCCTCTACAGAAAAGAGTTAACATAGCAGGCCTGAGACTGCTGGCTTTAGAAAGGCCTGCTTGAAAGGCTGGCTGCTGTCTAGGCATTTAAATACTAAACTGTTCCCTACACTGATGTATGGGGTCACAATGGCTCAGTGGTAAAGAATCCACCTGCCAATGCAGGAAATGTGGGTTTGATCCCTGTGTCAAGAAGATCCTCTAGAGTAGGAAATGGCAACCCACTCCAGCATCCCTGCCTGGGAAAACCCATGGACAAAACAGCCCGGTGGGCCACAGTCCATGGGTTTGCGAAACAGTCAGACATGACTTAGCGACTGAACAACACTGATATAAAACTTTCCCTATATGATGCGAGTGGCTCGCTGAGTCTAAACTGTTTGTGCAGAGAACATGGTTTATGTTAAGCACCTGCTTTCCTTCTAGGAGTCGGGACTTTTGGCATGTGTTAGGCAGAGGGTGACTACATGATCAGCAGGACTGAATTTCTGATGAGTGCCCCTGATAGACAGCATTTCATACATAGCGTCAGATCTCACTGCTGGTGGAATGGTGTCCGGTGTGACTCAACTGAGAGAAAGCTCCTGGAAGTTGATGTTTGGTTTCCTCCAGACTGTGTCCACGTGCCTTTCCCCTTGCTGATTTTGCTTTGTATCCTTCTGCTGTAATAAGTCAGAGCTGCAAGTAAGACTCTATTCTGAGTCATATGAGTGAGTGAAAGTCTCTCAGTCATGTCTGATTCTCTGCGACCCCATGGACTGTAGCCCAACAAACTCCTCCATCCATGGAATTCTCCAGGCAAGAACACTGGAGTGGGCAGCCATTCCCCCTCCAAGGGATCCTCCTAACTCAGGGATCGAATGTAGGCCTCCTGCACTGCAGGCAGACTCTTTGTGTGTGTGTGTTAATTTTAAAATTTTGGTAGTTAACTACTAAAAGTGTATGTACAAATATATATATGCATACTATGTGTTCATGTTGGCTTTGCTTCAAAGCTATATTTTATTAAAGAATCATTGTTATTTTTGGATCATTTATTTTCATACCTATTTTTCCTAAAGGATGCTATTTTTATTCAAATACTTTCCAGTTGATACAGATATTCTTGTTAAATTGAGTTTATTTTAAGTTGTGTAAATCTTGGATAAAAGCAGTTTATCCATTTATATATATATATATATATATATCCATATGTCTATATATATGTTTCATAAAATACATTTTGAAGTAAGATGTAGAGGAGATCATCTTGAAAACCAAACTGAAAAGGATACAGAGAGGAGTATAATAGCTTTATTAAAAGCTGTTTAATTTTCATTCTGATACAGAAGGTCTATTTTTGGCAGATTTAGTCTTTGAAATACCTGTAAGGGTGATATAAATGAGTGCATATATAGATATGATTGTAATTACATGTATTATTTTCTAACTTGGGTTTAGTTTTCATATTCAAGGTTAATTTGAACATGTAAAACAATATACCACCTTTTATTCTTAGAATCAATATTTTTGAATAAAATAGTGGCTGTTTAAAATTTAGATCATTCCCTTGGTGTGGTGGTTTAGTTGATAACCATCAGGAAATTAATGCAGATTTCAATGGCAAAGAAATAAATTACTAGAAGTCCCAGGACTCCATTCTTATGAAATCTTACCCTAGATCTCCACATCTTTCCCTACAGTGTATATTTTTTGCTGTGGAAATATAGGATGAACAGAGCTGTAAGAATCCTGACTTACCTAACTTTAGGGGATAAAATCAATGAAGTAATATAAACTATCAACAATTCTATCTCAAAAGATACATTTCCTTAAGATTATTGGCCTCTGCTGGAGGCAGCATTGAAGATAAGACTTTCTACCTATAGATCTTAAAATGCCAACTACCTTTCATCAACTGCTTCCAGAATGAGCATTCCTTTCACATCAGTGTGCCATCTGACCGAAGTTTAAAAGGCAAGGTGACAACCACATTGTATTCCTATTGACAATGCTTCCATTGATTAGATGGTTTGGGAATAGCATTGAACGATAAGAAGTTTCTGCATTATCAAGCCCTAATTTGATTTACACAGAAACCATTTTGAGGACTAGAATTGGTTTTAAATTTCTTCAGTTTCCAGAAGTTAAACTCTCCTTGCTTTAGAAACACAATATCCCAATCAGCTGAATTTTTCTCAAACACAAGATTTTGCTTGTTATTTATTAACATTATAATTTTAAATAATGATGTCAGTCTGGGTATTTTAAGCACAGAATTAATCCTGAATTTCCTAGCAACTAGGGATGTACTATTTGAAGGTCATTTCAGAGTAGGTTATCTGTGTGATACTAAATCAGATATTGGAGGGCCCAGCTGGACCATCAGTAAAAAGAGCTAAATTCTAGCTTCCTATTCAGAGTTTTTGTAAACATGCTGCTAAGTCATGTCCTCCTTCAGTCATGTCCTCCTCTTTGAGACCCTACGCCCGTAGCCTGTCAAGCTCCTCTGTCCATGGGATTCTCCAGGCAAGAATACTGGAGTGGGCTGCCATTTCCTCCTTCAGGGGATCTTCCTGACCTGGGATCGAATGCACATCTTGGTTCTTTACTCAAGGAAAGTGTTAGTTGCTCAGTTAGTTACCCCATACTTTGTGACCCTACAGACTGTAGCCCTCCAGACCAATCTGTCTGTGGAATCCTCCAGGCAAGAATACTGGAATGGGTAGTCATTCCCTTCTCCAGGGGATCTCCCCATAGAACAAATATAAGAACAAGCCCCACCCAATGATCTGGTACTGTTTAAGAAAACACTCATTCTTATTCCTAGGCCTTGGGCAGGATGTTCCACTGAAATGATTGTCTGTACCCCAAAGACATCGGATAAGAACTACAGTGCTGGCAAGACTCCCCTCCCTTGATTCAGAGAAATTTCACTAGGAATCAACCGTGTGTAAGCATCTTGTTGATTGAAAATATTGGGCTAGTTATATCAGGTTGTCTTTTTGTTATTTTTTTGCCATCAGTCAATTATATTAGTTTTATGCTTTGTGCTTTATATCATAAAAGAATTTCACACTAAAGCGGATAGAACAAATGGCAATTTCATTGAATTTGATTCCCCATTTAGTAATTTCTCTAGAAAATCTGGCTCATTATTTTATCAGAAATAAAATCCACTTATTGATTTTATGAAACTAGTCATGATTAGAAATTTAAAATATACTATAATTTAGTGATTATTACTCTGGATGTGAACTGTATGATATTTTATTGTAATGTTTATAGTCATGAGCATCTTTGTGGTAGGCAGTCATTGAGAAAGGTTTCTTTGATACTTGAAGAGAATTTAAATTCACTTGGAAAACCATACTAACTTCTTTGAAACTGAGTATTGTAGGCAGAATGTGCTGTGCTGTGCTCAGTCATGAAATGCAGAGTTGTACGTGACTCTTTGCAACCCTATGAACTGTAGCCCACCAGGCTCCTCTGTCCATGGGATTCTCCAGTCAAGAACACTGGAACGGGTTGCCATTTCCTCCTCCAGGGGTACTTGGCGACCCATAGATTGAACCTCCATCTCCTGTATTAGTAAGACAGGTTCCTGACCACTGAGCCACCAGGGAAGCTTGATAGGCAGACTAACAACCCGCTAAAAGTCCACACCTGTGAATGTATTTCCTTTATATGTCAAAAGCAGGTTTGCAGGTATAATTAAAGGTAAGGACCTTCAGATGAGCGAGTAGCCCAGATTATCCATGTGGAGCTAATCTGATCACGAGACTCCTTAAAAGCAGAGCAACTTTCCCAGCTTTGGTTGGAGAGAAAGGGGTGAAACTGGAGAAGGTTCAAGGGGATGCAGTGTTGCTGGTTTCGAAGTTGGAAGGAGGGACCACAAACCAACGAGGGTGGGTGGCTTCGGAAGGATGCCTGAGGCAGGGAAACAGGTTTTCACTTAGAGCCTGCCGAGAAAGGTAACCTGCTCCCACGACACCCTGCTTTTAGCCCTGTGGTATTTTCCTTCTCCCTTCTTTTCTTCTTCTGTCGTTACCTCTACTAGTCCTTTAGGCAGAAACAATTTAGAAATACAGAATCAGTGCTGCCCATGTCCAGAACCCACCGCACAAAAGCAGCACAAGAAGTCACCCTGCGGACGTATTTTGGTGCTCAGGTTGTGTTGACACATTCTTAGCGGCCACAGTCAGTTCTGTTAGTGCCTGGATGGGAGGGGATGGCTGACGATTCACTGCCTCCAGGCGCAGAAAGAATGTCCTAAGTGTCTAGGAATTTCTTGCCAACTTAACACTAATTCACTTAAGTCACGTAAATTGTTTCATTTTACTTCAAAGATAAGGCAGGGAAAATCATTTGGCATTTCTTAGGTGAGCCAGCGTGGGTTGTGAAAGAACTCATAAAGTATTAATAAGGGAAGAAAAGAATTTTTATCTCCTTTCCAAGATAGGAAAGGGGCCGGACACAGAGAATGGCTTTGGCCCTGAAGGTTGGGGGCTTGAGTCCTTTACTGAGTTTAAAGGTCAAGGTGCAGGCAGAGGGGTGTGTTTATATCTAGTCTGATTCACGGTTGTGTCTGGTCTGGCTGTGCTTCTGTGAAAAGTGTTCATTTCTGGGTTGTGCCTCACTCTTTGCAACCACAAGGACTAAGCCTGCCGGGATCCTCTGTCCATAGGTTTCTCCAGGCAAGAATATTGGAGTGGATTGCCATTCTCTTTTCCAGGGGATCTTCCCCACCTTTTTCAGATGTTCTGTAACTTTTTGTCTTCAGTAATTCCCCAGTCCTTGGGTTTCTGAAAGAGACTTGACTGTGGCCTTTGACAGGCACTACTCTGTTTTGAATAATGCTATGTGGGCTTGCAAATTTTGTTTGCAATCAGTTTCATGGAATAGAAAAATACATCTATTTTTATATGACTGGTGTCATAGGATTCAAGCCTGTAACCAAGGACCTATGTAAGGATACCTTTTTTAAATAATTAATTAATTAATTTTCTTTACATTATCGTGTTGGTTTTGCCATACATTGACATGAATCTGCCATGGGTATACGTGTGTTCCCCTTCCAGAACCCCTCTCCCACCTCCCTCCTGATTCCATCTCTCTGGGTCATCCCGGTGCACCAGCCCTGAGCACCCTGTATCATTTTTAGAACTGAGTATTAGACCTCTGGCATATGATTTTGCTAGATAATTATGAAACTATGTTCTCTTTAGAAAATACCCTTTATCTCCTAGTTCTGAAATGGCTATCTATGGAGATAAATTTAAAATGTCACCATTTTAGATTTCAACTACAGATCAAATATTTGGTCTACTGGTAATTATGCAAATGATGAAAATCAATGCATGCCAAAAATTATGTCTGATTTCTTTTAAGTCTGTTGTAAATGTCATTACCAAAGCAGTAAGGGCTCTACTATGGAAAACAAAGCTAACTTAAAAGTACCATGAGCTCTTAAGTTGTGCACATATACACACACACACAGACACATACACACAAGGTTTTGAGGAACCTGTTTCAAATTTTTCTACAAACTAAACGTGTTGACAAGACTGTTCAGTGTGTTAAGTGACTGTCAACTGTAATTAGTATATATTAAGCCATTAGATAGGTAGTGGATTGTGCTAAAGAAATTTATGACAGTTTCTATTGTGAGCAGAGATGAATGTTGAGCACAGAAAGTTCAACCTTTGCTAAAACATTACCTTAATTTTTGCTTTCGCTTTTCCCAGAATGTGTGTGTTTTATCTGGAAAGTGATGCCTGCTTTTCATTTTAGTGGCATGCTACATTGATGGAATGCCTTGTGATTGAGCATTTATCACTGTACGGATACTGCAACATTTTAGGTAATGCATAAAAAGAGCCAACTTGCTTCCAAAATCCACTGCTTCCTTATTTAGATTCTTGACTTGGTGCTTTTGTTTCCAAATGCAAAACATATTGTTTAGTGAATGCTTTTTTTTTTTCTTTGTTAATAATGTCATTCCAATGTAGCATTTAAGAATAGTAAGTTGTGCTTATTATTTTAACTAATGGCTAAATGCAGAAAATTCTAAAAGTTGTCCTTTACATTACTCTAGCTTTTAAAATTTTTTTGTTGTTTTATTGTCATAGCTTTTTATTTAACCAGGAAAACATTTCTATGTTTTTATTCTTGGTTTTCTCACTTTAAGGCACTGTTTTTAAAAATAATTGTACTATTGGTACTATTTCTAATAATAGTAATCATAGTCCACATTCACACGTAACACGGCACTTTTTATGACCCAGAAGTTGTCCTAAGCACTTTCCCTATTTAACTCAGCTTTCATAAGAGTCCTTTGAGATCATCACTGTTGTTTTCCCCAAAAGAAAACTTGTCCTGCTACTGGGGGATAGAGCTTGGATCTGAACCTCAGGATTCTGGCTCCTGGGGCCATGCTTTTAACGATAAACCCATTAACAAAATTCATTTGAACAAGATGGATAGAATGCTACTAATTGACAAAGCCATCATAATATTTTTCTTTCATGTTATTTTTTTTTTTATTGTTTTTGCCATACAATGACATGATATCACCATGGGTTTACACATGCTTCCCCTCCAGAACCCCCCTCCCTCCTCCCTCCCCCCCGGGAAATCTCGCTGCACCAGCCCCGAGCATCAATCCTGGGCTGGCAATTGATTAGACATATGATAATTAACATGTTTCAATGCCCTTCTCCCACATCATCCCACCCTTACCCTCATCCACAAAGTTCACGAGTCTATTATATACATCTGCGTTCCTTTTGCTGTCTTGCATGTTGGGTTCTCGTTACCGTCTTTCTAAATTCCATATATATGAGTTAATATACTGTATTGTTGTTTTTGCTTCTGGCTTACTTCATTCTGGATAATGGGCTCCAGTTTCGTCCATCTGAGTAGAATTGCTTCAAATGAATTTTTTTTTAATGCTGAGTAATATTCCATTGTGTATATGTACCACAGCTTTCTTATCCATTTGTCAGTTGATGGGCATCTAGGTTGCTTCCATGTCCTGGCTATTGTAAACAATGCAGCGATGAACATTGGGGTACACGTGGCTCTTTCAATTCTGGTTTCCTCGGTGTATATGCCCAGAAGTGGGATTGCTGGGTCATATGGCAGGTCTATTTGCAGCTTTTTAAGGAACCTCCACACTGTTTTCCATAGTGGCTGTACTAGTTTGCATTCCCACCAACAGTGTAAGAAGGTTCCCTTTTCTCCACATCCTCTCCAGCATTTATTGCTTGTAGACTTTCGGATGGTAGCCATTCTGACTGGTGTAAAGTGGTACCTCATTGTGGTTTTGATTTGCATTTCTCTGATAATGAGTGATGTTGAACATCTTTTCATGTGTTTGTTAGCCATTTTTATATCTTCTTTGGAGAAATGTCTGTTAAGTTCTTTGGCCCACTTTTTAATTGGGTTGTTTATTTTTCTCGAATGGAGCTGCAGGAGTTGCTTGTATATTTTTGAGATTAATTGTTTGTCTGTTGCTTCATTGGCTATTATTTTCTCCCATTCTGAAGGCTGTCTTTTCACCTTGCTTATAGTTTCCTTTGTTGTGCAGAAGCTTTTAATTTTAATTAGGTCCCATTTGTTTATTCGTGCTTTTATTTCCAATATTCTGGGAGGTGGGTCATGGAGTATCCCGCTTTGGTTTATGGCAGAGAGTGTTTTTCTTTCATGTTATTTTGAAAAAAATCCTTAATAAATAGTTAATGAATTTTGCATGAAATTGTGTGAAAATATTTTTATAGTCAAATAGAATCACCCAGTCTCCTTTTATTTCTTATATATTTTCATAGTCTTCTAGTACTGTTTATTCTGTGGGTGCTGCTTCATCATATAGACTACATGTTGTGTTGTGAGGAAGGTTATATTTGCTGAAATGTTAAATGATCTTACACTATATTGACATTTATATCAAATTTCCAATGAAGTGAAGTTCATTTCTCCTATGAAATCCCAGTGTGGGATAGGAGACTCATCAATTAATACATTAGCACTCTGGGATCAACACCACCTAGGTGAGATAATTCATTCCTGCTGCTGCTGCTGCTGCTTCTGCTAAGTCGTGTCTGACTCTGTGACCCCATGGATGGCAGCTCATCAGGCTCCCCTGTCCCTGGGATTCTCCAGGCAAGAATATGGGAGTAGGTTGCCATTTTCTTTTCCAGAGGGTTTCTATTTGCTGTGCATGCATGAGTTCTCATTCAGTCATGTCTGACTCCTTGCAGCCTCATGGACTGTAGCCCGCCAGGCTCCTCTGTCCATGGGATTCTCCAGGCAAGAATACCGGGGGGTTACCAGTTCCTGCTCCATGGTATCTTCCAAACCCAGGGATCAAACCTGTGTCTCCTGCATTGGCAGGCAGATTCTTTACCACGGAGTCACCTAGGAAGCCTCTATTTTCACTCTAGGAAAACTTTTAAATGGGTAGAAATGGATTGTGAAAACTGGCATAACATGGAGAGGCTTAATTCTTTAACTCCGTTTTCAGCTTAAGAAATTCTGCGGTGGGTGCGTGTATACAAGTATCTCTTGGACCATGTTGGGGTGTCAGTGGCTAAGACCTGGTGGCTCAGATGGTAAAGACTCTGCATACAACGTAGGAGACCTAGGTTTGATAGGATATCAACTGAGAAGCAAGAAGAAAACTAGGACCACATGGTGACCTCAGTGGGGCATGAGGCAGCTACTGGGGTCAAAGAGCAGAACTGCATGAGCTCTTCCCTCCATACATAGCCAGGCAGTTCTGATATTCATGAACTTAAGTATGGTTCAGAGTTTTAGTAAGGCTGAGAGGGCCAACCTGGTGGGAGAACCCCAGTGACAGATGATCAGAGTAAAGATAATAAATACCTGCACGTCTAACAGGTGGTAATTTTAGACTTGTGTCTATAGCACAGACCTGTGACTTGGAAGGTGTTAAAGGAACATACAAAACCCAAGCATGATGTTAGGGTTTCACTTAAACTTCCTGCTGTTCAGGATGAGAATATGGACTGAAATCTCCTAAAGGATGATTAATAGAAATTATCAGTGGGCTGAGCAAACAGGGACCCTGATGAAGATAAGGGCAGAGAGACATGTGTCCTGTTCTGATATCTATTTATTCTGATGGCCGAAATACCAAACCTTTTCTCACAGCACGTCATCCTGCTAAGTTCCAGTCTCCCCTAATATTGCACTAAGGAGAACAGAATTGTTCACTCAAGGGAGGTGGTTCAGAAATCACATCTAAAGCAACAACATTTAGACTATTAATAAAGGTCACAGGATTATGCATCTACTCAAGCCATGGTTAAAAGATTAATTTAATACTTTGGTTAGGGAAAAAAAGTATGACTCAAATATTTGATGGTTCATTTAATTATAATTATTAATTTATTATAATTTTATATTTAAAATATTATATATTAAAATGTTTATTATAATTATATTAAAATAGATTAAACATTTAAATTAAGATTAGATATAAATTAAGAGAAATGCTATGACATTGTTTTAAATATAATATATTTTTCCCCTAAAATAGATTCCAGAGTATTGCTTCATTTTTGGTGGGGCTCATCTTGCTGAAGACCACAGAGAAAAGGTCAGTTTTCTGCAAAATTACTTTCATTATGTTGTCCCTGAAGATACAAGACAAGTTAATTTAAAATTGCAATTATATCTTCACACCAAATACATCTGAATTAAAAATAACAAGGAGAAATTTTTTTAAGCAAGTTAAATTAACTTAAATTTCATTAAGGCTGTATTTTTATTTTAAGTAAATATCCAACAGGAATTTGGTTATATGAAGTGAAAATATAATACCTTTGAGATAGCTGTAAATTTAAATTACTGATCTTAATGAAAAATTAAAAAGTCGTTGCGGATGCTTTTTAAGCTTTATTGTGTATAACTGACCTATAATTTTTAAATTGCACATGTTTAAAGTATACTTTTAGATGAGTCTGGATATATATATATATATATATATATATATATATACACACCTATGTTACCATCACCGTGATCAAAGTGCTACATATATTCATCACTTTCAAAAATTTCCTTGTCCTTCTATGGCTTTTGTTGTTGTTTGGTTTTGTTTTTGTGACAAGAACACTTAACATCATCTCTACACTTATAACATATTTTAAAGTGCACAATGTTATTAGCTATAGATAATATGTTGTAAAGCAGGTTTCTAGAACTTATTTCTTTTGCATAACTGAATCTTTGTGCCCACTGAGCAACAATTTCCCATTTATTGCAAATTAATTTCATAAAAATATAATATCTATTTTTATTTTTTAAAATTTATTTTCTTTACATTAGCGTGTTGGTTTTGCCATACATTGACATGAATCCGCCATGGGTATACATGTGTTCCCCTTACAAAACCCCCCTCCCACCTCCCTCCCGATTCCATCTCACTGGGTCATCCCGGATATCTACTTTTAAATAGGCAGACAACTACATTTACAGTTGAAACAACGAACTTGTTGATTATATAGTAGAACGCTATCTCATTTTAATTTATCATTTGCCAATAGTTCTTCTATAACATCATGCTCTAGGAAATTTTCTCCATAGTAGATTTAGAGGAAAAAGAGGAAAAATATTTGTTGGATTCTATTCTGTGCTGAAAGTGAAAGCCTGTGACTAAGTCGCGTCGGACTCTTGTGACCCCATGGACGGTAGCACTCTGGTCTCCTTTGTCCATGGGGTTCCTAGGCAAGAATAATGGAGAGTGTTGCCCTTTTCTTTTCCAAGGGGGCCTTCTCTACCCAGGGACTAAACGCACATATCCTGCCTGGCAGTCCAATTCTTTGCCACGGAGTCACCGGGGAAGCCCCCTATTATGTGCTAATGTCTTACATATTTTGTCTCAGTTACCACAATGGAAGTGGAAGCTCAGAGATTAAACAGTGTACCCAAATCACAAGTATGCTAAAGGGATTTCTAGAGCAGATCTTTATTTCGGTCTATTGCTCTCCACGTGCGCTCCGAGTCCCCGTCTGAGACAGTCTCTCCTGGGTCACTCCTACTGGCAGTGGCCTCCAGGCCGCCTGTGTGCGTGCCTCCTGCCGTCTGTCCAGGTTTCCGAGCCCATCACAGACGCTCCAGCCAGCCTGCCTGCTAGGCAGCACAGCCACTGAAGCTTGACAGTACACAGGAATCTCTCAAGTCAACAGCACACTTCCATGCAGCAGCTCACAATCTGAGATCACTGTGAAGTCTTTTCTCTGTTTCATTTCCAAGAGCATCCAGAGAGTTACAGAGAAATGCACGATTATCAGATATTAACCTATACACCCCCTCACCAGCCAGCCAGTTTAGGAAACAAAATGATCTCCAGCCCCTGGAGAAAATTCCTGATCACAATTGCATTCCTATATTGTAGTATTTATATTTTCCAATAACCATAGCAGAGATGCAGTGGTGGTTAAGGGAAGAAGGGAGGGAGAAACTAAGATCCTCTAGGGATCAACTTCATCAAATGTTAGTAAGGTCAGATATTGAGTAATCACTATAGGAAAATGCAATATCAATAAGCAGAAACCTCCTACAAACCAATTACATTTGATCCCCCTTATGGAAAATTAATCATACATGGGGGCCTAGTGGTGATAAGCAGCATGTATTGTCACTCTATCAGAGAGTGACATTGATAAACTGCTGTCTACTTAAAAAGCCTGGATGGATATTCACTGGTAGCTGCCATTATCACTAGATAACATTTCTTTACCACTCACTGTTCTAAACCTTGTAATTGCCCTTTTGTTAATAGTCTCTCTTACTTAGCATAATGTTTTGAGGTTTATTAGGATTGTTGCATGTATCATTAGTTCATTCGTTTTTATTCTTGAGAAATCTATCATATGGACATATCACATTTCATTTGTCCATTTATAAGTTGGAGCACATTTGGAATGTTTCCAGTTTTAAGCTATTTCAAGTAACATTGCTCTGAGTATTTAAGTACAAATCTTTGCACAGGTATGTTTTTCTAACCCATCAAGGAGTGAAGTTCTTAGATCATCTTAAAACTTTTTAAGAAACTGAAAGATGTCTTTTTCCAAATTAGCTGTAACTTTTTGCATTCTTACCAGCAGTGTAAAAAGATTTTCAGTTTTCTTACATCCTCATAAATATCTTAGGGGGCTGTAAGTCATTTCTTTTTTAGCATAATAATAGTTATGTGAAGGTATCACACTGTGGTTTGAGCTGTCAATTCCATTATGAATAATAGTCTTGAGATTCTCTTCACTACGTATTTATCCTTTGTGTATCTTACTAGGTGAAGTGTCTGTTCAGATATTTTTGTCCATTTTTTTAATTAGATTGTGGTCCAATGGTGATGGTTGAGTTGTAGAGTTTATTATACATTCTGGACAGAAGTCTTTTATCAGAAATATGCTTTGCAAATATTTTGCTTTTCTGTGGACTTTTTGTTTTCTGAATAATGTTTTCTGAAGAACAAGATATATGCATTTTTATGGTCTAGTTTACCTTTTTTTTCCTTTTAGTGCATTACATGTCCTTAAATGTAGGTCTGTGATGCATTGCAAGCTTGTGTGTGTGTGTGTGTGTGTGTGTGTGGTATGGTGTAAGGTAAAGGGGTAAAGGTGATTTCTTTTCCCCACCGTGTAGATTTCCAATTGCTCTAGAGCCATTTTTTTTAAAAATATATTCTTTCTCCATTGAATTGCCTTGGTGCTTTTGTTGAAAATCAGTTTTATATGCCTGGATTTGTTACTGGAAACTTTATTCTGTTTCATTTATTAACTGTCTCCCCTTATATTAATACAGTGCTATACAGCTTTCAAGTAAATTGTGATATCAGCTAGTGTCTTCAGTGTCAGTCTTTTAAAATTTTTTTTGTATATTCTATATTCTTTACATTTCCAGTTAGCATATGTGTATGAGTGTGTATGTGTGTGTGTGTGTGTTTAGTTGCTAAGTTATGTCCAATTCTTTGCAACCTTTTGGACTATAGCCTGCCAGGCTCCTCTATCCATAGGATTTCCCAGGCAAGAATACTGGAGTGGGTTGCCATTTCCTTCTCCATGAGATCTTCTGACCCAGGGATCAACTCGTATCTCCTGCATTACAGGCAGATTCTTTGCCAACTGAGCCATCAGGGATGTATATCTATGTATGTAAAACAAAAAATCTTTCATATGGATATTTATAGCAGCTTTATTCATAGTTGACAAAATTTGCAAGAAGTCAAAATATTCTTTAGTAGATGAATGAGTAAACTGTGGAACATTCAGACAGTAAAATGTTATTCAGGGCTAAAAAAGAAATGAGCTACCTTGAAAAGACATGTAGAAAACTTAAATACATATCACTTTTGAGTTCTTATGGAGGTTTTCTTACATAGGTATGTTTAAGTCACTCATAAACATAACAAAAAACAATTTTTGTCACTGATCATTTAGGAAATTCAAAGGATTTTAAAAGTTCTGTGTCAGAAACTGGGACAGAGATGAAATATGTACTTCTTAATATAAATCATAATATCATATTACTTTCTGAAGGTCAAGTTCAAATTAAATCAGCTCTAAATGTAAGGTTTGTGTCTCCTGAAGCATCATGCTAAACTCCGATGATCTCAGACTTTATAGAGACTCCAAGTGTTTTCTGAGACTCATGATTGTAGCTCAAGGATGTACTAGATACATATTACAAAGACTGGTAGCTTTGGGAACATGTGATCTTCCATGAGACCTAGAGATTCAAGAAGAACAGTTACATGATAGAAATATAGGTCTCTGCAGAGTTCCTTATGGCTTGAGTTAATACAGTCTCCAACACTTTAGGGCTTTGCTGAAGGCTTAGTTGTAAAGATTGTGCCTGACAATAAACCTGTGCAGGAGACCCAGTTTCAATCCCTGGGTTGCCCCTGGAGAAGGAAACGGCAAAGAGTAGGACAAGACGTTAGTGACTAAACAATAGAAAACTCCAACACGTTAAGCCTCTTGATCAAGACTCTGCCAGATACCTTAGACTCATTATCTTGCTCCCTAAATGTCCATCTTCTAATTTCCATTTTAAGTGCACTAATTTTTTTATGTTTTAGTATTTAGTTTTATAATCATTAAAAATTGAAGAATAGTTAATTTACAATGTTGTCTTAGTTTCAGGTATACAGCAGAGTGACTTTTTATATAGAGGTATTCTTTTTCAGATTCTTTTTCATCATGGCTATTGTAAGAAATTGACTGCAGTTTCCTATACTATACAGTAGATCCTTGCTGCTTAGCTATGTTATACCTAGCAGTGTATATATGTTAATCTCAAACTCCTAATTATCCCCTCTTTCCCCTTTGTTAGCCATAAATTTGTTTTTTGTGTCTGTGAGTTTTATTTTTGTTTTGTAAATGAGTTCATTTATATAGGGTTTTAGATTCCACATATACATGATATCATATGATATTTGTCTTTGAGTTACTTAATGTGATAATTTCTAGGCCCATCCATATTGCTTATCCATATTGCTAGAGATGACATCTTTTCATTCTTTTCTATGGCTGAGTAGCATTCCTTTGTGTGTGTGTATGTGAGATCTTTATCCATTCATCTGTTGACGGACGTTTAGGTTTCTTCCATGTCTTGCTATTGTAAATAGTGCTACTTTGAACACTGGGGCTCACGTATGTTTTCAAATTAGAGTTTTCTCCACATATATGCCTAGGAATGGATTACAGGATTGTATGGGTAACCCTATTTTTAGTTTTTTAAGGAACCTCTATATTGTTCTTCATAGTGGCTGTACCAAGTTAAATTTCCACCAACAGTGTAGGAGGGTTCCCTTTTCCCCACACCCTCTCCAGCATTTATTATTTTTAGGTTTTTCAATGATGATCATTCTGACTGGTGTCAAATGATGCCTCAAGGTAGTTTGATTTGCATTTCTACAATAGTTAGTGATATAGAGTATCTTTTCATGTACCTCGATCAGCTGTATGTCTTTTTTGGATAAATGTTTATTTAGATCTTCTGCCCATTTTTTGATTGGGTTGTTTGTTTTTTCGCTAATAAGTTATATGAGCTGTTTATATATTTTGGAAATTAACCCACTTTTCATTGCATTATTTACAAGTACTTTATCCCTGTGTAAGTTGTCTTTTCATTTTGTTTATGGTTTCCTTTGCTTTGTGAAAGCTTTTAAGTTTACTTAGGTCCCATTTGTTTATTATTGTTTTTATCTCCATTTCTCTAGAAGATAGATTAAAAAAAAAAACATTGCTGTGATTTATATCAAAGAGTGTTCTTCCTGTGCTTTCCTCTAGTTTTTTAGTATCTAGTTTTACACTTATATCTTTAACTCATTTTGAGTTTATTTTTGTATATAATGTTATAGATTGTTCTAATTTCATTCCTTTACATGAATGTCCAGTATTTCCAGGGCCACTTATTGAAGAGACTGTTTCTTGTACAGTGTGTATTCTTGCCTCCTTTATTGTTGATTAATTGACCATAAGTGTGTGTGTTAACTTCCAGGCTTTCTGCCGTGTTCTGTTGATCTATATTGTGTTTTTATGACAGTATCGTACTCTTTTGATTACTGTGGTTTTGAAGTATAGTCTGAAGTCACAGTGCCTGATTCCTCCAGGTCCATTCTTTTTAAGATTGTTTTGACTTTTGGTACAGTTTGTGTTTCCATACAATCTTTTTACATTTTTTGTTCTAGTTCTGAGAAAATTGCCATTAGTTATTTCATAGGCATAAAATTGAATCCGTAGATTATCTTGGGTAATATGGTCATTTAATCAATATCAGTTCTTCCAGTCCAAGAACACAGTACATCTTTCCATCTGTTCATGTCAAGTTTCTTCCATTGGTGTCGTAGTTTTCAGAGTACAGATCTTTTGCCTCCTTAGGTAGGTTTACTCTTGGGTATTTTATTATTTTTGATATTATGGTAAATGGGGTTGGTTCCTCAATTTCTCTTTCTGATACTTTGTAGTTAGTGTATATAAATGCAACTGATTTCTGTATATTAATTCTGTATCCAGCAACTTTACTGAATCATTGGTGAGCTTTAGTAGTTTTCTGGTAGCATCTTTAGGATTTTCTGTGTATAGCATCATGTCATCTGCAAACAGTAACAGTTTCACTTATGTTCCAGCTTAAACTCTTTTATTTCTTTTTCTTCTCTGATTGTGGTGGCTGGGAATCCCCAAACTACCTTGAATAGAAATGGTGAAAATGGACATCCCTGTCTTATTCCTGATCTTAGAGGAAATGCTTTCATCTTTTTACCATTGAGTAGGACATTAGATGTATGTTTGTTATATGTGGCCTTTATTATGTTGAGTTAGGTCCCCTCTATGCCTACTTTCTGGAGAGTTTTTATCATAAATGCATGTTTAAGTTTGTCAAAAGCTTTTTCTGCATCTGTTGAGATGATTGTATGGTTTTTACTTTTCAGTTTTTTAATATGGTGTATTACATTGATTACTTTGCAAATACTGAAAAATCCTTGCACCACCCCCCTCCAGGATAAACCAACTGGATCATGATGTATGATTCTTTTTCACATATTGTTGCAATCAGTTTGCTTGTATTTTGGTGAGGATTTTTACATCCGTGTTCATCAGTGATTTTTCAGTGTACCAAA
Organism: Antilocapra americana; assembly: GCA_007570785.1. NCBI lineage: Eukaryota > Metazoa > Chordata > Mammalia > Artiodactyla > Antilocapridae > Antilocapra > Antilocapra americana. The sequence goes on along the minus strand of ML660213.1, from coordinate 714,174 downwards.
TCGTAACACTATTCTGAACTGACACTACTAAGCTCACAAACTTCAGAACCTTTTCTTCTACCCCTTCCACTTTTCCAGAGGGAAATCATGCCTTAGTAAGTTTCACAGCATGGAAGGGCCAGGCAGAAAACAAGCACTCTGTAGAGGTAGATAGCCATGTCCCTCTCAAAAGAGAAAAATGGTCTCTAAGAGAATTATACTAATTTATTCCTCTCTCTGTGAGAAGCAGTTGAGCAGAGAAAGGCAAAGAATGTTTTGCTAATGAAACTCTATGTAGAAGTAGTCATTAGGATTGGGAAAGCAGCATTCTTTTCGAACAGAATTCATGGTCACACAGATTCCCACAAATAATTGCATTCTCACTTCTCTTTGTGAAATACTGCCAGTATTCAGTTCTGGGCAAATCCCACTGTCAACATTTTTGGTTTGCATACATTAATCTATTACCTATATCTGTTTGCTGTGATAATGCTGAAATATGTCAGAATTGTGATTGTTGTTAATTGTGGAGCACGCTCAAAGGAGTTCTTTCTTCTCCTGACTAATCTCTTCTATACTGCTGGCACTCATCTTGTCTTCCCGTGTTAGTGTATTCCATCAGTCATTGGAACTGTGTTCCATGTCCTCAGGTATCCAGTCATTGACATGCTAACTTCAGATGGCTCTTTATTTCCTCTGAGGCTTTTCACTCTGACCCTTTTCTTCCTCTCTTAGAGAAAAATTTCCTCCTCTTTGCAAAGTCAGTGCCTCCATATATATTTGTCTACGGAAAATAACCATTCTCATGTGCTAAATTTGTATCTCTCTATGCCATTGTATATGTTTGACATAAATGGTGATTTATTACATAACCTCATTTTTTCTTAATCTTCCCCTGTCCGTAGTGCTTGCTGTTGCTGCTTCTATTTCTGTCTAAATATCCTAAGAAATCTTCAGAAGACAAAACACTGGGATGTACCCTAGAGACTTTTTTTTCCTTTTTTTTTTTAATGTGAACATCTTATATACTATGTTAAGTTTAAATATGCTTAAAATCTTGTCATAAATGAAGAATAATGTATGAATTCTTAATTCACAAAAGCTTCGGCTGTTAATCACTTGAGATGTGAAAGTACCCACAGGTTATATTTCTTTTTTTTCTTTCTGTGTCACTGTGGCCCTGTTGTTCCCAGCCTTGTTAAAAAAGCTCTGTGCTTTTGATAATCAGTTTCAACCATCTCTCCCTACTGCAGTGGTTCATTAAAAACATGCTTCTGGCAACCTGTAAGCCCAAATACAATGCAAAGCTTTTTATTGTTCTTCAATGAGAGAGACGGAAAGTGATTCCAGCACAGAGGAAAGCAGAGCTAAGTTGTAGGGAGAGAATGAGAGTGGAAGCTAGGGCATAGCTGGAGGGAACATGTGGGTTCCTGGCTAATGTCATCAGGTGGGCCTGAAGTCAGATCCCTTTATCTTTCCAGGTATATGAATTAATAAATTCACTGTATTTGTCAAGACAAGTCTGAGTTGGTTTTCTGACACTTGGAAATATAGTGCACTGAAAAACAGAAAAATTGGTAGAGAGAGGAAATTTTAGTAACTGAAAAGCCCCCCAAATGTGGAATCAGTTCAGTCAAGGCAGAATTGATGACGGGAGTAGTATCTTTCCCTCAGATCAGAAAGTTAACGATCTTCCTTATGAAGACCGAAGCAACTCTTTGTACTGATGGCTGTTGTATCTCTGGAACTAGATACTTGGCTGAATAATGTTAGGAATTAGGAATCTTGTCTAGTGCTTGCTGCCTGCAGGAAAGTATTGGAGGGAAAGAGATCTAAACTTTGGTCTTGATTTACCTGACTAGAGGAAGAGTGTGGTTACAGTTTTGATGGCCAACAGTCCATGATGACTGAGCATTGGATAATCACTCATAATAGTGTAACAGAGTGAGACAGTCCACCACCCTTAGCACATGGCCCTTGAGGAGCCCCATTATCATACAACCTATTAATAGGCAAATTGTTCATTAAGATAGTTTGGTATTTCCAAAAAGCAGAATAGGGATATAACTCGTTCTGACGAGTTACTTCTTTTACAAGGTGCTGAAATATATATTGGAAGAGAGCGCTTCTCTTGTGTTTTGAGATTGTGATCACAGTGAGTCATGAAAGTCTGTAGATAGAGGAACTTCCTCTGCCACTATTAATCAGTGAGTTAGGGAACATAAGTAAAAAGTATCACAGCATAAATGTCTGTCTATGGTACTTTTTGGGTAATCATCTCTATCCACAAATCTTTCTCAGAAATCCCTGCCTGGAGTCTCTTCTGAGTGGTCAGTCAACTCCTTTAGTCAACAAATGATTTAACCTATAATGGCTATATAGTAATACAGAACATAAATAACATGGCTTGAGAATTTGAGCTGAGCCCATTGATAGCTTCTGTTTGGTAGTCAGGTCCAAGAGAGGTAGCAGAAATCTAGAGAGTAGGAGATCCTTGATCTGAAGGACCTGGTGGCTGTTGACATGTGCTAAGTGTAATAGAGGCAAAGGTAATCTTTCGTCAAGATTTATGTGTTAGAAAATTGTCATAACGTGACTCATGCTGCCAGAACAAGATATTTGTCAAGGTGTTTATGAAGTATTTAGCACCCTTTTTAATTCTGGGGCCCTGGTGTAGTATATGACATTTACAACTGAACATTCTGGGATTGGTTGTAAAATGTGAAGCCACATGGACGTGAAAATTGGAAATCAGCCTTGGCTGAAGCATAGTGTGTTTGGGGAACATTTAAGTAGCTCAGTACAATTTTTGTTGTTTAGTCATCAAGTCATGTCCAACTCTTTGCAACCCCATGGACTGCAGCACACCAGGCTTCCCTGTCCCTCACCATCTCCTGGAGTTTGTCCAAGTTCATGTGCATTGAACCAGTGATGCCATCCAACCATCCTTTGTCACCCTCTTTTCTTTCTGCTTTCAATCATTCCTATCATCAGAGTCTTTTCTAATGAGTGAGCTGTTTACATCAGGTGGCCAAAATACTGGAGCTTCAGCTTCAGCATCAGTCCTTCCAATGAGTATTCAGGGTTGATTTTCTTTAAGATTGACTGGTTTGATCTCTCTGTTGTCTAAGGGACTCTCAAGAGTCTTCTCCAGCACCACAGTTCAAAAGTATCAGTGGCTTCAGTGTTCTACCTTCTCTATGGTCCAATTCTCACTCACATCCATACATGGCTACTGGAAAGACCATAGCTTTGAATATACAGACCTTTATCAGCAAAGTGATATCTTTGCCTTTTAAAACACTATCTAGGTTTGTCATAGAATTAAGCTATATGGAAAGGCTTATCACATCCTCTTTTCCAGATAACTGAGATCACAGTATTAAAGACCTTGCGGCTGTCATCAGAAATTTAGACTTTACACTGTAAACAATGGCTAGCCAGTAAATATTTTAAAATGGGAAGTCAGGCTGTGATTCAGACCTGGGCACTGAGGATAGTGTTGAAACACCCACTGGTTTTGGTGGTGGTGTTAGTATCACAGGTAGTATTTCCTCACATCTGTCTTTCCCAAGACTTTAATCCTTGACTCTGTATCAGAACAGTGTTTTCTAGAGGACTTTTTGGAGAAATATATATTTGGTTTCAGATCATGAAACCTAAAGTGTTTAAAATAAACTTCGTTTATTTTAAAAGATTATAAAATTCATTAAAAGACACATATGAACATAGTTACACATACTTAGAAATATAAGTATGTTAGTTATATGTTAGTGATATGAGCTATCATCATAGACAACTTGGAAAGAAAAGAAAAAAAAAACAGTTATATTGGAGTTGTCAATCCTGAGATCTGATTCAGTGTCAGACTTTACTGAATGATGTCAAAATTATAGGCATTCAAAAAGCAGGTTTAAAATAGGGGTCTACGAAGTCAAGGACACCTTACCGGGCCATATATTCTCACATTAGATGTGTCTTTTTGGCCCAGGGTAGTTGAAGTCGTAGGTGCAGTTTGTGGCATTTCTCTAACTGTGGGGAGACTTTCAGCTCTATCAGCTCTACTAGTTTATAGTCCAGTGCTGTATAGCTTGGGTGACACTGAGAACATCCAGTTGACAAGGAAACTATGGCATCTGCCTTGACCCCTTCCCAATATTGTTCCCACCTTCCACAGGGAAAGAGTGGGTCTGACCTATCGCTTAAACTCTTTTCTCCCAAATATATCTTAGAAACATTCTGAATTATTCATTAAATAATACAAGTCTTATGATCAGGAAATTTCTGATTGTAGAAATCACGGAGAGACCAGCCTGATGTAAGGCTGGGAAATAAGATGACGCCTTTAGGTGACTGTGAAGTGGGAAGTTTTTCCATCCTGAGAGAACTGATAGGAGGAATATAAGGAAGTCAGTTCTTCACTTACTCTTTAGCATATTGACTGCAGCTTGATTGACTGTGCTTTAGGTATTAGACAGTTTTAGAATCATTATATAAATCAGTATGTCTCTCATATTTAAAAAATGTTTTCTTTTCAGTTGATGATTGCTTGTCTTCTTTTTGAGAAAAAAAATAAATGTCTACATTCTGGGCAAGCATACGGTGTGGTTTAAAACTACTAGCAAATAATTTACATAATTGGATAACTCGTTATCTTGATTATTATTATTACTGAACACAGATATAACATTTGACTAAAATGATATTCACTCAAAGTAACTGACAAGCATTAATTACTTAATGTGTTCATGTTCCTTCTGGATAAGTTAAATATAGTTGAATATATATATGAGTCTATACACACACACACACACACACACACTTCCAGGATTAATGGAAGTTCCAGGAACAAGAGAAAATATTTGTTGATGGCTGAATGTGCATGTAGTGATGTCTATAAAATTCCTCCAAAATAATATCAGTTTTCTTTCAGAAATAATACTCTTAGTAAGAACAGTTACACACATTTTAGCATAAAAATTATTTTACTATTCAATTAAACTTTTGTGATCATTTCTTTCACCTTTATTGAGGTATAACTGACAAAAATTGTATATATATAAGTTGTACAATGTGATTTTTAAAAGACAATTATTTAAAGATTTAGGTTCACAGCAAAACTGAAGGAGAGGTTCAGACATTTCCCATATACCCCTCCCCTGACACATGTCTAGACTTCTGCATAACCAACATCCCCTCACCAGAGTAGTACATTTAACAATTGATGAACTACATTGATATGTCATTATCACACAAAATTCATAGCTGTTGTTACAGATCATTCTTGGTGCTGCACTTTCTATGGATTTGGGCAAGTGTGTCATGACGTGTATCCATCATTATGTTATCACAGAGGGCATTTTTACTGCCCTAAAGATCCTCTGCACTTTGCTATCCAGCTCCCACCCATCTCTACTTCTAGGCAATCACTATTTTTTTTCCTCTCTTCATAGTTTTGCCTTTTCCAGCATGTCATAGAGTAGAAATCATACAGTATGTGGCCTTTTCTGATTGGCTTCTTTCACTTTGTAATATGCATTTAAAGTACTGCCGTGTCTTCTCATGGCTTGATAGTGCATTTCTTTTTAGTAGTGAGTAATGTTGCATTGTCTGGATGTACCAGTGTAATAATCCATTAAGACCTTGATGCTGGGAAAGATTGAAGGCAGGAGGAGAAGGGGATATCAGAGGATTAAATGGTTGGGTGGCATCACCGACTCAATGGACATAAATCTGAGCAAGCTCCGGGAGTTGGTGATGGACAGAGAAGCCTGGCATGCTGCAGTCCGTGGGTTCACAGAATCGGACACAACTGAGCAACTGAACTGAACTAGAAGGCATCTTCATTGCTTCCAAAGTTTGGCAGTCATGAATAAAGCTATTGTAAATACTTGTGTGCAGATTATTGTGATGGACATGTATTTTCAGTTTCTTTGGTTAAATACGAAGAAGTGTGATGGTTGGATCATATGGCAAAAGTATAATTCGTTTTGTAAGAAGCCTCAAAATTGTCTTCCAAACTGGCTGTACCATTTTGCATTCTCACCTGAAATGAATGAGAATTCCTGTAACTCTACACCCTCACTAGCATTTGGTATTATCAAGTGTTCTAAATTATGACCATTTAAATAAGTATGCAGGGTTGTTTTAGTTTGCACTTCCTTGATGAAATAAAGATGTGGAGCGTTGTTTTGTGTGCTTATTTGCCATCTGTACATCTTCTTTGCTGAGGTATCTGTTAAGATCATTCCCCATTTTTGAGTTGAATTGTACGTTTCTCATTGTTGAATTTAAGAGTTCTTTTGTGTATTTTGGTTGCTAGTCCTTTATCAGTGTTTTGCAAATATTTTCTCCCAGTCTGTGACTTGTCTTCTCATTCTCTTAACTTTTGTAATAATGTTAATCAATTTCTTCTTGTAGAAAATAACACAGTATCCCTTTTTTTGTCTTTCACGAAAGATACCCTAGGTTATCCCCATATAGGTATCCTTGGATTTAGTGCAAATGAATTGAAAAATGGGAAAAAGACATATACCCTCTTCCCCTGTCTGAATATACATTCATAATAGACTAGAAGTTAGATGTTATCAATTAGTCTTCTCTTTCCTTCAATGGACTGAAATATTGTCTAGAATTGTGTACCTTAACAAAGGTACAAATTGAGTTATTACAGTCTATAGTCAAATAATATTTCAGGCATATTTACCTTTCATGTGTCAGAGTTTACAAATAGGCCTGGATTTTCTTAATAGTTGACTTTCCTTGTGTTTGTCATCTAACTCAGATGGAGTTTGATTTTCTAGGCCTCTGAAGGATCCTCTAGGGTATGTAGAATGAAAATAAAGATGGTTTTTGATTAATCATTCCTCAGAATGATTAGGTTTTGGTTACTCAGTCATTTGAATCTTTAGAGAGCATTGAGATCAAAGACCCTCTTTAACTTCAAACAAATAACAGAAACATCATACATCCTAGCCACTTTTGACTGAATATGCCACATAGGGCATTCTGTGCCACATATATATTTATGACATTTGTGCTGAATTAATTTTATCTTTCAGCTAATCAACAATATAGTTTGTAAAAAAATAATGGAAAATATGGAGCTTTTCCTCCTGAATCTCATATGTTACACAAACCAGAGCTAGGTCGGCAGTAAACAGCATAGGCTACCAGAATGGTGGGAAGCAAGATTATGGAAGAGGAAATAAATCAGGGTGGAATGGCCAGTGGTTGGAGACAGGCTTCCATAATATGGAAAGATAGGTTTAAGCAGGAATTAAGCTGTTCATAGTCTATCACAATGTACCCTCTGTTTCACCCTTGTATTTTTTGAGTCACTTTTGCTTTAGAGTATATCTCTTTTAATTATAATCTGAAAAACAGCAAGGTTTATGCTTTCCTCTAAAAATCTTATGAGAGATATGGATAGTATACCCAGAAAACACACATTCACACAGAAGCAAGTAAGAATTTAGGGGTGTACATATAGTGTCCATCCAAAGGCCTTTTGAGTGGTCCATGAAACAGGTAAAAATCCCTCATTTTATAAAACGTAGGGGAAAAGAAGTTTACTATTTCATCTATTAATGATAACCATACTAAAAAATGTAGAGTGAAATCAATTGTTCTTTTATGGCTTGGCTTATATTATACCTCTCAGTCTTATAGAGTTTTAAAGACCTAGTACTGTGATTCATGTGTGTTATTCTAAAGTTTTTAAGTTACATGCTACTATTTAAGTATCAGCTTATCCAAAATCCTAGTAATTTTGAATTAGAAGTCATCCTGACTGCTTAAACCCTCTGTTTCTACCAACATAGCCATCTTCATATCTCATTTTTTAATTTTCTAACATTCTGAAAGTATTCTTAGGATTTAAAAAAAAAATTTTTTTGAAATACGTGATTGAGGGCTTTTAATGCCTCAAACTGTAATCTACTAATGTGAGTCTACAAAGTCAAGAATGGCAACCCTTTTCCGGCCATGTATCTGTAGGTTTGTACCTTTTACTTTATAGAGCCTTGGGTTGGCCTCCTTTGCCTCTTACATGTTTGAATTTCTTGAATTTCTTATTTAAAATAACTACTTCATAAATAGTTGCTAGTTCTGTCTCTGAGCTATGTGATTACAAAAAGACATATCTACTGAAAAATCTGAATGACAGTGTAAGATTTTTAAAAGATAACCAGTTAATGTGTGGAGGTACGAGAATGTTAAAAAGGAGCTGTTCCAGTTAGCCCGGCTCTGCAATAAGCCTCCCCAAATAACTGTCTTAAAACACCTGTGCATTAGCTCTCCTGATTTGGTGGCTTGAGTGCTTCCAATTAGATGATTCTCACTTAGAATCTCTCCAGGAGCAGCAGGCAGATGGAGGGTGGGACTAAGCTCATCTGAAGATAAACTAGGGTGACCATTGAGGATCCCTGTTGCCCAGCAGAGTTCCCTACTCAGCACCTTGTCATCCACTGCCTTTCCCTATGGTGAGGGAGTTCTCAAAATATGTGTAGTTGAAATCCTTACATTGAGTCTCTGAGCTCAAAGAGGAAGGTGGAAGCTTCCAGGAGTCTTAGAAAGGCTAGGTCTAGAACTATAATGGTGTCATTTTGCTGTAGATAATGCAAGTTAATAAGGTGAACATGGATTCCAAGGGAAGTGAATAAGACTCCATTCTTTGTGGGAGGAATAGCAAAAAAAAAAAAAAAAAGTCTTTTCATCTCTCATAGTATCTATTGAGATAATCCCCAGAGATGAGCAGAGTTAACAGCTATGAGAACAGGGATGGCTAATGCTATATTTTAAATGGCTAACACTGCTGTGATATAATAACAGTGTAACCTGCATATCCCCCAGTTTTTATTACTTTTACACACATATAAAGTTGTGGATAATTAGAGGTGAGAGTGTTACATGGGAGCATAGCTTGTTCCATATTCACCACTCTGTTAATAAAAAAAGAACATCACCCTGTCTAAAGGATTATGGCTAGGACATTCAGATAAGGATAAGCAGGTAAATGAACAGTAGTTATGTGATTGAGTCAGAAATCCATCTAAATCTTTGAGAGGTCTTGAAGATGCCGGGTTGGTCTTATTCATACCAATAGTTCCCAGATTTTCTGCCTCTCTTCTATGCTCCCTAACAGCAATTAATTTCTAACAGAATGATGTTTACTATACACATATTGGAAAATGCTTCATACCAAAATATAACAGATTGTGTTGAGTTCATAGAAAGGAAAATATCTTTGGGTTACAAGTTTCAAGATAGATTTAATGATGAAGCTAGGAATCTAGGATCATTAATGAAATTTGTTTCAGAATAGAGGGGAAGAAATTTTGTTAGATGGTATATTAAAAGTCATCCAGGTCAAGAGGTTTTGTAATATTTTTGATGAACCCAGGGTTTTATGGGAAGTGTTTCAGAGAGAAACAGGAAGGATCAGTATCTCCTCTGTTGGAGGAGTTAAATATTAAATTTCATTTGAAAGAGTAACGCTGACTAAATGATGAAGAAGAACAAGGAGAGAGTTCATTCTAAGAGAGGCAGAAACAGAAAGAAAGCAGAGATCCTCTGACTTTTAGACCAGACTAATTGCAGTCTTCTACATCATTCCTGAGGAGGGGAGATTCTGAGATTAATAGAAGTTAGATTTTTTTTTTTCAGATTGTGAACAATCTTAAACTCAAGAAAGGACTTTGTCATTGCTCTTAGATTTTAAAAATTCCACAAGTATTTATTAGCAGAAAATAAGAGTGCATGTTTAGGAAGATGGGTAGAGTGCTAGGCAAGAATGAGGAGAAAAATACTGCAATAGTGAAGGAAAGCATTTAAAAAGAGTTGACTAGCTGTTTATTTAAATAATTCTGGTAAAAGGTGGTGAATTATAAGGGCTCTGTTTATTCCATACAAGTGGAAAGGTAAGCAGGAAAAGCAATACATCGTCTGTATTGAATTTCTTAAGAAACCTCCTTAATTTGGATGACTTTGAGTCTTAATTTTGTATCCATGATCTAACAAATTAAATCAGATTGTAGCAGTTTGGTTCAGTTACTGGTAGAGATATAAGGCTTATACATATGTAACTAAGATTAGAGAATTTACCTTTCTTTCATTAAAAACAATTGATGTTAAGATAAATCTCTGCCTCTCCTTAAATAATGTTGAGATGAAATCAGCCAGTGTTAAAGGATAGTTTCATGAAAGATGAAATTAATGATGGCTTAGTATCTTCACTTGTGTAGACAAAGAACATCACTGCAAGACACTGAAACACACCACTTAAATCATCAGTGCCAGTTTTTGTAATTAAGCTAATTATTTAATCCTGACTAGGACAGACATATATATCTTATTTGCTATCATTTTCCCAGTGTCTGTCACCAGTAGACACTGAATGAATATACTGTCACTGGTAGATGCTCAAAGTGATCTGTAGAATGGAAACATGCTAATTCATGAAGCTACTTATTATCATGTGGTTAAACATTTTTCATAATACACTATTACATTTTGAAAGTTTACATAAAATCTGCTCATTACTAATAATTTCTGTGAATAAATATGATTGGATAACATAAAAATATAGCATTTTATCTAGAATTGAACATGTAATTGAAAATTCTTTAAAGAAAATATATATGCACATATCATAATGTGCAAGGTCATCCCTCTTTTTCTGAATTCCTTTCAGACTAAATTAGTCCTTCCAATCAGGCAACTGATGAGGCAGTTTTTGCCACACTTGAATTTTCTTCACAACTCTAATGAGGGAATAACACATAATTAGGAAGTCTGGAAGAAAATTTAGAAAGCCTCATCTGTTTTTCTTTCATATTTTTCATTTATTCTTCCTCCTCGTAGCTGAAAAAATATTTTGATGCTGAATTTATGAGTTTAGTGCTTAAAATAAAATAATAATTTATTGTAAAGTAGGACTGTCAGTCTCCCCAAATAATTTCTCAAAATTGAGTGGAATTTGAATTTTTGGAATAAATACACATTTTCTAATATTAGCCTATTACAATCAGTGCAGTTGTTTTTGGTGAGAAGAACATGTATCAGGGACTAAGGTAATTTCTTTTAATTTGGGCTGCATAGGCTCCTGATTGCAAAGAATCTATCAGAAATTCTGATTAGCAGTTGTAGATGTGTCTGATTAATAAAAGTGATAAAGTCATCATAAGTTGATAAATGCAGTTGGTTTCATAGAAAAATTCTCATCTAAAGCCATGACTCATGGTGAGGGCAGGGGTCTCTGTCTCTTAGGGGGCAAAAATATTGGGGCTCCATGAACTCAATTTGGTTATATGAATTAGCAGCTCTTTGATAGAGCGCTCTCTGCAGTAATTAATTTGCTTTTCCTTCAAGGTCTTAAAATATCCAGCTTGATCTTTGTTCACCTGATTAACCAGTTAATTAAATTTTTACGTAAGTCTTCTGACATAGTTAGCTTGCCAGGAACACCTATTAACGGGGAGTAACAGGTGAGGTTCCTCCTGACCTCTCCTACAAATTCCTGCTTGTCATCTAGTGCAAGGAGCCACGGCTTCCACTGCAACTCCACCATTGTGAAAAGAAGGGAAAAAGCAAATACGAGGTTCAGAGATCTTTGGACCTCTATAAGGTTCTGCAGTAGAAATTGAGACACCAAAAGAAGGGAAATGTTGGTAAAATCGATATCATGCAGAGCCTTTCAAGGGCAGAGGCACTTAAATGTTTATTAAATAAACAAAATGAAGTAATAAAGATATAAATGGCTTGTAGGCTGTGCCAACTATTAATGCCATAGGTATCTTCCTCTGTCCCCAAACTCTTGTCTTACAATTGCAATAATTTTGTAAGTCACAGATTTTAAGATGTTAACAGGTATTTGATTTTTTACATTCTTTCTTTTTTTTTAATTGGAGTATAATTGCTTTATAATGCTGTGTTAGTTTCTGCTGTACAATGAAGTGAATCAGCTATATGTATACATATATCTCTCCCTTTGAGTGAAGTGTAATATTTACCATATATCCCTCCCTTTTGAGCCTCCCCATCCGCATCCCTCTTGTCTAGGGCACCCCAGTCCTTATCTTTTAGGGTTATGTGACCTGTATGGTTTAGGAAGCTAAGCTTGGTAGTGGCTGGAGGACAGTGTTATTGAGAGCATATGTGTCACTCGGTTGACTGAAAAAAAAAGGGGTCAAAGAAGAGGCAGGGAGTTTTGAAATGTTTATTAGAGTTAGGCCAATTTTTAGGAATCATCACTGAATTTCTCCTCCATCTTGTGTTCTCTGTCTCTTCTCTCTTTTTCTTCTCACTTCCCTCCTCTTTCTCCTTTCTAAACTTTGAGATTTTTATTTTCCAGACCCAAACTTAGGCAAAAATCATTTATTCTACCCTTAAAATATGCTCAAGTTAAATATAGTCCAAGGACTTCAGACCATGGGAAATAGTTGCTTAGTAACAAACTTTGTTATTTTAGAAGACTCATAACAACACAATTCCCAGGTTGGGAGTCTGCTCGTATTTCACAGGTCAGTGGCCTACCTTTCTGCTTTCTGTTTCCTCCTCATTAAAATAAAAATCAAGATGTTCTAGTAAATTTCTTTCACTGATTACCTTGTTGTTGGTTGTATTCTCAAATACCTGGGAAGAAAATTAATTAACTTCTGCAGAGTTCTAAAACTGTGCATATCCTTAGAAACTAATGTTGTATTTAACTTCAGCCATGATGGATTGATCTAGTGCTCTGTTACATTTGTGGTTTCGGAGAAATGATTTATAAGAAGAAAAACAGGCATCATTTTGTCTTTGATTTATGAGCTTTGATCTTTAATCCTGAATTTTTATATCATTAGTCCCGAGAAAGGGATATTATAAGACAGGTGCAATGAAATTTCAAATATTTTCATACGTATAAATGAGTTTATTATCCATACCTCGGTCATAGGTTTTATGATAGAGCACATAATCATGATGGAGAACACAATCTTTAACCCCAGTGTAATTCCTCAAATACACATATTTGCCAAATTGCATAATCATATGTATAGTCTCATAGGTATAGATATATATGTATGTGTGTGAGAAATCAATATAAGTATAGGTTAACATTGCAATTGAGAAATAGCTTATTCAAAGGAATTTAATGATGAAATACAAATAACCCATGTAGAAAATAAATTCATTTTTAATATGTGAGGTCACCTACGTTTTATAAAATGGAAAGATTTTCAAGGATTTATTGACCTAAGTTCAGGAGAATTGCCTTTCTCCTTGCCAGGCCCCAGTAAATGAATAGGTTAGTTTTTATAAACGAGTGAGCAAGAGGCCCAGAACTCTATAGAGACATCAGTCAGAAACATTTTTCAAAGTTCCCTTTTTTTGTGACTCAACATAACATTGAAAAATGATTATACATTACCCAGCCTATTTTTTCAGTATTCTGAGTGTTCTTTCTCCTTGAAGAGTTTCAGAGGTTCAAGCTAAGCTTGAAGCTCCATGTCGGGAGGCACAGTGTGGCTTGTCTCCCTGGAAACCACCTGTTCACTGCTGCCTTTCCCAAAGTGCCTGGCCTTCTCCTCTACGGGCAGGATAGTGAACTGTCAGAGGTTCAACAGAGAAGCAGTAGCAGCATGAGATACAAATTAGAAGATTCATTCTGAGGAATTGCTTTGAGCATTTGTAGGGGTTGGCTAAGCAAATTCAAAATCCATAGGCAAGACTAGAATTCATGGGCATGAATCAACTATTATTCATAGGTGAAATTTGTTCTTTATCAGGGAAGTCTTGGCGGTGATTCTAGAGGCCTTTCACCTGATTGAATCAGGTCCACCCAGATTATCTAAGATAATAGCTCTCTCATGTTTGGCTTTTATACATCATAAACAGGTAAAAGATAATAATCTCCCTTATTTAGAGTCAATTGGTTATGAATTTTAATCACATCTTCAAATTACCTTCCTAGCAACACCTGGGTTAGTATTTGATTTGATTAGTATTTGAGAACTGTAGACTATAGCTTAGCCAAATCCACACAGCCAAAGACCATCATATCATAATGATGATATACTGTTAGAGCTTTTCTTTTCTCATTTGGGGCACCCAAAGGCAAATGCTCTTATAAGTTGATGCAGGATCAAGATACTAAGGACATTTCTCATGCTTTGTGGGGTTTTGTTCTCCCTGTTTCTATAACTGAGCCTTGTCTTACTGTGCATCCCTAGTAACAGTTCTACCAATTTGATTTATTCACAAGTGGAAGAAGCATCACCAGGAATTTTTGGCACTGGCACAAAAGGGTTCCTATTGAAAGTTTTGCTTTGTAAGTTAGTTGGTGATTTTGTCTTTGTATTGTTTAAAATGTAAACTATAGTTTCATGGTTTAGGATATTTTATATAATAATTACTAAAGAGATGCAATATTCTAGGTAAATATAAGACATCTTTAAATCATTAAAGTCTGTACTTGTTTGGAGGTTATTTTTATAACACTTTTACATGGATATGATAGAGGCTAAATTAACTAATGTTTTTACCCAATATACTTTATAATTATGCCATAATCTTTAGTTTTCAGTATAAGAATGCATTCTATCTACAAATAAAATAAATATTGTTGTTGGGATAGTCATTTAAAGAAAGACAAACTTTTGGGAAAAAATTGGTATAACAATCATATTGTAGGGGGAAACATTCATCACAGTCTTGAGTCTTCATGTCTTAAAATGGTTATATCATGTCATTTGAAACAAAAGTCTGTTTGAATTGTCTCTAGTCAAGATATGCAACTAAATTAGGAAGAAGTCATCATTTCAGTCAGAGCAAAAGAGGAGGCAAAATAACAGATTTATTCAGAAGCTGAGATTTTCTTAAGAATTGAAAAACATATTTATTCTGTTTTTCCCCCTCCCTCCAATCCCTCTTATTCTTTGTATGGCAGCTTCATTAATTAGCAGTTTTGTTTGTGAATGTCTTGGAAGTACCTGAAGTAAACTCTAAAGCAGTTTTTTTGTTTTTCTAAGACCACAGTTTGTCTATACCCAAGCTAAATAATTTTAAAAAATGTATTAGTTTTCTCTCTGAAATTAATTGGGTCTTGTTGTCTTTGCTTACCTGTATTATTTTATAGCAGAGTGGGAGCATGAACATACCTAATAGCTGTTTTGTAAATATTTGTTAATTGATGACAGAGGCTGGTTAGAAGAGTTTTAATGAATCATTAGAACATTAAATTAATAAATCATGACAACAATATTAATGTTGGCTTAGCTATTTCTAGACTCTGCTTTCATACACACAAATAGTCCATTGGTGGCTTCAAATTCATTGCTTTACATATTCAATTAAGTATAATCTAAATTAATTATAGACAAAACTTCCTCGGTAAAAACTTAAAATTGATATCTTTGTATGTCTTCCTACTCATCAAAATATTACATAGGTTCAGGAAAAAATAGAATGTTGCCTTAGTGCACTCACTCATGATATGTGCACATCGAAGCTAATTAATTTTTTACCTCATGAGCAGAAACAAGGCAAACAATTTATCATAACACAGGGAGGTGTCGAAAGACTTGTTTTCCTTTGAAGGGAACTGATTATTTCCTAACTGGCTAGCAATTTTGCTTCTCCAGCATTCCCCAGTCATATCTGAACTTACTTTCCCTGCTTATGATGTCTAAAAGACAGATAGGAGACAGAAAGTTTTTCTCAGAAACCATTTTTTAGTACTTTCATTGGATTGAAATTTTCATTCTTTTTAAAGATAGATTTGTCCCATCTTTGATGTAACCAAACATATAGCCAATAATGGTTTTTTATTGCTGGTCACTAATTGCTGAAGGTGGTGTTTGAAGATTCTGGAGTTGGACTTCAGGTGGTTTTTGGTGCTTTGCGAGAATGGAGATATACACACCGCTGAGGAATCACAGACCTGCCTTATTTTCCTTGTGGTGCTTTCTCCTCTGAGCACAGGCAATGGTACACGAGGCACAGGGGCAGGTCCACAGAATAAGAATCAAAACCAGCACCTCCTGATTAATCAGATTTCATGTGCTGCCTTATTGTGGGGTTAAGAAAGAACTGGTCCTTTCGGAACTGCAGGCTTGTCAAACAGGCAGATATTCAGCAAGTAACTGTAAAAAAAGATGGAACTAGAGAGCAACAAAGCAGCATTAGGCTTACAAGATAGGGAAGTCCCAGCGCCTAGGACTGAAACTTAAGAAGCTACAATGTTTTGAGAAAGAGGGATCTGCAAAGGTTATTGAGAAAAGAGCAATGAAAATTTGAGAGGAGATGAGAAAACTGTGAGTAGTGGAAAGAAAACAAAAAAGAGGAAAGATTCTGTTTTGATGAGGAAAATGTGGAAAACTGAGCTAAATAGTCCTGAAAGATGGAGGAAAATGAACAGTGGGCCACCATATTTCTAAACTATTGCTCCTCCATCCCTCTCAACACCGAGGGCTACCAATGACTCAGCTTGGAGATTGGGTGCTCTCAACTCATGTCACCCCATTTGTGTCCGATGAGTTGGCAGTGGTCAGAGGCACACCAGTAGAGTGGTTTGACTTGAGTCCACATTGAAGCTGACTGAGAAGCCAATAGCAGAATGTCCCCACAGGGGCATGCTGTGGGTCATTCTGCTTTCTATCCCAAGTGCCTCCTTCCATGATGCCAGGGCCCCACCTGCTGCTAAGTGAACACTCAAGGCTCTGCAATCAGAGGAGTCCCCCCCAAGACCGCGCCCTCCCCACCACCCCATGGGAGAGTCCCTGGCCTCAGGGATACAGGAGCTGGTTGAATGTTCCAACACACCTTTCTTCAGACACACAGTTCTGAAAGGTGTTCCCTTTATTCCTAAGGTGTCCCTCGTGTTACACATTTTTCCTTCTTGTTCTCTCACTGAGGCTACCTGTTATCCCTCTTCAGATCAACTTTCTGTATTTGTTTCAGGCACAGCCTCCAAGTTCATGGGAACCCAAATGAACATTGACTAGCAGCTGAAAGGGGATTTAGAATTTCAGGGGTGGGTTTTGTTTATTTATTTTATTAAGATGCTGCTGCTGCTAAGTCGCTTTAGTCGTGTCCGACTCTGTGCAACCCCATAGACGGCAGCCCACCAGGCTCCCTGTCCCTGGGATTCTCCAGGCAAGAGCACTGGAGAGGGTTAAGATGGGAGAACCATAGATAAAGAAATTTAACCAGAAAGATCCAGGATTGAAAGAGGCAGTGAGTAAAAATGAGAGAAAGGTATATTTGATGGAGTGAGTTGCTACAGGAGGTAGAAAGTGATGGAATTTCCTGTACTGAGTGACCACTTTGAGTGAGAAGAAGGACACACACATATTCACACACAAAGAAATGAAAGTGGTTAAATGTTTTGTAGATTTTATGATGGGGGATGTATGGAATTCTCCGGATGGCTTCTGTATTTTCTGTGAAGTCCGTTCATTAAAACAAAAAAGTGTGTGTGTGTGTGTATATATATATATATATATATATATATATATATATATATATATATATAT
>ML660213.1:682346-696669 GCA_007570785.1 Antilocapra americana | reverse complement strand
TATATATATATATATATATATATATATATATATATATATATATATATATATGAATGCTTACAGAATGCCCATTAGAAGCAGAAACCCTGCAAAGCACTTGATCCAGAGAGTAAGAGAGTTACCACTCTGTAAGGAAAACATACAATCCTCAGGGAAGATATTTTTAAATAATAAATTTTAAAATGCATTTTGATTTACTTAAAAATTTTATTTACAATTTAAAGAAAGAACCTTGACAGAAATCTGCTTACTGTCTCTTTGAATTCCGTTTAGTAAATGTGCAAAACAAAGTGGAATTTAAATGTTGTTTCTAGGAGTTTACATAATGGAAACTATATATCATTATTTAAGAACATTAGAAAAATACAGAAATGCAGAATTTAGGAAAACTCTACCTGTGATTTCATTGAGACAGTCATTATTTAAATTTCTACTCATGATCCATCAGTTTTGATACATGTGTTTAAAAATACAGTTATAATTATATTACATACATATGTGGTTTATTTATTTTATTCACATCGTAACATAAACTATTTTTCTATGTCATTTCACAGTCTTTACAAAAAGTTTTACTTATTTGGAATATAAATACACTATATTACGTGACAAGCTGCAGTCCATGGGATCACAAAGAGTCAGACACAACCTAGCGACTGAACAATAAAATTACATAGTTAACTGTTTTCCTTTTCACACCATGTAGAGTTTCACTGTGTATGTGGGTGTGCTCAGTCGCTTCAGTCATGTCCGACTCTGCAACCGTATTGACTGTAGCCCGCCAGGTTCCTCTGTCCATCGGATTCTCAGGCAGGAATACTGGAGTGGGTTGCCATTTCCTTCTCCAGGAGATCTTCCCAACACAGGGACTGAACCTGGATCTACCATCGCAGGCAGACTATTTATTGCTTAGCCACTGGGGAAGCCCAGAGTTTTGCTGTACTGTTTTAATATTACTTGAATGTAGTTTTTGAGTAGGTACTATATTCACATGGCTCAGATTCATAAGGGTAAACTTTAAAAACACTCCCCCCCTCTCAGATACCAGTAGAGACCTATATAGTATGTAAATTAGTCTCTGAATAGGTGAGTTGGCAACTTCTCTCCCTCTCATTCAGCCTCTCATAGCACAGCCTGGCATTCCTGCATCAGGGCTCTAGGAAGACTGTCTTCAGGAGCCACTAGGGTGATTGACAAATGTATTGTGTCCTAAGTTCCTCCTGTGCCTGCTACTGTTCTTATTGCCCTAAGTAACACTGTTAAGGGAAACCTTGAGGAGACCTTGGTTTCAAGCCTTAACTAGTCTGCCTCTTCCCATGGACATTTCAATGTCTATTGCTGTCTAGCTAGGACTATATCTGGATAGCTGGAATGGGGCTTCCCTGGTGGCTCAGCATTTAAAAAAAAATCCACCTGCCTGGATCAGAAAGAAATGGCCACCCACTCGAGTGTTCTTGCCTGGGAAATCCCATGGACAGAGGATCCTGTAGGGCCACGGTTCCTGGAGTCACAAAGAGTTGGACATGACTTAGCAAGTAACCAACAACAGCAGAGATGGAATGGTTATCTGACACCATCTAATATGGCCCATCTTTGACCCAAAGTGGATGATACTAGTGATCATAAAAGGACAATAGGTACATATTGCTTGAGCTAACTGGCACCTATGGTCATCTTATTATAGCAGGGGCTTTCTGCTCACTGATAGTAGATTTAGTTCCTTGATTGTTTATAGCCTGCTTTCTTAAAAACCTCAGAAAAACCCATCTGAATGAAAAGAAGATGCTAACGTACTGTAGCATGCCTAGTCCACCCAAATCATTCTTTGCTGCTGACAAAGGATGGATGCTTGGGCGGGCGCTAATTAATGTTTGCTCCCCTTTTGCCAGAGTCTTGATTATGATGCTATGGTGTTGTTGGCTGCCAGTAGTTCTAGAACTCCTTTTCCCTTATTTATTTATTCATTTTTATTGGAATATAGTTTCTTTACAATGTTTTAGTTTGTACTGCACAGCAAAAAGGATTAGTTATACATACATACATATAGCCCCTCTGTTTTGGATTTCCTGCCCATTTGAGATAGCACTGTGCATTAAGTAGAGCTCCCCACACTGCACAGCATGTTCTCATCAGTTGTTTATTTTGCACGTATTATCAACAGTGTATACGCGTCAATCCCAATCTCTCAATTTCTCCCACCCCACCTTTTGTCAATTCCGTCTTCCGATTCCTCCTATCCCACCCCATCCCTTTTTCACTTGGTATCCATAAATTTGCTCTCTATGCCTGTTTCTGCCTTGTAAATAAGATAATCTATGCAATTTTCTAGATTCCACATATATGTGTTAATATACAATATTTGTTTTCCTTTTTCTGACTTACTTGTCTGTATGACACTCTCTACATCCCTACAAATGACCCAGTTTTGTTCCCTTTTATGGCTGGGTAATATTCCATTGTATGCCATTGTATCTATATGCTATATCTTCTTTATTCATCCCTCTGTTGATGGACATTTAGGTTGCTCCCATGCAAAGGGAAATCAAAAGAAAGCTGGAGTAGCAATACTCAGACAAGATAAACTTTAAAGTAAAGACAATTGCAAGAGACAAGGAAGGATGATACTTAATGATCAAGGGATCAATCCAAGAAGAAGATATAACAATTGTAAATATCTATACACTCAACATAGGAGCACCTATTTCCTTCAATGCTAAGAAGTCCACCAAGATTGTACTAACTGAAGCTGAAGGGGAAAGGTAAAGTTCAGGTAGGCAGAAGTGGCTGCAAAGGGCCTAAAGTTACAACTTGCAGGTTTTCCATTATATGTGAAAAAAGTTAACATTTAAGGAAAGTTATGGTGATAGATTTTTTGGCTGTATTTTCACTGTATATTTTGTTGTCTAGTATTATTTGCAGATAACAGATAAAGGAAACATATTTTATAACATTTGGTTTATAACATTTTTATATTAAGCATAACAAATAAATTAGCAAAATGAATTTAAAACAACTGCAAACATTCTGAGACTAGTATATTTGTTTTCACTTAATTATTTTTATCATGATTGTATATGTGTGTATAAGTCAAAAAAGACACTAGAAAAAATGTTTTTATGTCTCTGCCTGACTTGATTTAGATGTTAAGCAAGCAATTGCTTGAAAGACATTGATGAACTAAATTCTGATATTTTAAGTGTCTGAGAAATTAAATTAGAAACTGGAAGCCAGACTTGTCTTACGCTTTACAAAGATGCATAAGCATTGGGCTTTTTACTGTGAAATTATTTCACATTGCTCTCTTGAGCTCTCAGCATTAGGCCATCTACCACAACTAAATGTTATAATCAATTCATAGATGAACTCCTAAAGAAAACGAATGTTCCCAAATTCCATAAAGATTGACGATGCCCATGAAAGGGTGGCATATATTTTGTGACAGAGTAAGATTTCTTATCTGCCCTGGGAGCTATTGACTGAAGACACATTGCTATTCAAGCAGTGGTAGTTAATGATTTAATCTTTATTAATAGGAGAAAAGATTCCATTCATTTAATATGCAGGTTATTTGTGATGCTAAATGCAATGTAATTGATGTAATTTAAAAGTTCCAGGGATAATGTCATGATTAATTCATCTGTAAACAATCTGGCATCTTTCATTTTACTGAGGCAGGCAAAAATTTTTAACTAGCTGAAATGTGGGTAGGAACATTTATGACAATAATTATCATTTAAAAATATAATGTAGTATGAAAGATGAATGTCCTACAGGGCATTTTGCATTTGCTGTAAGGTCTTAAGAGCTGTAATTTGGCATGATTCATTGTCTCTGTATGAAAGAAACACAGGGACAGCATAACTAGCTTTGTGTCTTTGGGCTGGATGAGGTTTTAGAATTTCATGAGAGAGGTTACTGAGCATATTTCAAAGGTCAATTTTTTGAGAGTTTTGCTACTGCTATGCAACTATTCATTCATTGTATCATTTATTCATCCATTCAATAAATATCATGAAGTGCCTTTTAAAGGACAAACGCTTGGAAGGGACTGAGGATATGTATACATAGATTGTTTCTGCCATCAAAGACATCTCAAGTAAGAAGATAAAATACACTTAATATACCATGGCGTACATAAAATGGATGCTGTGGTAACCTCGGCTTGGGGGAACAGGCTGGAGACACTGATGTGTGTTTTACTTAAATTTAAATTTACTTAAAACTGCATCTTACTTAAAGGATGAAAGTCAATTCTAAGAAAGTGTTTGCAGACAGAAAAGATGACATGCAAAAGCATAAGCTTTAAAAACAAAACCAAGCAAATTGTGTGATTTACAAAATTAAGAAGAGTTATTAGAGCATCGTAGGCAAGACAAGGAATGTTGTGGAGCTGGACTGGGGGCTGTGGGTTGAAAGGTGCTAAAATGTGGAAGGCAACGTGGGCTCTCCTCCAGAACCAGACCTCTCTCTGTGGATTGTTAAGAGTCATGGGAACACAATTATTTTGAGTAGATAACCTTGCAGGTTTGAAAGGGGTCAGACTAGAGGCACAGAGGAAATGGTTAGGATTCTGTTGATGGCATCGGGGAAAGAGATGGGCTATGGTTGAAACTTGAGAGTGAATGAGACAATTCAGCATACATTTGCTGTGTCAGAAACATAGACAACGAGTTGAGAGTTGAGTTTTATTAGGGGTCAAAATGAGGACTGAAGCCCAGGAGTTAGCATTTCAGTAAGATCTGAAAAACTGTTCCAAAGAGATGGGGGGAGGGTCATTATATATGTGGTAAAGTAGGGGTACATGCAATCAAGCACTTTTTTTTTTTTTTTTGCAGAAGGTTTATGCTAGGCTTCCCTAGTGGCTCAGCGGGTAAAGCATCTATCTATTTGCAATGCAGGAGACCCAGGTTTGACCCCTGGGTCAGGAAGATCTCCTGGAGAAGGAAATGGCAACCCACTCCAGTACTCTTGTCTGGATAATCACATGGACAGAGGAGCCTGGTAGGCTACAGTCCATGGGGTCGCAAAGAGTCGGACATGACTGAGTGATTTCACTTCACTTCACTATGCTAGTCATGAGGAGGAGATGACACCATGATGGAATTCTGTGTTTTTCTAGATATGCAAAGATACAAGAATTGGGCTCATAAAATCAGCTCCTGAAAATAACTATCTGAAGACCTGTCCTTCCAGTTTTTCTGAGAGCACAGAGTGCCTCATTTCTGCTTTCCGCCCTGAACTCCTTTCAGAGGGCATTGAAGGTCAACCACAGTAGCAACCCATGATTCAATCCTTGCAGAGGGAGATGGCGAGTGCCCATGGCAAGTGCCAGTTTGTACTTAACAGTGAGTAGAGGAGTGGATGGAGCTGGGAGTTGAGGAAATGGAGGTGGTGTGTTGATAGTTGTTTCTGGGAGAGAATGTAGCCTGAATACCCAGTGCCCTGAATCCTCAGCTTGCCATTGACTATGACCAAAGTTGCAATTGGGTATGTATACAAAAGACAAAAAGCAGTTCAGTGGTTGCTTATTACTATTGGATAAAGCTTTTACCCCAAACTGCAATATATTCTTCTAGGGAAATAGCTGAGTTCATAAAGCAAGCTCTTCAATCACAGGTCTGCTTGTGAAACCAGTTGCATCAGTGAATGGGGGAGGGGGAGTAACTTCAGGGCCTTCACTTGGGAAGAGAGCATAGAAGTGGGGTAGAGTTTACATGTCAGTCCTAGTCTCCCAGCTCGCCCCACCCCTCCGCATGTCTGTTCTCCCTGTGTGTCTACCCCTGCCCTGCAAATAGGTTCATCTGTAGCATTTTTCTAGCTTCCATATATAGTTAAACAATTTTTGTTTTTCTCTTTCCAGCTTACTTCACTCTGCATGACAAACTGTAGGTCCATCCACATCTCTGCAAATGACCTGATTTTATCCCTTTTTATGGCTGAGTAATATACCTTTGTAGGTATGCCCTACATCGTCTTTATCCATTCCTCTGTTGATGAACATTTAGGTTGCTTCCATGTTCTGATTATTGTAAAAAGTGCTTCAGTGAATACTGGGGTACCTGTATCTTTTTGCCTTATTGACATATATAACTATTATGTGTAAAAACAGACAGCTAGCAAAAACCTGCTGTATAGCACAGGGAGCTTAGCTCAGTGCTCTGTGATGACCTAGAGGAGTGGGATGGCAGGGTCCAAGAGGGAGGGGATTTATGTATACATAGCCAATTCAATTCATTAGTTTCAAAAGAAACTAATATGATATTGTAAGTGAATTATACTTCAATTAAAGAAAATGAAGTAGAGTCATATATCCACAGAATAGGTTCAAGCAGGTGGACTTTTGCAAGGGTGGGGGAGTTAAAGGATGTTTGTTTTACATAACAAACATAATGGTTTATAAGGTCTTGACAAATGTTAACTGCTTAAATGCTTTTTCAAATTCCATGAGATAAAAATTGTTATAGATGAATGAAGAGAGTTACAGCAAGAGCAAGTAAATTTCCCAAGGTCACACTGCTATGAATAGAAGAGCCAGGATTTGAACTTAGGCAGTCTGGCTGCAGAGACCTTGCTCTTCCATGTTCTTAATATGCTATATTATATAATTTGGGGGATTTACTGTAAGACCATAGTGTGGTGATTGAACATTACTTAGGTCCCACTTGGGACCTCTTGGATTCAATCCTGCTTAATAATGACTAATGAGGTTCTTCTATTTAGAACTTTAGAAATACAACACTAGTTTAGTTTTGAAAAACTCACATCATATAATGAGTTTTACACCACTTTATATACAATGTTGAAAATAATATACAGGCACAAGTATTGCTACTTCATTGGTATCCTTAGCCTTGAACTTCTAAAATGGATTACCTTCAAGAATGAGAAATCCAGGACTAGAAAAGAATGTATATGTTTCAGTATGGGCCTAAAGAAAAAGGGGATAATGAGATGGGGGTTCAGCTGGAGACTATAAGGCATCTTAATCAGCTGTGAAGCCTGTCAGAGTCTGAACAGCAAATATTGGCAGTGGACCAACTGGTCTGGCTTTATGATTTGACTTTCACAAGCAACAGTCAGTAGAAAGGAAGCTCTGTGTGTGTATCTGTGTGTCTGTGTATCTGGGGTTGGAGAAATAAATGATCTTGTTTTTTCAGGGTTACTGAAGGGAATTTCAGTAAGGCAGATGGAAAAGTGAGCAGTTGGAATTTTAGGAATACATATTTACATAGTTTTGTACAGTTCAGTAATAATCCAGATAAATTGCCTGGGCCAGATGGTTGGTTTATCCAGCCATGCTGTGTGCCTTTTTGTATGCAAATGAAATGTCTACATGTCAAGAGAGCTTTGGGAAGAGTCCAAAAGGAAGCAACCAATTCAGCCTAAAAGGTGATAAATTTAGGACCCAGGGAGGAAAATATTGGAGATTGACAACATTTTTTCCTAATACATCCTAGTCATTTAATTTTAATAGATGAAAGTGAACTTACTGATCACCTAACTGTTCTCTAATAGATGTATTATGGCATAGTTATTTGCATAAGTATGCGGCAGAAGAGGCCAATACAACCATAGTCTTGCTTCGATTCTTGGTTTATTCAAAACATTTCAATTTCCCCCAAATTAATCATTGAGAAGAAATTAAGAAGCCCCTAAGTGGTTAAGAAATTGTACTCTCACATTGCTACTGCTGCTGCTGCTAAGTTGCTTCAATTGTGTCTGACTCTGTGAGACCCCATAGACGGAAGACCACCAGGCTCCCCCGTCCCTGGGACTCTCCAAGCAAGAACACCAGAGTGGTTTGCCATTTTCTTCTCCAATACATAACCTAAGTCTAGCCAACTACATCACTCCATCTGCCTGGCAGCAGTGATTGGTCCAAAGAGTAGGCATGTGACCCAAGCAAGGCCAATGAGATTTTTTTTTTTTGGTACTGTTACCTGGACATTGATACCTGGAAAGGCTTCCCAGGTGGCACTAGTGGTAAATAATCTGCCTGCCAACATAGGAGACATAAGGGGATGGGGTTCAATATCTGGGTGGAGAAGATCCCCTGGAGGACGAAATGGCAGTCCACAGAGGAGCCTGCAAACAGTCACACATGACTGAAGCAACTTAGCATGCAGGAAGAAAGTATTTTTTCCCTGAGCGTTGCTAAGCCTAGCTGCTGTTGATAGGTAATCTTCATTGGTCACTATGGACTTAGCCTATTGGCATTAGGAGAGAAAGAGCTGTCTCTCAAATGGAAATAAACAAACAGAGACAAGCAGAAATGAGAAACAAATGGAGAAAGGATCTCTGTTTCTATGTCTAGCCTGTCCTGACTTGGTTATTGACATCTTTCAGGTCACACTTTTAAATTCTATTCCCACTCTACACAAAATTAGCCACGTAGAAATAACCACTCCCCCTCTTTCCCCCTGAGTTATCCAAGAATGTGCTTTTTGAAAGAAAAGCATCAATAAGTAAGTGGTTAAAAAAATCAAATCATAGAAGGCTGTGGGCAAAAGGAGAGATTTTAAAATTAAAAACTTGAAAACGTGTCAGTACTGAGAGATGATGAGATCTAACATAAGAAATGACTTATAAAATCTTGAGTCAGATTCTACTCAGATCAAAGTGTTAGTCACTCAGTCATGTCCAACTCATTGGGACCCCATGGACTGCAGGTTCCTCTGTCCATGGAACTTTTGAGGTAAGAACGTGGAGTGGGTAGCCATTCCCTGCTCCAGGGGATCTTCCCAGCCCAGGGATGGAACCTGGCTCTCCTGCATTGCAGGCAGATTCTTTACTATCTGAGCCACCAGGGAACCTTAGGCAGAGATAAAATGCTAGGTGTTTATTTCCAGGCCGGTGTGCTTATTACTCAAGTGCAAAACTGGTATATATCTGACACAGAGTCACTTGGTCTTCAGTTAGTAGCTTTACATGCATCATATGAAAGCAGAAGCCATTTGTTTTACTCCAGTTATATAAACTGCAGATAAGAATGCATGTGAGCATGCTAAGTCTCTTCAGTCATGTCTGACTTTTTTCGACCCTCTGGACTGTAGCCTGCCAGGCTCCTCTGTCCATGGGATTCTCCAGGCAAGAATGCTGGAGTGGGTTGCCGTGCCCTCCTCTAGGGGATCTTCCCCACCCAGAGATCGAACCTGAATCTCTTATGTCTCCTACATTTGCAGGCGGGCTCTTTACCACTGGTGCCACTCGAGAAGCCACAAATTAGAATAGGCCTTGGCAAATAGCAGTTGCTATATGAATGTTTTTTAGTAACTGTATGATCATAATATATTTTATGAAATTACATATTCAATCATACCTCCAAAGCTAAAATATCCTCTTTCACTGGGCTTTGGGAAAACTTTAGTGAATAGTTATCAGAAAGAAACAGATCAAGAAGAAAAGAAAGAGGTAACCAAATTAAAATCTTAGACATACCAAAAATGAGTGATAATAGAAAATTCAGTTAGTGAGAAGCTCTGCTAATTGGTTTCCAAACAAGGTGAAGAATATCATGGTAGAAATGTCCTATACCTCAAAAGGTAACACAGTAGCATTAAACTTCTCTCCTCTGCATTAAAAATGCCATCTGCCTTTCTATGATACTATACTCCGAAGAACATGTTCTATATACTAAGTTTGTTAGATAAGCCACATGTGCTCTGTTTCAAATCACAGAGTCATAAAAGTGATTTCGTTCTTTGATAGATTTGCATAATTCCCTAAATGGGCTACCATTGATTCCCCTTAAGAAATACAGATACAGAACCTCGCTCCAAAAAATAGAGTTTCTAAATTTCAACTTCCTGTGTGGCTTGTGTTACTACATTAAAGGAAAATTATTTCTAGCTGTTTTTTTTGTTGTTGTTGTTGTTCCCAGGAGTTTTCCTAATTCCTTTATATATCTATCCTAGAATGTTCAATTTTCTCAGGCTCCTTAAAAATCATTCACACCTTTCTACTCATTTTCACTTGTTAATATTGACCCAGTTTTTTCTTTATCTCACATTTTACTTTTATTTCGCCTCTTCCTTTCTCAATTGCCCCCCCCAAAATGGTATTTTCAGGTTATCATATATCTGTTTTTTCAACCCAATAGCTTTTCTAGAGAAGTTCAAGATGGACATAATTGCGAAGTGATGGTCATGGTTTTTTCCATGGACACAAAATTTCTAACAAAGATTGATTCTTCTTATATGAAATAATTGAATTGTCATACTTTTGCTAGCATTTCAATTAGAGCAGAAGTTATCATTGTAATCCCTGACATGTACCAATTTTCAATTTAAATTCATGTATTCATTCATTTTCTCAGTATACCCCAGGGATTGTGCATCTTTTTTTTATATATTGTATTGTCCCCATTTTTTTTTTCTTGTGACCTAGGACATCCATCTCTCTAGCAGTCTGCTCAGGAGATTAGGATTGTTATAAAAGAAATATAAAGAGAAAGAATTACTATTCTAAGTAGAATTTTGCAGTAAGTAAATGCTAAATATTTTACTAAAGAATTTCAAGAGTCAAAACCAGAAATCTCAGATGAAGTTGTTTCTTCTTTAAAGTAGAGATTTTATCCCTCCCATCAATAAGGGTTGGGTCTTGGAATAGATTTACTGTTTGAAGGAATAAGAAGGATGGATTAGATGAAAAGAAAGTCTGAAACTCACTTTATAAAGCTTGGGAGTTTTGAAAAGTGTGATAAAGGAGATAGGAGAGGCAAAAGATCAGACAAATGGGTCCTGTGTCTTCTCTCTGAGTCAGATAAGTTAGAGAGGCGATTTAGAAGTGGCAGAGATGAGGGCCCTTGACTGAAATAGTGTTTGGGACTCTGGGAGGAGGGGTGTATCACAGCAGGCTGCCTGGGGACAGCTTGAGGTTGGCGTGAATGGGCAAGAACAGTAACCCAGTGTGGTAGCAGAGGTATCTGACATTTAGCATCCTTAGTCACTCTTCCTTTCTGTGTAGTCTTAGGATCTAAGGAGGGACTTAGATGGTGACTGAGTGAAGAGAGCAGGTCTGGACTGCCCAGCCCAGAGGCTCCATGGAGGATGTTACAGAGATGTAGAGAGGTCTGTTGTAAAAGTGAGGTCATGATGAAATCAACTCAGTCATTAGTCACCACTAGACCTTGACCGAAGAATTGATGCTTTTGAACTGTGGTGTTGGAGAAGACTCTTGAGAGTCCCTTGGACTGCAAGGAGATCCAACCAGTCCATCCTAGAGGAGATCAGTCCTGGGTGTTCATTGGAAGGACTGATGTTGAAGCTGAAACTCCAATACTTTGGCCACCTGATGCAAAGAACTGACTCATTTGAAAAGACCCTGATGCTGGGAAAGATTGTGAGGGCAGGAGGAGAAGGGAATGACAGAGGATGAGATGGTAGGATGGCATCACCGACTCAATGGACCTGAGTTTGAATAAACTCCAGGAGTTGGTGATGGACAGAGAGGCCTGGCATGCTGCAATCCGTGGGATCGCAAAGAGTCAGACACAACTGAGTGACTGAACTGAACTGAACTGAGACCCTGACCAAGTCCGAGGAGGCCACCCTGTGATTTCAGCCCTCATTCAAGTTAAGCCACCTCCTGACACAATGGGGATGCTCAAGAGGACACGAGTGTTGAATGAAGACCAAAGAAGTGAAGGGATGCGGTATGGATTTCTGAATGATTCCAGTCTATGGGCATAGGACATGCTAACTCAAGTTACTGTGTGGATATGAGAAAGAAGATCAAAGAAACTTGAAAGTCTAACTGACACTTAAGGAATCTATAAAAGACCTAATTGTTCAAATAAATTTTAAGGCAATACAAGTCAATTTCACATTTTTTCCCCCCAATATAGAGTTTAATTTGGGAGAGTGGGTAGAGAATTCTGGAAGACAATTTGA
Organism: Antilocapra americana; assembly: GCA_007570785.1. Lineage (NCBI taxonomy): Eukaryota > Metazoa > Chordata > Mammalia > Artiodactyla > Antilocapridae > Antilocapra > Antilocapra americana. The sequence continues at coordinate 684,778 of ML660213.1, read as the reverse complement.
TTGTCAGACAAAAAGAGGTCAGATTTTTTTTTTTTAACCTATCTAAGTAGTTGTGTGAGAAACTCTGCTATAAGTTTTATTTGTATCACAACGGACAAGTCACTGTAAAACTGTTAGTATTGGGTTGGCACACAAGTTTGTTTGGGTTTATCTGGCAGATGGAATGAAAAACTCAGATGACCTTTTTGGCCAACTCAGTATTTTTTTAAATTATCAAATATTATAATTGTACAATACTGAGAATTATAGAACAAAATGCAATTATTGGAGGACAGTTGCTCTGCAAAATTGTGAAAGTGAAAGTGAAGTCACTCAGTCATGTCCCACTCTTTGTGACTCCATGGACTGGGGTCCACCAGGCTCCTCTGTCCATGGAATTCTCCAGGTAAGAATACTGGAGAGGGTTGCCATTTCCTTCTCCATATTGTGGGCCAACTCAATTCATATTTTTATTTGGAAAAATGAGTTAGACCATCCTTAAGGTGTTTTCCAATTGTGAGAGTCTGCATGTTACAGACATCACTTTGCTGGCAAAGGTCCGTAGAGTAAAGGCTTTGGTCTTTCCAGTAGTCAGGTGAACACTGTAAGAGCCGGGCCAGGGAGGGAGAGTGCTGAAGAATTGATGCTTTCAAACTGTGGTGCTGGAGAAGACTCTTGAGAATTCCTTGGGCAGCAAGGAGATCAAACCTATCCATCTTAAAGGAAATCAACCCTGAATACTCAGTGGAAGGACTGATGCTGAAGCTCCAGTGCTTTGGACACTTGACGCAAACAGCTGACTCGTTGGAAGAGACCCTGATCCTGGGGAAGACTGAAGGCAGAAGGAGAAGAGGGCGACAGAGGGTGAGAAGGTTGGATGGCATCACTGATGCAAGGGACATGAACTTGGACAAACTCTGGAGGATGGCAAGGGACAGAGAAGCCTGGCATGCTTCAGTTCATGGGCACACAAAGAGTCAAACACGACTTGGTGACTCAACAACAGCAGCGGTGTGTTATATGTAGTCTGTCCTTTTTATATAGAGGACAGCAGTGTCCCATTGTTTGCTTTTTTTTTTATGTGATAGAATTAAACTGATGTATTGAGCGTGCCTCTTTCAGCCACACTTGTGACCAGTCTCATCAATTTTGAAGACAGCTAACAAAATCAAGCAGTGTTAGGTTACAGCTGTAGAGTAGAACAGAGATGTCTACTCTTTAGAGAGTGAAACTCTTACTTTGTGCTGAGAAAGATGCTCCAGCCAATGTAAACAAGTATTTTTCAGGGGCAGAGGGCCAATATCCTCATTTCCTTATTATGCTGGCCATGCCCAGCATCGATTTAGCTGGGCCACAGAAAACTTTTTTCCTGAAATGTATCATTTTCCTGTTGAAATTCACAACTTTCTAAGTGCTATTTCCACTTTTTTTAATTAAAAAATTTTCTTCCTGACCAAGCTCTCTTCTTGCCTATCATTTGAAAAGTTGGTAAATTCTTAATTTTCCTTATGACTCTACCACAAAAGCTGCATTATTTGTGACACCTGCTGACTCTGTTGGCCAAGCTATCTGCCCAGCTAAGACTTTGGTTTTCCTGACTTCTGGGATCTGTCTCTAGTTCAGCATGCATGCATTCCACAGTGTTAAGGGTCCATCTACTGGGCCTCCCAGGTGGCACTAGGGGTAAAGAACCTGCCTGCCAATGCAGGAGACATAGAAGTCAGTGGTTGGATCCCTGGGTTGGGAAGATCCCCTGCAGAAGGGCATGGCAACCCACTCCAGTATTTTTGCCTGTAGAATTCCATGGACAGAGGAGCCTGGCAGGCTACAGTCCATGGGGTCGCACAGAGTCAGACATGACTGAAGAAGCATCACACAGCATGCACTCTTTGGGATAGTGGGGGACTTAAGCCATATCACATACTAACATATTATCACTGGTTAATATCTGACCTCCAACTCTGACTACAGACACAGGTATTCTACATGAGCTCCTTGGAGATCAGAAATGGAACCTTAGCTAGCCTTGGTACCATTTGGAGCCTGCTATGGTTCCTGGCCTCTTAACTTGCAGAGTAAATGTTTCACAGATAAAATGGATAACTCTCATTCAACACCCACCTTCTCTTCCCATGTCTTGTTCTGTTTGATTCTCCTCATCCATGGCCCTTTTGTGTTTTATTTACCCATGCATCCCTTTAATTCCAGTTGTTCACATTCAAACCAGTCCTCTCCTTTGGTTAAAAACAGAGTTTTGATCTCACTCCCAAGTAACAATGGGTACTGGATTCTTAAAGAACTTAACAGACATTTCTCCAAAGAAGACATAAAAATGGCTAACAAACATGAAAAGATGCTCAACATCACTCATTATCAGAGAAATGCAAATCAAAACCACAATGAGGTACCACTTTACACCAGTCAGAATGGCTGCCATCCAAAAGTCTACAAGC
>ML660213.1:656092-681946 GCA_007570785.1 Antilocapra americana | reverse complement strand
CCTCTTACACTGTTGGTGGGAATGCAAACTAGTGCAGCCACTATGGAGAACAGTGTGGAGATTCCTTAAAAAACTGCAAATAGAACTGCCATATGACCCAGCAATCCCACTGCTGGGCATACACACCGAGGAAACCAGAATTGAAAGAGACACCTGTACCCCAATGTTCATCGCTGCATTGTTTACAATAGCCAGGACATGGAAGCAACCTAGATGCCCATCAACTGATGAATGGATAAGAAAGCTGTGGTACATATACATAATGGAATATTACTCAGCATTAAAAAAAATTCATTTGAATCAGTTCTACTCAGGTGGACGGAACTGGAGCCTATTATCCAGAGTGAAGTAAGCCAGAAGGAAAAACAACAATACAGTATACTAACGCATATATATGGAATTTAGAAAGATGGTAACGAGAACCCTGCATGTGAGACAGCAAAAGAAATGCAGATGTGTAGAACAGTCTCATGGACTCTGTGGAAGAGGGCAAGGGTGGGATGATATGGGAGAATGGCATTGAAACATGTTAATTACCATATGTGAAATCAATCGCCAGCCCAGGGTTTATGCGCGGGGCTGGTGCACTGAGATGACCCTGGGGAAGGAAATCGGGAGGGAGGAGGGAGGGGCGTTCTGGAGGGGGAACATATGTATACCCATGGCGGATTCATGTCATTGTATGGCAAAACCAACACAATAAAGTAAAGAAAATTTAAAAAACAAAAACAAAAAACAGAGTTTTGGACAGTTTGCAGATATGGCTGGTTATATGGCTTCCCCAGTAGCTCAGACAGTAAAGCGCCTGCCTGCAATGTGGGTGACCGGGGTTCGATCCCTGGTTGGGAAGATCTCCTGGAGAAAGAAATGGCAACCCACTCCAGTTCTCTTGCCTGGAAAATCCCATGGATGGAGGAGCCTGGTCATTTACAGTCCATGTGGTCACAAAGACTCAGACACGACTGAGTAATTTCACTTTCACATGGGTCATCAATTTATATAAGTGCCAGAGGACTTGTGTGTGCTCAGTCGCTAAGTCACGTCCAGTTCTTTGTGAATTGGACAGGCTCCTCTGTCTATGGGATTCTCCAGCTAAAGATACTGGACTGGGTAGCTATTCCAGCAGATCTGCCCCACCTAGGGACAGAACTCTCATCTCCTAAGTCTCCTGCATTGCAGACAGTTTCTTTACTGCTGAGCAACTGGGTAAGCTCACCAGATAATGTGAGGAAGTTACATTTTAAGTTATTTTTTGACCAAGTTTTATTTGTTTGGCCCTGAGATAGTTTTCCACTGGTGAATCTTACTTTCTTACTCAAAATGCAAAAGCTTAATTATTTAATCATACTCACAATTATAATATGCTGTCATTTTAAATTTAATTAGAAAAAGAGAGCAAGATACACAAAACATGAGTGTACAGAACTTTTCTTCCATAACTGAACATAAGTCAGTTTTATTCCTCACCTGGGAAAACTGATAAAACTTCCCCTATATCCACTCTTGTTATATGCAGTAGAATAAATAATAAGAAAGTGACTCTATTTGTAAAGGAGAATGGTTCAGAAAACCTTGAGTAGAAATTTCAAATAACACGGTAGTTACAAACTGAGTGACTTATTTGTCATGGAATCAATAAAGCTATATGTGAGAGGTGATGGCAGAAAACTAGACAAAAAAAATGTATAATACAGTGATAAAAATATACCTGGAAATGTTATGAAACAAATTTGAAACCTATTTCATTGCTTGAATGGAGTCTGTGTTCAGAATGATAAGAGAAGACATTCTGTATTTTCTATCTCAATGATCTTCTGTAATTTAAACCACAAGAATATCATGGGATGCTGCCCAGCGGGGCTTATGCTGTGCGCTCTGTGTGTTCTGAAACAAGCCCTGGGCTTGGAATTAGTGAAGTAATTGATAAATGTAAAGCTTCAGCATGACACATAATTTAATTTTCAAATGTTGAAACAGAAACTCGGCATCTCAGAGGTGCACTGCTATCTTAGCTGGCATTTCTTCTTGCATCACAGTGCAATTGAGATGTGATTCTTTTCTTTCAAATTAAATAACTTCCCAATGCTTTTTTCTGAAAGATGCTGTTTTCTGACAAAGTCACTTTGTGCATGGCCACTCTAGAAATGAGTATTGTGGTGGGACCTCAGATCCTCTAGACAGTTCATTTACTTCCCAATTTATTTAGAGCAATTGTTTTGTTTTTAACCCCTGGGGTGAAATTTAGTTTTCTACATGTGGAGAAGATTCAGCAAGTTTGTAATGAATAAAGGCACTTAAAAATTATAACAAGTCAAAGAGGGACAAAGGTTAGTACTTCATATTATAACTCTCCAAACTGACTCTAGTTTGTCAAATGTGAAAGGAAAACCTGTTCTATGTCTACACTGACTTTTTATGTTATTTCAGGAATAAGAAATCTGACAGCATGCCCTACTCTCTATCAGGGAATAAAGTTAAAGGAAACTGTGAGCACTGTAATTACAACTGCCTAGTCTCAGTATACATGTGTGTGTACTCGTGCACAATTCTCAAGCTACCCTGATCTTCAGAGTGAAATGATTTTTGAGAGTTGGGAAAACAGCTGTAGCAGTCAAAATTAGTAGTTTGGAGAGAAAAAAGAACAAACATGACATTAAAAGAGATTGTTTTATTCCTTCTGCAGCATATTAGAAATAAGTTTTGCTAATTCAGTATATAATAGCATATCTGAATATGTGTGTGTGTATGTGTGTTGTCTTTGTTGTCGCTCAGTGGCTAAGTCGTGTCTGACTCTTTGCAACCCCATGGACTGCAGCATGCAAGGCTTCCCTGTCCTTCACCGTTTCCCAGTGAAGTTTGCTCAAGCTCATGTCCATTGGAGTCAGTGATGCCATCCAACTGTTTCATCCTCTGTCTCCCCATTCTCCTCTTGCCTTCAGTCTTTCCCATCATCAGGGTCTTTTCCAATGAGTTGGCTCTTTGTATCAGGTGACTAAAGTTTTGGAACTTAAGCATCAGTCCTTCCAATGAATATTCAGGGTGATTGCCTTTAGCATGGACTGGGTAGATCTCCTTGCAGTCCAAGGGACTCTCAAGAGTCTTCTCTAGCACCATATTTCAAAAGTATCAAATCTTTGGTGCTCAGCCCTCATTATGGGCCAACTCACACATCCATACATGACTACTGGAACAAAACATAGCTTTGACTATTTGGACCTTTTGCCTTTTTTATTTCGGCAAAGTAATGTTTCTGCTTTTTAATATGCTGTCTGGGTTTGTCATTGCTCTTCTTCCAAGAGGCAAGCGTCTTTTATATAGACATGCATATATAACATACATATTATATGATGTATGTATGTATCCTTGTAAATGTCTTCATTACACATTTGATCATTTTCAATATGTTAATGAAATGTGGTTTTATAAGTAATTTTTCCCTATGAAATTATTGACAATTCAGCAGGAAAATAAGTGTCTATGTTATGAGAAGGGAACATTACATTACAGGTATCACCATTAAAAATGCTTAGCTTAAATGATGACTCTGACAATGAATATGTGAAAAATTAAAGTCAACCATGAGTGTGTGGGGTTATTCTAGTAATATTAAGTATAACGCAGTGTTAGTACCTATAAGGCAGGTGCAGAGAAAAAGAGAACAAGCCCAGCAGTCAGGCAAAGAAAAGGAAATTTATTAAAGGGAAATGAAAGGATTCCTGGCCCTTGAGAAGAACCAACAACCCACCCTTCTGGTAGATCCCTCTTATACCCCATAGATGGGAAACTGGGTCTCTTGAAGGTAGGCGGTTAGCTTATCTTTAGCCTGCAACTGGAGTCTGGCAGTCATGTAGTTTTGAGAGAACCCTCGAGGTGTCCCACGGTAGGGTGGACCATAGTCTTGGAAAGGAAGTGCTAGCAGAGAAAACAGGATATCCTTTGAGTAATGTGATCAGTCTCATGGGTCACCGAGACTTCATCTTTTGTTTAAGAGGTCAGCACAATGAGCCATTTTAACAAGAAGCCCCCTTGCAGACCCTATCAGTACCATTATTAATGTAGTTAATCACATCTCTAAGACAAAGATGAAAATTTATAACATCTCCTCCAAATTGGAAAGGAATTTGGTAAATCCCGCTATCTTTTTTGTTTGTTTGATAAATAGAAATAATAAAACATTACTTTGACAAGCCAATAGTTGAGACTCTTTTCCGTATGGGATTGCCTTCTTCCCTATATGCTATTAGTTGTACATCCTAGTGGTTTAGCTCCTGAAAACTTCTCAAACCCGCATACCCCTCTAGTTTCACTGGTAATGCTTACGTTTGCCTTGTATTATGTGTCACTTAGATATTAAAATCACCTTCTAATTCTTCTTTCTGCTATTTTTCTCATTACTGTTCCGTGTTGCTGTCATAGTGATCTTTCCAAAATGAAAATCACATTTTATTTCCCTATTAAAAAAATTAATGGGAACCCGCGCAGACTTACAACACTCCAGTGAACCTAAGGATGGCAGGCACGGGTTTGGTGGCTGGGGAGGTTGTGGTGGATGCGCTGCCGTATTTCGATCAGGGTTATGAAGCGCCTGGTGTTCGCAAAGCTGCTGCGGCGTTGGTGGAGGAGGAAACTCGCAGATACCGACCTACGAAGAACTATCTAAGCTACCTGACGGCCCCAGATTATTCTGCTTTTGAGACAGACATAATGAGAAATGAATTTGAAAGCCTGGCTGCTCGACAACCAATTGAATTGCTCAGTATGAAACGATACGAACTTCCAGCCCCTTCCTCAGGTCAGAAAAATGACATCACTGCGTGGCAAGAGTGCGTAAACAATTCTATGGCACAGTTAGAGCATCAAGCAGTTCGAATTGAGAATCTGGAACTAATGTCCCAGCATGGATGCAATGCCTGGAAAGTGTATAATGAAAATCTAGTTCATATGATTGAGCACACACAGAAAGAGCTTCAGAAGTTAAGGAAACATATTCAAGACTTAAACTGGCAACGAAAGAACATGCAACTCACAGCTAGATCTAAACTAAGGGAAATGGAGTCAACCTGGGTATCCCTGGTCAGTAAGAATTACGAGATTGAAAGGACTATTGTACAATTAGAAAATGAGCTCTTTCAAATGAAGCAGCAACATGGAGAGGCAAACAAAGAAAACATACAGCAAGACTTCTGAAATAGACTGGCTTGGTGGGTAGATGGAAGGTATGTTGGGCTTTCACAGAAGATCAAGCATCTTAACTATGAAGAAAATCAGCATCTTTTGGAAACCATCAGTAGCTATATGTTTAGAAACCATAAAATGTGGATTGTTGTATTCTATTTGTACATTTTAGCAAAATAAAAAACTTCAACATGGTGGGAAAAAAAAATTAATGATTACTCAGCACCTGCTGAAGAAATTCCTGAATTCTGAACACAGCATACTAGACATGCCACGTTTGGGTATCTGGACAGGCCCCTAACTTTTGCCTTCTGTCTTTGTCACATTATAGTGGAAGTTCCAACTATACTGAACTAAATTTTGGGGGCATCAGCTCTTAGAACTTGTAATATTTTTCAGATATCATCATTGTGACTTAGAATGCCTTTCATACTCTATTCATCCTCAAAGAGACAAGATTTAATGCAAGCATCAACTCCTGTGGTGGCTCAGATGGTAAAGAATCCACCTGAAATATGGGAGACCTGGGTGTGATCCCTGGGTTGAGAATATCCCCTGGAGAAGGGAATGGCAACCCACTCCAGTATTCTTGCCTGAAGAATTCCAAAGACAGAGAAACCTGGTGAACTACAGTCCATAGGTTTGAAAAAAGTTGGACATGATTGAGAGATTAACACTTTCACTTTCAACTCCTCTGAGAAATCAGTTCAGACCCTCAGAAGTGAGAGAATTCTCTGTGATTTCAAAGTATCCTTTTTTGGTCAGTAATACAGCATTTCCATTATATGATGAATGGTGATTTACATCTCCTTGAGAGAGAAATTCTATTTCATTCAGTTTTGTATTCTTAGTACCAGCACTGTGTCTGGGAAATATAGACACTGCTAAGTATATGCAGAAAAAATTGAATAATATTTCTTCTAGAATCATAAGGCTCCATGGAATGGGAGCATAGTTAGGAATACAGTAATACACCCTCAGCGTCTACAGGATCCTCATGTGGAACTGAGGACCAGCTGAAATTTACCAGTGTGTAAGGGACTTGAACATCCATAGATTTTGGTATCTGCATGAGTCCTAGTACCAGTGCCTCTTGGATAACAAGGGACAATTGTGCTGTTCAGAGTTTCACACATCAGATAAGTCTTCATTCTTTTCTTTCCCTTCCCTTCCCTTCCTTTTGCACTTCTTCAAAATAAATTGATTTGTTGAAATGAATCAACATTAAAAACAGACCAGAAAGGCTTCATCCACACCTCCCATCCCCCAACACATGTTCACATCCTTTCCCATTGAGAACTCAGTCCCATGGGTGTGATGCAGGGGAAACCCAGTGAAATGCTGCACAAATAGTGGGCTTATTTCACGGCTGAGGAGCAGTGACTTTATTCATCCCAAATCTTTTATAAACAAGCAGAACTCTTGACTCTTTGGCCTGGTAAGAGATATCATATCTATCTTCCAAGAAAGTAGAAATGAAATCTTCTTGAAAGATAGTCACAGACAAAACCAGTGTCTCTGAACTCAAAATATGGAAGAACACAAACCCATAAATAACCATCTCCCTGTTCATAGATCACCCTTCCTATTTTCTATCCTTCATACATTGTTAGCTGTGTAAACTTAAGTTACTTCTTTGTACCGCAGTTTTCTCATGTGTCAATAATAAGAATAAGAGTACTTAAATCATAGTGTTATTGCAAAGAAGTTTCATTGAGTATTTATAATACATATAGGTATTATATTTGTATTTATGATACATGTAAAGTTCCTGTAGTCAAACTTTTAATCAGTGCTCTTTAAATAATTGGTATTATCATTATGGTTATCATTTTCATTGCCATTGGTTCTTAGCTTCTCCCTTTGGTCTACTATAGTATAACCTTACAATAATTCTGCCATCAGGCTCTCACCTTTCCTATTTACTCTTTTTTCTATTTCTGAAGCATATTTCCTCAATTATATATCGGTATTACCCATTCCATTATTTTATAAATTTTTAGTTACAGGCTATGTACAGAATTTAAGCTTCATTATAGAATATGAGTCCTTTCTAATATGACTTGAGGCTGACTCTAGACTTTTTTCTTCAATCTCTAGTATTGTTTTATTTTATAAACTGGTTATGCACATTTAGGCCTCCACACCTTTGCTCCCACTGTTCCCTCAGCTTGAAATCCTTCAACTTTTTCATTATCTGTAGAAATCCTTTTAATATTGCAAAGGTCCAAACCAGTCACCGCTGTCTGAAAACTCCCTTCCAGGAATACACTGAGGCTTACTCATTTTCAGTGTTCCTTTCATTGTAAAATCATTTCTAACTATATGATCCTCTTACTCATAATCTATTCCCTTCTTTATAGTCCTCCACTTTCAATTTCTACTTTTCTAATTTATCTCTACTTGCCAACATATTCCAGTAATTCTCTTTAAGCACATGGATTGATGTAGCAGGCTCACTTTCTCACAGCCTTAGAATCTAATTGGTAATTTTCTTTTGGACATTTGATTTGGACTCTTTCAGCAGGGCAAAGATTAACAGGGTTCTGCCAAGAGAACACACTGTTCATAGGAAACACTCTCTCTGGCAACACAAGAGACGACTCAACCCATGAACATCACAAGATAGGCAATACCAAAACCAGGCTGATTATATTTTTTGTAGGCAAAGATGGGCAATCTCTGTATAATCAGCAAAAACAAGACTGGGGGCTGACTGTGGCTCAGATCATGAACTCCTTATTGTCAAATTCAGACTTAAATTGAAGAAAGGTGGGAAAACCATTAGGCCATTCAGGTGTGACCTAAATAAAATCCCTTACAATTACACAGTGGAAGTGAAAAATAGACTCAAGTACTTAGATCTGACAGACAGTGCCTGCAGAATTATGAACTGAAGTTTGTAGCATTGTGCACGAGGCACTGTTTAAGACCATCCCCAAGAAAAAGAAATGCAAAAAGGTTTTCTGAGGAGGCCTTACAAATAGCTGAGAAAAGAAGAGAAGTAAAGGGCAAAGTCAAAAAGGAAAGATATACCCATCTGAAAAAGCTGGCTTAAAACTCAGCATTCAAAAAATTAAGATCAAGGCATCTGGTCCCATCACTTCATGGAAAATAGATGGGGAAGCAATGGAAAGAGTGACAGACTTTTATTTTCTTGGGCTCCAAAATCACTGCAGATGGTGACTTTAGCCATGAAATTAAAAGACACTTGCTCCTTGGAAGAAAAGCTATGACAAACCTAGATAGCATATTAAAAAGCAGAGACATTACTTTGCCAACAAAGGTCCATCTACTCAAAGCTATGATTTGTCCAGTGGTCATATATGGATATGAGAGTAGGACCATAAAGAAAGCTGAGAGCCAAAGAATTGATGCTTTTGAACTGCAATGTTGGAGAAGACTCTTGAGAGTCCCTTGGACTGCAAGGAGATCAAAGCAGTCCATCCTAAAGGAAATCAATCCTGAATATTCATTGGAAGGACTGATGCTGAAGCTGAAACTCCAATACTTTGGCCTCCTGATGCAAAGAACTGATTTCTTGGAAAGCACCCTGATGCTGGGAAAGATTGAAGGCAGGAGAAGGGGATGGCAGAAGATGAGATGATTGGATGGCATCACTGACTCAATGGACATGAGCTTTAGCAAGCTCTGGGAGTTGGTGATGGACAGGGAAGCCTGGCATGCTGCATTCATGGGGTCTCAAAGAGTCAGAAACGACTGACTGGCTGAAATGAACTGAACTGAACTGAACTGATACCCATCTGAATGAGGAGTTGTAAAGAAGAGCAAGAAAAGATAAGAAAGCTGTCCTAAGTGATCAATGCAAATAAATAGAGGAAAACAATAGAATGGGAAAGACTAGAAATCTCCTCAAGAAAATTAGAGATACCAAAGGAACATTTCGTGTAAACATGGGTAAAATATAGGACAGAAATGGTATGCACCTAACAGAAGCAGACTATTCTGTTAAGAAGAGGTGGCAAGAATACACAGAAGAACTACACAAAAAAGATCTGAATGACCCAGATAACCATGATGGTGTGATCATTCACCTATAGCCAGACATCCCAGAGTGCGAGTCAAGTGGGCCTTAGGAAGCATCACTATGAACAAAGCTAGTGGAGATAATCAAATTCCAACTTAGTTATTTCAAATCCTAAAAGATGATGCTGTGAAAGTGCTGTACTCAATAGGCCAGCAAATTTGGAAAACTCAGCAGTGACCATAGGACTGGAAAAGTCAGTTTCGTTCCAATCCCAAAGAAAGGCAGTGTCAAAGAATGTCCAAACTACTCCACAATTGCACTCATCTCACACACTAGCAAAGTAATGCTCAAAATCCTAAAAGATGGCTTCAACAGTACATGAACTCAGTACTTCCATAGGTTCAAGTTGTATTAAAAGAAGGAAGAGGAATCAGAGGTCAAATTTGCCAACATACATTTATTCATTGAATAAATAAAAGCAAGATAATTCCAGAAAAACATTGACTTCTGCTTCATTGACTATGTTAAAGCCTTTGACTGTGTGGATCACAACAAACTGTGGAAAATTCTTAAAGTTGGGAATACCAGACCATCTCACCTGCCTCCTGAGAAACCTGTATGCAGATCAAGAAACAACAGTTAGACATGAAACAATGGACTAGTTCCAAATTGGGAAATGAGTATGTAGAGGCTGTATATTATCACCCTGTTTATTTAACTTCTATGCAGAGTACCTCATGAGAAATGCTGCTCTGAATGAAGTGCAAGCTGGAATCATAATTGCTGGGAGAAATACCAGTAACTTCAAATATGCAGATGACATCTTATAGAAGAAAGCTAAGACAAACTAAAGAGCCTCTTGATGAAGGTGAAATAGGAGAGTGAAAAAGTTGGCTTAAAACTCAATATTCAAAAAACAAAGATCTAATTAAAATTAAAAGCTTCTGCACAACAAAGGAAACTATAAGCAAGGTGAAAAGGCAGCCTTCAGAATGGGAGAAAATAAGAGCCAATGAAGCAATGGACAAACAATTAATCTCAAAAATATACAAGCAACTCCTGCAGCTCCATTCTAGAGAAATAAACGACCCAATCAAAAAGTGGGCCAAAGAACTTAACAGACATTTCTCCAAAGAATACATAAAATTGGCTAACAAACACATGAAAAGATGCTCAACATCAGTCATTATCAGAGAAATGCAAATCAAAACCACAATGAGGAACCACTTTACACCAGTCAGAATGGCTGCCATCCAAAAGTCTACAAGCAATAAATGCTGGAGAGGATGTGGAGAAAAGGGAACCCTCTTACACTGTTGGTGGGAATGCAAACTAGTGCAGCCACTATGGAGAACAGTGTGGAGATTCCTTAAAAAACTGCAAATAGAACTGCCATATGACCCAGCAATCCCACTGCTGGGCATACACACCGAGGAAACCAGAATTGAAAGAGACACCTGTACCCCAATGTTCATCGCCACATTGTTTACAATAGCCAGGACATGGAAGCAACCTAGATGCCCATCAACTGATGAATGGATAAGAAAGCTGTGGTACATATACATAATGGAATATTACTCAGCATTAAAAAAAATTCATTTGAATCAGTTCTACTCAGGTGGACGGAACTGGAGCCTATTATCCAGAGTGAAGTAAGCCAGAAGGAAAAACAAAAATACAGTATACTAATGCATATATATGGAATTTAGAAAGATGGTAATGAGAACCCTGCATGCAAGACAGCAAAAGAAACGCAGATGTGTAGAACAGTCTCGTGGACTCTGTGGAAGAGGGCAAGGGTGGGATGATATGGGAGAATGGCATTGAAACATATTAATTATCTTATGTGAAATCAATTGCCAGCCCAGGTTTGATGCTTGGGGCTGGTGTACCGGGATGACCCAGGGGGAGGGAATCGGGAGGGAGGAGGGAGGGGGGTTCTGAAGGGGGAACACATGTATACTCATGGCGAATTCATGTCAATGTATGGCAAAACCAACACAATAAAGAAAATTAAAACAACAAAAACAACAGCAACAACAAAGATCATGGCGTCTGGTCCCATCACTTCATGGCAAATAGATGGGGAAACAATAAAAGCATTTACAGAGTTTATTTTCTTGGGCTCCAAAATCACTGAAGACTGTAGCCATGAAATTAGAAGATGCTTGCTCCTTGGAAGAAAAGCTATGACAAACCTAGATAGTGTATTAAAAAACAGAGACATTACCTTGCCAACAAAGTTCCGTACAGTCAAAGCTATTTTTTTTCCCAGTAGTCATGTATGGGTAGGAGAGTTGGACTGTAAAGAAAGCTGAGCACCAAATTATTGATGCTTGTGAGCTGTGGTGTTGGAGAAGACTCTCAAGAATCCCTTGTACAGCAAGGAGTTCAAACCAGTCAATCCTAAAGGGAAGCAATCCTGAATATTCATTGGAAGGACTGATGCTGAAGTTGAAGCTCCAATATATGGCCACTAATGCAACAGCCAGCTCATTAGAAAAATCCTTGATGCTGGGAAAGATTGAAGGCAGGAAGAGAAGGGGACAACAGAGGACAAGATGGTTGGATGACATCACTGACTCAATGCATATGAGTTTGAGCAAGCTCCAGGAGATGATGAAGGACAGGGAAGCCTGGAGTGCTGCAGTCCATGGCATTGCAAAGAGTTGGACGTGACTGAGTGAATGAACAGCAACAACAAAGCAACAAACTTTGCCTACCTTCTTGTCCCTGAGCTTTGCTGATTCTTGCATCTAGGATTATGACCCTACAAGTCCTTAAGGAAATCATCAATGCATCACAACCCTACCTTCCATTTTTTTAAATCTAACACACATTTTTGAATAAGCAATTTGTCATCTTGATGATCAGATGATAGGATAAGCATTAAAAAATCATTTAGTCAAAGCTGCAAATGATGTTTTGACTAAAGCTACTGAAACAATGCTTTGATGAGCGTAACCTTCTTAATGTACCTTGTGTCAATTAAGCATCTATAGGAGGAGATTTACTGCAATTAAATCATTTAATATACTATATTTAATTATACTTAAGTAAAAGTATAATAGAATTCATGAGAAAAAAACCAAAGGAAAAATCTGGGTAAAATAAAAAATAAATGTATCCTATGTGCTGAACTGCACTTGTAATGGAAGTTAAATTACAGCTCTAGATTTATTTTATTTCTATCTTCAGTTGCAGAACCCTATGGTTTTTATGGGATGTGTTTAATCTCAGAGTGCAAGATTCCTTGAAATCCAGTGTTTTATGTTTCTTTCCATCTCTTATAAAAATCAAACCTTATCAAATGCATTCAATGAATAGCCTTTGCTATATTGAAACAAAATTTTAAAAAAATTCAAAATCTGTCAACTTAAAAATGCTGCTGTTCATTAATACACAAATCTAAATCCATAAAGGAAGTGATTGAAAGATTACCATGTAAATTATCCTGTATATTAAAAAGCAGTTGAAGCAAAATTCATGTCAGTCAACAAAATAAAAGTAACATAAATGGTAGCTAACATTAAGTTAGGGGTTATTAAAAATCAGAGCTAAGATGAATAGGATCAAAGAGAAAATTTGCTCTAGAAAGAAAATAGGTAGAACAAGAAGGAGTAAAAATAGTAAACTTGTGAGAATATTGAGGGTCACAGAGTAGCTTTCTAAAATTTGCCTTATACATATTTAGTAAAATGAGAAAATATAATACATGCCCTTTGAATACACCAGATGGCGTATATTCCTGTCCTGTCCTGGGCCTTTGTAACCAGAGCAGTTACCCTAGTTTCTTCTTGGATGCTGGAATTGGGCTTCCCCTGGCTACCTTGCCCTTGGGTTAGCTATGTTGTTTTACTTCTCATGAAGTATGAGATGTCAAAAGAGTTTCTAATGGCACTAAAGGATCTCAGATTACCCTGCTGGTCAATAGCTTGTCTCAAATGCCAGTGAACTCAAGGAGGTTCATTTATTTGAATGAACCGATTATCCAGGGCCATCTCTTCTTCTAACCTCCTCTCTCTCAGATCCCACTATCCCCATCCTTCAGCACAGTTTTTCACAAATGATCAAAGGGGCCCACCCAAAGGAGAGCTGCTTGGAATAACTGGGATCACAGAGGAGATCTACTGAGGACCTGGCTCCAATTTTCTCTTCAAGGCTTTGTTCACTTTAATTAGTCTGCTTCTACTCCAGGCAGTTTTCTTTCTTTCCTCCCCAGTGCCTTTCCTATAATAATTAATTTCTTTTAAAATCCAAATAGCAGGCACTAGAGTTTTCTTAGCCCTGTGACGCCCAGGCAGGAATTAGGCAAATTTGTTCAAGAAAAGTGTCATATTCAAATTTTGATGAGAAAGAAAACAGTGCTTCAATTTATAAACAAAATATTAGACTTTTCCTCTGAGTATTGTTACTTTATTGGTGTCTATTTGTAATAGCCTATGTAAAATTTGCAGTAAGATAAACACAGAGTAAGAAACTTTAATATTTCTACCTATTGCCATTGGATAGAGATAATTGATTGTATTTGTAAGTCAAAATAATTAGGTTTCAGAATAGCTGTGTAACTTAGCCAGGAAATATTACTCACTTAATGCAGGTCCTTAATGAAAACACATTTATTCTTTTATTTATTCTTATTTTTAGAACTTGATTATTGGTATTTAATTGGTTATTTCTGGTATTTCCCTGAGACTAATGCATGCCTATGAGAAACTTTTCCTCTACTTAAGCTCTATTTACTCATTATATTATCTTTTAGAATCATTTCATACTTGACTTTGAAACTATCGATTTACTCTGTTTGGAATATTCTATTTCTATATGCTACATCAAACTGCTAGTATGATTGAATTACTGTCCATGTAGTAGTAGACTTTTACTAAACTGATGAAAGAATTGAATAAAGTAAAATAAAATAATCTTAACTCTATTCATGAATCTTTACCCAAACCATTCTTTATATTCTTTAGAATGACATTTAGACAGATTACTCAATAACTCTGTAGATAGATAGATAGACAATAGCCCTTCATGAATTGTTCCAGCATAAACTCTCCTATGCCACTAATTAAATGCTCAATTTAGAAACAAGGTATAATGAAGAGGAAGCATCATTCTTGCCATTATGGAAGAAATTGTGACAATATTCTTTGTTTTCATTACTGAAGTTTTATTTAGCAGTTTGGTAAGAATATTGAATTCTTTAGAAAATATATCAATATTTCAGATTTAAATGTGCCATCATATTATTGCTTACCTGGATGGCTACATGGTCTCCCCAAGAAAGAAGTCCTCTTTTTCACAGTATGCTTTTCTTTATTGGAAGCCTTGATTTCAAATCATGGGAAATGGTAAGGCAGAGTTCCTAAATGTTACACCAAATGCAGAGTTCTTCTAAACACAAGGTTCTGAGAGGAAATCAAACAAATAAACGTGAAAGTTCTCTTTGTCAGGGAATTATTTCAGGCAACTGTTGTTAAGTGTCTACTATGTTAAGGGTTCCTTCGAAGAGAGAAGACATAGCCAATGACAGCATATTAAGCATGCCACATACAAGTTCTGTACTTGACTCTAGGGTACAGAAAGTAGTAAACTAGGCAATTTCTACAATCTCATGAAGCCCACAATGCAGAGGATGAGATGAGTCTTAAAGAATTAAAGTAGTATTTACTGATTATGGTGGTAAGCATGGCATATTGTAAGAAGGTAACATATGGACCCCACTCTAGTCAGCAGGTATTGAAGTCTTTACTGATGAATGAATGATTAACGTGAGTTGGAGCTGAAGGAAGTAGAACTGACCAGGCAAGGCAGTGACCAAATTAAGCAATATTAAATTTAAAGTGATTTTTATAATATCAGTGTTGATGGGAATGTAAATTGATACAGACACTATGGAAGACGGTATGGAGATTCCTTAAAAAACTAGAAATAAAACCACCATTTGACCCAACAGTCCCACTCCTAGGCATATACCCTGAAGAAACCAAAATTGAAAGAGACACATATGTCCCACTGTTCATTGCAGCGCTATGTACAATAGCTAGAACATGGAAGCAACCTAGATGTCCATCAACAGATGAATGGATAAAGAACTTGTGATATATCTATCTATATACACACATACAATGGAATATTACTCAGCCATAAACAGGAACACATTTGAGTCAGTTCTAATAAGGTGGATGAACCTAGAACCTGTTATACAGAGTGAAGTGAGTCAGACAGAGAAAGTATAATATAGACTATATGTATTTTTAAAGAAAGCTTTACAAATTAGTTACCCTTAATCATTTGAAGGTGATGGCACCCCACTCCAGTACTCTTGCCTGGAGAATCCCATGGATGGAGGAGCCTGGTAGGCTGCAGTCCATGGGGTTACTAAGAGTCAGACACTGAGTGACTTCACTTTCACTTTCAACTTCCATGCATTGGAGAAGGAAACGGCAACCCACTCCAGTGTGCTTGCCTGGAGAATCCCAGGTCCGGGGAGCCTGGTGGGCTTCCGTCTATGGGGTCACACAGAGTCAGACACAACTGAAGCGACTTAGCAGCAGCATCAATCATTTGAAAATGTAGAATGACATGACTACATATGAACAAAGAGCATATGGCAGATCAATCAAGTGATGAACACTAGAATAATTGGGAAGGGAAGGATTTGAGCTAAAAGATCAATAGTTTTGAAGTAGGTGAAAGAAGGGAACATTTTTCTCATTCCACTTTCTCAGTATCCCCCCAGTGTTTGTGTAGAACCTAGTATGTTCCAACAACTGTGTTGAATGCTGGGATACAAAACAGACTAAGAATCAATTCCCTGCCTTGAGGATCTCATAATGAAGGAAGGTAGACGGATAAATTTCAAAACATGTCAATACAATATGAGTAACCTTGAGAGAGATGGGGTCACTGCCCTGAGAAGAGAGTAAATAACTGTGCAAAGTAATTGGAGAACAATTTACAGAGGAGATCACGATAATGGTAACTAATTGTTACTCTAAGTGCCAACTTAAAATTAACTCATTTCAAGTTCATGTCGACATTTTTGGTAGAGATTACTAGTAGACTCCTTTAGCAAGTGAGGAAACTGAAGCATGCAGAAGTAAAGGAACTTTTTCAGGGTTGTATAGTCACTAAATGGTGAAGACAGGGTTCAATTATAGGAAGTCTGACTCTGAAGTCCACATTTTTAACTGCTACTCCTGGATAGTTAGAATCATCATTCTTGCACTGGGAATGAAACAGAACAGTACTGCATATGTAAAAGCAGCTGACATCCTCTACATTCTAGTGTGCTGTGAGCATCTTTGGGATAAACAGTTTCCAGGATCTGTTTCTCAACTTCATAGACTTGGGAATTCAACATCACTTGTCCATACTAAGGTAATTTACAGGGGCTAACTAATGCTGATCAGTCATGCTAAAATAACTGGCCTGGAGCAGTCATAGACAGACACAACAGAATTTGCACCTCGGCTCCACCTTATACTCACTGCTTGTTCTTAACCAAAATGTTTCAAGTCTCAAAGTCATACTAACCTACTGGATTCTTGTGATGTGTTTGTGTGTGTGTATGGTTGGAAACTATTGCTACAGCACCTGGAGAAACCTGTAATCAGGATGGTAATGGTAGTGATTTTAGCAGACTGTAATTTATATATACCTGACACAAGCATTCATCAGGATATATTTCTTCCAAATACTTTAGATGGTATACTGCCACTGTTGTCCTCTATTTTTCCAGTTTCTGTGCAGCAGATACTGTGGTTAGGCTCCATTTCCAGATTCAACTGGGAAAACTGAGGAATACGGAAGTGAAAACACTTAGAACTCTTTCTTAATCAGGGTAAATCCCTTCTGAGTGACTCACTGTTTCTCAAAATATGAAAAAATATATATATCTGGTTACAGTTGCCAGAATCAGGATCATTTAAGTGACTGCTTTGAGCCATCATAGGTTTGTTTGATAGTTCAGTGTTCATGGTTGCTGACTACATGTGGAGCGGAACAGAAAGAGAGGAATTGAGAATGTTACTAAGGTTTTTCCTTTTTGGAAGGTGGTTCTGTGCTGATGTTGGTAAACTAGAAAACATAGTGTACTGAGTGATTTGGTAAATTAAATTTTACATACACTGACTTGTTAATTATAGCTAACCTGATTGATCCAAGCTTTAGGCATCTGAATATATAAAATACATAACTGTCTTTTGGAAATATAACTGCAAAAAAAATCTTAAAAAGTAATGCAATTCATAAGAAGACAAAATGAAATGTGTTCTACCTTTTCTTTCTCTTTCTAAATCTAAAACCTCTAATTCTGTTCCTTCAGTTCAGTTCAGTTCAGTCGCTTAGTCGTATATGACTCTGCGACCCCATGGACTGCAGCACACCAGGCCTCCCTGTTCATCACCAACTCCCAGAGTCTACCCAAACTCGTGTCCATTGATTTGGTTTTGCCATCCAGCCATCTCATCCTCTGTCATCACCTTCTCCTCCCACCTTCAATCTTTCCCAGCATCAAGATCTTTTCAAATGAGTAAGCTCTTCACATCAGGTGGCCAAAGTATTGAAGTTTCAGCTTCAGCATCAGTCCTTCCAATGAATATTCAGGACTGATTTTCTTTAGAATGGACTGGTTGGATCTCCTTGCTGTTCAAGGGACTCTGAAAAGTCTTATCCAACACCACAGTTCAAAAGCATCAATTCTTTGGTGCTCAGCTTTCTTTATAGTTTAACTCTTTTACCAGTATAACTTCTAATTGTAATACCTAACATCTCTGTAAAAATATCATTGTAGATACAAGTACTATTACATTAAGGTAGATTCTGGAGGTAAGAGTCTGAGTTCAAATTGTATGCAAATTTTAATTTTTATCCTCTAATTATACTCCTTTGAGAGCATGCCTCATAAATTATATAAAACTGATGTCAATATTGATAAATGATTATTACTTCATACCAAGCAGCAGAAAATTGAAAGTGAAAGTTACATTGGACTCTTTGTGACCCCATGGACTATACAGTTCGTGGAATTCTCCAGATCAGAATACTGGAGTGGGTAGCCTTTTCCTTCTCCAGGGGATCTTACCAAACCAAGGAATGAGCCCAGGTTTCCCACATTGCAGGCAGATTACTTACCAAATGAGTCACAAATGAAGCCCAAGGATACTGGCACAGGTAACCTATCCCTTCTCCAGTGGATCTTCCTGACCCAGGAATCGAACCAGGGTCTCTGCATTGCAGGCAATGTTTTTTTTTTTTTTTTTTTTCTTTAACAACTAAGCTATCAGGGAAGCTCTCAAGCAAAAGAAGGTGGACTAAATATGTTCCTCTAGTTTTAATTTGATTTCCCTGGGTAACTCGTGAGATGAAACATCTTTTAGATATTCATTGACCATTTCCACTGGGTTTGTTTTCTTTATTGCTATTGTTTTCTTTTAGCTGAATTATCCTCTCACATCCTTTGCAACTTATTCTACTGGTTTCATGTTTGGTTTTATTTTTCATGATGGTTTGTAGGTTTTTATATTAACATGAAATGTATTCTTATATATGAAAGTGAGAGTATTAGTCACTTAGTTGTGTCCTAATCTTTGCGGCCCCAAGGACTGTAGCCCACCAGGCTACTCTGTCCATCGAATTCTGTAGGCAAGAACACTTGAGTGGGTAGCCATACCCTTTTCTAGGGGATCTTCCCAAAGCAGGGATTGAATTCAGGTCTCCTGCATTGCAGGGAAATTTTTTACTGTCTGAGCCACCATATTTGTCAATTATATTTTAGCCTTATCTATAGTATCTTCATAATCCAAATTCTGCATTTGCTTATGCACATTTTCCTTTATTCTTTTTAATGTCGTTCCTTTCTTCAAAAGACTTTTCCTACTCATATTTTAGTAAAAGTGTTTCGTTAATTTAATGTGGCTTTGCTGACAATCCATATCTAATGTTTTTATATATGGTGGAGATAGGGACTAACCTTGCTTTTCCCTCTCAAATTGATAAACAGTTGATAAACATTGTTTACTAATTATTTCATCACTTTCTCATTGACTTGAAATTTCATATTTATACTAAGCTTGCTTTATAGCCTGCTCTGTCTTTCTGTATCTTCTCTCTCAGTCTGACCTTCTATTTTGGGTTGACTTTTACATGTCAGTATCACCGTGTCTAATTCTTAGTAAAGAATTATTGTATATTTTTAAAACTAGCATGGAACAGTATATTTGCCTTTTTGAAAAAACTTACAGCCATTCTATTTCTCTTCCAATATAAAACTTTAGATTAACTTTGTTATATTTTAAAAATTCAGTTAGACTTTGATGTGGTTTCATTTAATTTATAGCTTAATTTGAGAAGGAATGGCATCGTCACAATATTGAGTATTTCAGTACATAAACACAAAATATTTTTTTAGTTGCTAAAGATCCTGGGTTCTAGTGTTTTTTCAATGGTTGTTTTTTCAACTGTTGTCAGCAGTTTTGAATTTGGGGTTCATGAGAGGAGGTGAGCTCAAGTTCCTTCTACTCAGCCATCTTAGACTTCCCCCCATAAATACAGAACATTTCTAAAATTGAAAACTAATAGTAACATAAGACTTTCCATGCTTAAGACTGATCTTCAGCATTTCAATTTTTTTTGTTGTTATTTTTGCTAAGACCTTCCAATTCTTCTTTTGGAGTGCAAGAGTTCATAATATCTGTATATTGGTCTTGAATTTGGTAATTTGCTAACTTCTCTTGTTTCCTGTGGGTTATCAATGGACTCTTTCAATTTTATTCCTTCACATTTCAAATGTGTATTTTTTAAATTTTTCTTTTGGAATGTTTATAGTCTGTTAGGGATATTTAAAATTAATAATAATGATACATACTCTTGTTTTCTTTCCTTTATGTTAATGGAAATATTCTATTCATCCATTAAGTTTGCTAGGTTAAAGGACTGAATTTTATATAGAAGAAATTTCCTTGTATTTATACTTTGATAAGAGTTATGTTTCTTTTCTAAGAAATAAGGAATGATATGTTTCCTTTAAAGTGACTACGACAATCCAAGTGGTCATATTAAATACCACATGTAAATACATATTTATCAGTCAAATGTGCTGAGCAGTAGACAAACCATTAGTAAGCCTCTTAAAACAAATCAATATTAAAGATGTGAAAGTGAATGTAAGCCTGAAGATAAACTAGATATCATGAAGGAAACAGAAATTCATTCTTCTTTGCTTCCATGACCATTGTGTGTACTACCTTTATAGTACTCACACCATTTTATTATAATTGCTTTATAGTTAGGTTTTCACTTATACTCTGAAACAGTTGGGATGATTCTTCACTCTATTTTTCCTTAGTATATAGTACAATAATGAATAGAGTAGCTATTTAATAAATGTTTGTTGAATGCATGGAAAGAGAAGAAATATCCAAAGTTGTCCAGGATAGTCAGGAGAAAATTCTGGCGGAATGGTGGTATTATAAAGAATAGGCTGAAAATGAAAAATTGCCTCTTGGATTTAAAAATAAAATTTTTTTAACAAAGTCAGTTTCAGTGAAGTGATAAATATGGGAACTAGAAGTGGTGAGATAAATGAATGGGAGGGGATGAAGTTAGATAGAAGAGAGTACTATTTGGAAAAATTTGAGAGATAAGCAAGAAAGAAAATAAAAGAGTATTTAGCTTTGGAGAGAGGTTGTTTTAATGTATCTCATTTCAAGAGTAAGAGTAGATTTGGGGTGATAGAGAAGGACTCTTGAAGGAATTTAAACTTAGTGACATCTATCTTCCATTTGAAGTAAAGATAATTGAGTTTCACATAATATATATGTTCTGATTTTTTAAAAAAGTCTCTAGTAGCACCTAAAATGGATCCATTAGTTTACTTTTCTCAATTTTAGATAAAAAAATTTTTCCACCTTATTTTAGAGTGTTCAGAGGAACATAGACATAGTATAATAATTAATAAATACCTATAAGGACTTGATTTCTTGAGAAGCCTAGAAAATAATGAAAAATCATTTTCCATTTACTGATGATAGCAGATTTCAGGGCTGGGTCATCCAAAACAATTTGATACATCTGGAAAAGAACATTCAATCTCCTTCTGCATAATCTTTGAAGTAAGCTTTTGTACATGATGAAATGTGAGTCTGTACAAAAGTTTTTATTATTCAAAACTGCCTTCCTTGCAGAATATGTCATCTGGATGTTTACATAAAGATTCAAAATTTGTATTTTATTTTCCTCATTTTGAGTTCAGCATAAACTGATGAAAGAACAACCAGGTCAGCAGTTTTGTCACCAAAGAGCTGCAAAAAGACTGTTTAAATTGTACTTAGCCCCCTCCTTGATTGTATTTGAGAGTTGTAAAGAAGATGCTTTTCACTTAAAAATTTGATGCAATTAGCCAGCTTTGAATTTGCTCGCCTCAGCAAATCTTATATTTTTGTGATCTAAATCGTTGCTGACACACACTCTCAGCTAAAAATGAAGAGCTTATCTTACTGGATAAAAGGTACATATGATTGCCATTTCAGTTGGAGAGACTAGCTAATAAGTTGCAGCAGTTCCTAGTTAATTATTAAGTTGGTTGTATGTCTCTGAGAAAGAGCTGGAAGCTTAAGATAACCAAATCAGAGAGGGAGACTAATCAAACAGTTTCCTGTAATCTTCCAGAAATGTTTTAATTCCCTGAAAATGTGTATCATTGCCTTTGCTATAGTGTGCCTGTGTAACACATAGTTCCACTCATTCAATTTTTAATCTAACAGGATAAATTTGCTTCCTTTGAGATAATTGTACTCCTGCTTCTGGGTGTATCATGGTGGTTGTATAGCTTGTCTGTTCATGCATGGGGCTGGGAGAAACAGAATCCACCCTGGGGTTGGGTGAGTGTGGGATATAAACACCCACTGCACAGGTTCTTGATCTAGTTGCTGGTTTTTCTGAGCCTCAGTTTCCTCATCAGTATCATAGAAATACCCTATGATATTGCTGAATTGAATCAAGCATGGTTATTTAACTGCACCTGGTGATAAATAGTACTAACAATCCTAGGATGCTAATTGCATTTCAAAGGGCTTTACTTATCCGGTTCTTTGTGTGATGGGATCTCATGAGCAACTGAAGAGCTGAAACATGTACGGGTCTCAGATTGCCTTATCCTCTCAGTGTTATACTTTGCTTCTTCATGCTTTGACTGTGTTTCTGAATTATTCTTTTTTTTTCATGTCTGTAAATCACATGTTGTTGTTTTGATCACTAAGTTGTACACCACTCTTCTGTGACCTCGTGGACTGTAGCCCACCAGGCTCCTCTGTCCATGGGATTTCCCAGGCAAGAATGCTGGAGCAAGTTGCCATTCCCTTCTCCAAGATATCTTCCCAACCCAGGGATCAAACCTGTATCTTCTGCATTGGCAGATGAATTCTGTACCTCTGAACCACCATGGAAGCCCAAATTACGTGTTAGGGAAACTGCATAGGGTCTGAGAAGAAGCACTCTGTCCCTAATTTAATTCTAATGGATTGGTTTAATTATTGATGCATATAGACAGTGGATCATTTCTGATTTACGTGCTGAATGCATTCATTCATAGAATATGTTTGATTGCATGCTTGATACCTCATTGTGATTGCGATTTCCTTCTCTAATATTAATAATTAGCCATGTTGAGCTTTTTTTCATTTGCCTGTTGGCCA
This sequence comes from Antilocapra americana, assembly GCA_007570785.1. Lineage (NCBI taxonomy): Eukaryota > Metazoa > Chordata > Mammalia > Artiodactyla > Antilocapridae > Antilocapra > Antilocapra americana. The sequence continues at coordinate 659,083 of ML660213.1, read as the reverse complement.
TCTGTATGTCTTTTTTGGAAAAGTGTCTATTTAAGTTTTTGGTCCATTTTTTGCTGAGGAGGAGGAAATAGCAACTCAGTCCAGTATCCTTGCCTGGAGACTCCCATGGAAAGAGGAGCTTAGTGGACTGCAGTCCATGGGGTCACAGAGAGTTGGACACAACTTAAGTGACTTAGCATGCATGCCCACTTTTTGTTGTGGTTTTATATATATGTATATATATTGAATGGTATGGGGCTGTTTGTATATCTTGGATATCAACCCCTTGTTGGTCTTCTTATTTGCACATATTTTCTCCCATTCCATAGGTTGTCTTTTCATTTTGTTTTTGGTTTTCTTTACTGTGCAAAAGCTTGTAAGTTTGATTAGATCCCTTTGTTTATTTTTGCTTGTATTTATCTTGCCTTGGGAGACTGATCTAAGAAACTGTTGCTACAATAAATGTCAGTGAATGTCTTGCTTATGTTCTAGGAATTTTATGGTGTTATGCCTTACATTTAGATTTTTAAACTGTTTTGATTTTGTATATAGTGTGAGAAAAGGTTGTCACTTTCTGATTTATATGTAGCTGTCTAGTTCTGCAAGAAACTTTTGCTGAAGATATTTTCTTCCTTTGTCTGTTCTTTACTCCTTTGTCGTTGACTATTTGACCATAGGTGTGTGGGTTTATTTCTGGGCTCTGCATTCTGTTCCATTTATTTTCATGTCTGTTTTTGTGCCAGGGCCACTCTACTTTATTTCCTGTAGCTTTGTAGTATTATCTGAAGTCTGGGAAGGTTTTGCCTCCTGCTTTGTAATTTTTTCTTAGAATTGCCTTGGTAGTTCTAGGTCTTTTGTGGTGCCAGATAAATGTTAACATTATTAATTCTAGTTCTGTGATAAATGTCATGGGAATTTTTATAGTGACAGCATTAAGTATACAGAATGCTTTGGGTAGTATGGCCATTTTAACAATGTTAATTCTTTCAATCCGAAAGTGTGGATATCTTTTCATTTCTTTGAATCTTCTTTAATTTTCTTTATTAGTGTTTTATATTTTTAGCAGATAAGTCACTTTCTTGCTTAAGTTTATTCTTACAGTTTATTTGTTGACATAATTTTAAACAAGACTTTTTTACCTTTCCCTTTTGATATTTCAATGTTAGTGTGAAGAATTTTAACAGATTTCTGTATATTAATCTTTTATCTTGCTACCTTGCTGAATTCCTTTACTAGTTCAAATATTTTTTGTGTAGAGTCTAGGGTTCCCTCTATATAAGTATGATGTGATTTGCAAACAGTGACAGTTTTACTTTTTACCTTCCAATTTGGTAGTTTTTTTAATTTATTAAATGTAAGGTTTCAACTATATAAAAGATGTGACTTCCATCAGTCACTCAAAAAATTCAGTTTAAAAATATTTCGTGATCAACAAATGGTGCTGAAACAACTAGACGAACACCCCCCTCCCCCAAATCTAGGCCAGAAATTATACACTTCACAATATTAAGTCACAATAAATAAGAGACCTAAATGTAAAATGCAAAAATATAAAACTCCTAGAACATAGCCTAGGAGAAAATCAAGATGACTTTGGGTATGGCGATGACTTTTTATACAAGACACCAAAGACATAATCCGTGGAAGAATTATTGATAAGCTAGACCTCGTTAAACTTAAAACAGTTCTATTCTGTGAAAGACAATGTCAAGAGAATGATGACAGGGCACAGACTGAGAAAAATGTTTTTCTAAAGACATAGCTGATAAAGGATTGTCATCTGAAACATACAAATAATGCTTAAAGCTCAACAGTACAAAAACAATCTAATGAAAAAAATGGGACAAAGACAAATTAATAGCTGCTTCACAAAAATGTACATGGATGGTAAACATGAGAAGATGCTCCACATCATATATCATTAGGAAAATGCAAATTAGAACAATAATTAGATACACATCTATTAGAACGGCCAAAACGTGAAAGAGTGACAATGCCAAATGCTGGTGGGGAGCTGGAGCAACAGGAACTTTCATTCATTGCTGGTGATTTTGTAAAATGGTATGGACGCTTTAGAAGACAGAATCCTTGGGAAGTAGAACATCCCCTTAACATATGATCCAGCAACCATACTCCTTGGTATTTCACCAAAAGAGGTGAAAACTTAGGTTCACATAAAAACTTGAACACAGATGTTTATAGCAGCTATACTCATAGTTGCCAGTGCTTGGAAGCAAAAAAAAAAAAAAAATGCCCGTTAGTAGGTGAATAGATTAATACAGCTTGCTAAATCCAGCCTAATTACTATTTAGTTTGAAAAAGAAATGAACTATCAAACCATGAAAAGACACTGAGGAAACTTAAATGCATATTGCAAAGTGAGGTTAATTTGAAAAGTTTGCATACCATATGATTCCAAATATATGACATTCTGGGAAAAAACCTATGGAGCCAGTAAAAAGGTCAAGTGTTGCCATGGGGTTGGCAGTGGGGAAGCTGATGAATAGATGAAGCACATAAAATTTTTAGGGCAGTGAAACTTCTCTGTATGATACTAGAATGGTGGATACATGTCATTATATGTTTATTCCCAGCACACAAAATGTTCAAGAGTAAGCTACAATGTAAACGCTGAACCCTGAGCAATTATGATATGTCAGTGGAGATTCATTGATTGTCACAAGTGTACCAGTCTGGTGGGGGATATTGATTATGGGGGAGGTTAGGCATGTGAGGGGTGAGGCAATATGTTAATCTTTATACTTTCCTCTCAGTTTTCCTGTGAGCCTAAAACTGCTCTTAAAAATACTCATTGTTTGGGAGGGAACTAAGATGGCGGAGGAATAGGACGGGGAGACCACTCTCTCCCCAATAAATATACCAAAAGAACTTTTAAAGGCCGAGCAAACTCCATAAAACAGGATCTGAATGCTGGCAGAGGACATCGGGCATCTGGAGGGGCGACCCATTGCCGACGTGAGGAGGTAGGACAAAAGAAAGAAAAAAAAAAAA
>ML660213.1:512333-648993 GCA_007570785.1 Antilocapra americana | reverse complement strand
ACTTCATAGGTTATCTCCTACTCTTTATAACAACCTTATGAGTTCAGTATCAAGCTTTCCCTTTCACATGTGAAGAAACTGAGACTCAGAGAAGTAACATGTGTAAGATGAAGCATCTTATAAATGGAGGAGTTGGGAACCAGTCTCAGACTTGTCTTGCTCTTAAGTCCATACTCTGTTGACTACCCCACATTTGCCCTTCAGTTTAAAAGAAAGTAATGTTCTGAAGATAAGAGAAGAGGGTTTGGTCAGAATAGGCAGTAGGTTTAACTAGCATGGTTTGCCCTACACACTTGGGATTCAAATATACTCAAGTCTCTCTTTTTTTCCTCCCTCCAAATAATCACTTATACATCCACTTTTTATATTGATAGAGACCTCATAAGTCTGAGAGTGGCTCCTCTTACATGTGTTGTTATGATAGGATTCTTGGACGTGGATCTGACTTCCAGATTTCAGTGGAAAGACTACTGAATGCTGATGAATCTGTGAAGCTCTGTTCCATACTGGTGCCAGAGATGCTTTTGAAAAGTTGCCCTATGGAAGCCACAGATGGTATTGGTTCCTTGATATTCCATGTCTTGGTCTGGTTCCTTGGTTCTTTAAGGGAGGATAATTCTGCACTGTTAGGGATTGGAAGAGAGAAGTGACATAGGATGCCTGTCCATGGGGGAAAAAATAGATGGTCTCTTTCTTTCAATCTTTCTGAAAGAGAAAGAAATTCTTTCTCAGAAGCCTCCCAGTAGACACCTTTACATTTCAGCGGTCAGAACTGCATCCTATACCAAACCTAAATCAGTCATTGAAAGTGGAGGTGAGATCTTCAGTAGTTGGCTGAGGTCAGCCAGAACACCAGTGTTGGACCTACATACTTGGGCCAGTCTACCCTTTATGTAGGACTTCCCTGTAGCTCAGATGGTAAAGAATATGCCTGTGCTGCAGGAGACCCAGGTTCGATGCCTGTGTTGACACGATCGTCTGGAGAAGGGAATGGTAACCCACTGTAATATTCTTGCCTGGAGAATCCCATGGACAGAGGACCCTGGCAGGCTACAATCCATGAGGTCACAAAGAGTCGGACACAACTGAGCAACTAACGCTGCTACTACTACTACCCTGTATGTAGTCATGAAGAAAATGACAGAACCTGGATGAAATAGGGATTTTCTTAGTAAGAAGAAAGTTGAGGAAATAATTTGGATAGTTAAACAAAACTATCTGCTGTCAACAGATAGTGGTGATCTGTTTAGAGTGAAGGAAGAAACAAGAGGGCAGTGGAGTGAACTGTTTAGGTTTTCTGAAGTGTCATCCAGGTAGAAATTATTCTGTGTATTATTTTCAATCCATTTTAATATTTAATTAGCAGAGTGAAAGTCACTCAGTCGTGTCTCTTTGCCACTCTATGGACAACATAGTTCATGGAGTTCTCCAGGCCAGGATAATGAAGTGATTAGCTTTTCCCTTCTCCATGGATCTTCCCAACCCAGGGATTGAACCCAGGTCTCCCACCTTGCAGGCAGATTCTTTACCAGCTGAGCCACCAGGGAAGACCTAATTAGCAGAAGTAGCAGTTTGTTTTGGAGAAAGCATATGTCAAGTTTGAAAGTTCTACTCTGATGCTATATAAGGCATATTACTGCTATTATTTTTTATATTTTTTTATTAAGACATAATAGCTTTTATTATAAGAGTAACTAGTTTTATATTATTATAACAGAACCTCTGGAGCTATCGAATATGGATGCCCTAAAGAAATTTCGAAACACAGACTGTCTTGGCTACAAAATTTGGTCTTATCTGTATTTGATATCCTTCTTCCAGTAAGATGCCTCAGAATAACAGAAAAGAAAAACCATTAACTAATCATTTAATATTAAAAGTGTCACTTGAAAATAAATAAAATATTTATGAATAAGTTATTTGTTATTCTGTTAAGTGATTGTAATTCAATCTCACAGCCTAGAAATTATTTAACTCAGATTTTGTATTTGGAAAATTACATTTATTGTTAATTAGTTAAAAAAAAACAACTTAATTTTCTCACTAGTAATATCAGAAAATTCTAGGTTTAAGTACACATTGCTTATTTTTAAATTTATTCTATATTTCTACTCTTGTATAACAGACATATGTATCACTGTGTAAGTGCATCATTAAGACTAACTAGACATTTTTAGGGTAAAGGCTCGTTTAATTTAAGAATAATATAAATACAGAACATGAAGATTAGCCTCAAAGGCATAATTGAGAATCCTGATTTTATCAGCTCATTTATTCTTCTTCTTTCTATCCTCCTTCATCACTGGAATTAAATGAACATTAAAATTTAACATAATATAATGCTCATTTACCATATTTGTGATTTTTGAGCTCATAAAATGTGTTTTAAAATATTTTGAGTAAGCCAATGATGAAAATATGCAAATGTAAAAGTAAATATTTTTAAATAATGGAAAGATACGCAGTAGGGTCCTGTGTGGCTCAGTTTTCAAACTTTTTATGGTCCTTTAGTTCAATTAATATCCAGATTATTGGATGGGAGAGAGGAAGCCAGCCATATATATACCTGAAAATAAAGTTGCTGTTATACTTAGTTTCTCATTGGCAGTCTCTCTCTCAGACCGACAAGGTAGCTTTCTCTTGTTTCCTACCACCGTTCAGGTTGACAACTCCCTGTGAGTTTTCTCAAAGAATTTTATGGTAATTATATTATTCAAGGCCCCCACTGTATTATATAAGACCTCATATTGATTGATTGATTGATTTGTTTATTCATTGGAACCATTTGGGGCACTATAATTATTACCATTTTCTCAGCCTCAGTACTCCTAGAAAGAAATGCACAGCATATAAATAATAAGCAGAAATCCAAGTAGGATACAAAAACATTTATTTTCTAAGAGTGTCTCTGTTTTTGTACTTTTACATGTGCAAGATTTAGAAATAGTCTCAGGGCACTGAGGGTTGAAAAGATAAAAGTATATGGCATTAACTATATAATATAGTCCTCCATTTAATCATCTTAGTTCTTATAAAACATTTTCTGTTGACTTTATTGACAAATTCTGGAATACAATATTTATTTTTAACTTTTTAAATTTTTATGCCTTATCTTCCTTAAATCTCCTTTTAAGTCTTCATTAGAGGATTATGGCCTTCAAATAATTCTACTGGTGTGTGACCTTCCAGGTGAATCAAAATGGTATATAGTGAACATTAAACAATTAAAGTCCAAGGCTCCTTTCCATCATTGATTTTCTTTGCTCATTATTCTAAAATGTATTAATTTAAAAAGACCACAATTATCTACACATTGCTAGCCCACAGCTGTTAATATTAGCATTTAGATCCAGGAAACATTCATTGAGTACTTAATCTACATGTGCTGCCCAAACCATAATGAGCAGCTCTCCTGGGGGTTAGAGTGCAGATTCAGATTCAGTTCCTCTGGCACTGAGCTGTTCAGACTGCATTTCTAAACAGTTACTATGTGATACTGATGTTACTGGCTCTCGGGGCTGCAATTGGAGTGGCAAGAATATATGATTCTATTCAAGGCCTTGTATTAGCTGCTTTCATGTTTATATCATTTTATTAATTTAACAGAATATGTAATAAGTACTGTTCTGTCTTGGGAATATAGCAGTGAGTCAAACAGTTAATTTGTTCCCATAACACTTTCACTTTAGGAAGGTAAAGTGTAGACAATAAATAAATAAGTGTATGATATTTGAAGTTGTTCAGTTGCTCAGTCATGTCCAGCTCTTTGTGACCCCATGGACTACAGCATGCCAGGCTTCCCTGACCTTCAATATCTCTCAGAGTTTGCTCAAACTCATGTCCATTGAGTCGATGATGCCATCCAACAATCTCATCCTCTGTCACCCCCTTCTCTTCCTGCCCTCAGTCTGTAGAGATAAATATATCATGGCATGGGGATAAATCAACAAATTAGGAGCTCTCGGGAAGTAGGGTATTGCAATTCTAAGGAGGGTGGCCAAATAAGGCTGTGAAGAAAGCAACATTTAAGAAATTACTTGGTGGGAACACAAGCCGTAAAGATGGGTGAAGAAGAATATAGGAAAAGACACAAAAGTTTGGAAGACAACTGTTCAGTTCAGTCACTCAGTCATGTCCGACTCTTTGCGACCCCATGAACTGCAGCATGACAGAGCTCCCTGTCCATCACCAACTCCCAGACCTTGCTCAAACTCATGTACATTGAGTCAGTGATGCCATCCAACCATCTCATCCTCTGTCGTCCCCTTCTCCTATCACCTTCAATCTTTTCCAGCATCAGGGTCTTTACAAATGAGTCAGCTCTTCGCATGAGGTGGCCAAAGTATTGGAGTTTTCAGCTTCAGCATCAGTCCTTCCAATGAATATTCAGGACTGATTTCCTTTAGGATGGACTGGTTGGATCTCCTTGCAGTCCAAGGGACTCAAGTCTTCTCCAACACCATAGTTCAAAAGCACCAATTCTTCAGTGATCAACTTTCTTTATAGTCCAACTCTCACATCCATACATGACCACTGGAAAAACTATAGCTTTGACTAGACGGACCTTTGTTGGCCAAGTAATGTCGCTGCTTTTTAATATGCTGTCAAGGTTGGTCATAACTTTTCTTCCAAGGAGCAAGCGTCTTTTAATTTCATGGCTGCAGTCACCATCTGCAGTGATTTTTGAGTTCCCCAAAATAGTCTGTCACTGTTTTCATTGTTTCCCCATATATTTGCCCTAAAGTAATGGGACAGGATGCCATGATGTTAGTTTTCTAAATGTTGACTTTTAAGCCAACTTTCTCACTCTCCTCTTTCACTTTCAGCAAGAGGCTCTTTAGTTCTTCTTCACTTTCTGCCATAAGAGTGGTGTCATCTGCATATTGGAGGTTATGGATATTTCTCCTGGCAATCTTGATTCCCACTTGTGCTTCTTCCAGCCCAGCATTTCTCATGATGTACTCTGCATACAAATTAAATCAGCAGGGTGACAATATACAACCTTGACATATTCCTTTTCCTATTTGGAACCAGTCTGTTGTTCCATATCCAGTTCTAACTATTGCTTCCTGACCGGCATACAGGTTTCTCAAGAGACAGGTCAGGTGGTGTGGTATTCCCATCTCTTTCAGAATTGTCCACAGTTTATTTTGATCCACACAATCAAAGGCTTTGTCATAGTCAATAAAGCAGAAATAGATTTTTTTCTGGAACTCTCTTGCTTTTTCGATAATCCAGTGGATGTTGGCAATTTGTTCTCTGGTTCCTCTGCCTTTTCTAAAACCAGCTTAAACATCTGGAAGTTCACGGTTCAGATATTGCTGAAGCCTGGCTTGGAGAATGTTAGGCATTACTTTACTAGTGTGTGAGATGAGTGCAATTGTGCAGTTTGAGCATTCTTTGGCATTGGCTTTCTTTGGGATTGGAATGAACACTGACCTTTTCCAATCCTGTAGCCACTGCTGTGTTTTCCAAATGTGCTGGCATATTGAATGCAGCACTTTCACAGTGTCATCTTTCAGGATTTAAAATAGCTCAACTGGAACTCCATCATCTCCACTAGCTTTGTTCATAGTGACGCTTTCTAAGGCCCACTTGACTTCACATTCCAGGATGTCTGGCTCTAGGTGAGTGATTACACCATTGTGATTAACTGAGTCATGAAGATCTTTTTTGTAAAGTTCTTCTGAGTATTCTTGCCACCTCTTCTTAATATCTTCTGCTTCTGTTAGGTCTCTACCATTTCTGTCCTTTATTGAGCCCATCTTTACATGACATATTCCCTTGGTATCTCTAATTTTCTTGAAGAGATCTATAGTCTTTGTTTTCTGTTGTTTTCCTCTATTTCTTTGCATTGATCACTGAGGAAGGCTTTCTTATCTCTCCTTGCTGTTCTTTGGAACTCTGTATTCAAATGGGTATATCTTTCCTTTTCTCCTTTGCTTTTTGCTTCCTGTCTTTTCGCAGCTATTTGTAAGCTGTATTATACATAGCTATATTATACATAATACAGAGCTGTATTATAAATTAAATATTTGTCATGTAAAACTCAGATGCCCAGTAGAATTGTGTAACTTTTCATTTGAAAAGAGGAAAAATAAGTACTCATATATGGCAAAATCTGGTGCTGTTTGACAGAAATTGTCAAAGCTAGATTTAAAAAACAAACAAAAAACCCAGAGCGCATGTGTGGGTGCTCAGTCATGTCTGACTCCTTTCAACCCCCTGAATTACAACCCACCCAGCTCTTTTGTCCATGGGTTCCCCAGACAAGAATACTGGAGTTGGTTGCCATTTCCTTCTCCAGGGCATCTCCCCAAGCCAGGATCATCTCCTGTGTCTCTTGCTTTGGCAGGCGGTTTCTTTACCACTGAGCCACCTGGAAAGCCCCGAAACAGAGTACTGTGTTGTCATTAGTCCCAGCTTCCTGACATCAGAGTCCCGGGAAGTCTTGCCTATTGCCTGATCCCGGGATGAGTATTAACAACAACACAAGGGTTAGAGATGTCTTGGGTCTTTTGGCCATAGAGTCCCAAGTATGCACATAAATGAAACATGTATAGGATAGTAACATAGAGAATGTGCCCTCCTCATTGTGTTTGTGTCCAGTATGTACCAACTCATTATTGAAAGCATCTGGACAGTCAGAATACACTGTCCATTCAAGACCTTGGCCTTCTGTTCCGCTATAAGAGCCTAGACTTTGGATGACCGGTTTCCAACATGGCTGGCTTCCTGATGCTATTTCTGATCTAAGGCACTAAGTTCTGATAAGAGTGGCAGGTGACCAGGTCCTCTTCCCATTGATAGGTCCTCACAGCTGTCTCTACTGCTTCAGTCACCTCCAGGTCCGTATTTAATTCTGGCATCCCCGCGTTCCCTCTCAGTCTCTTCAGCCCTCATACATTCAACTGTGAAGTGCATTTGAAATTAACTATCCATTAAAAATAAAAAGACTCCAGGAGAAAAGGCACTTGCTCAAGGGAACACGGAGGATAAATTTAAATTGTGATCTACCGACTCAAAGTCCAGCATTTTATATACACCACTGCTTAAACCATGTTTAAATTCTAGTGACATTACAAAGCCTAAATCTTCCTTGCCCAGTCTAAACCTGCTAGTTCTGCAGACTTGTGTTCTAATTTCTTCTGCAGTTCTCATACATACAATGATAACACTCAGTTGTACTAAGCTCACTGCTTTGGAGGAAATAGACTGAAATAAAGAGGTTAATAAAAAATCCACATTTTAAAGTGAAGCAGAAATAATTAAAGTCTAAACAGTCAATGCTATTATATGGCAGTCCATTAATATAGTAGTGAAAAGTGTTAGTCACTCAGTTGTGTCTGACTCTGTGCAGCCCTGTGGACAGTATCCTTCCAGGCTCCTTTGTCCATGGGATTTTCCAAGCAAGAATACTGGAGTGGGTTGCCATTTCCTTCTCCAGGGGTTCTTCCTGACCTAGGAATCAGACCTGGATCTCCTGCATTCTAGACTGATTCTTTATAATCTGGGCCACCAGGGAAACCCAATATAGTAGTACTATTATAAATGTTTAAAGATTTGAATATCAAACATATTCAGCAATGTATTTCATATCCCAGGCATATTTCTATAAAATTTATTTACCAACATCATTTGATAAATGACTTCAAAAGCATATTTATCAGGATAAATTAGCATATCAAAGACCTATAATCACTATTCATATTGAAAAGTGTCTTTTAAAAAATACTGAAAACATGTAAAACACTCTAGGAGAAAAATAGGTCAAGGAGCAGCATCCGTGGAGAAGAGAATTTGAGACTATACTAAAGGGGAGTGATCAATATAAAAGTATAATATTGAACATATCAAGGATCTTTGGAAAATTCACAACTTTGATACAGAAAGAACATTAACAGATATTTAACCACCAGGAATTTTATAGTTTGTTAGAACAAGTTCTTATTTTGTTTTATGTTGAAATTTTTCTCTCTTTGTGTATTTAAGATGCATCTGAGGGGAGAGAAGCAATATTTAATACACTGGGGATCATGTGTAGGATTGAGATTACTAGAACAAGGCCTCATCTATTTAATGCTATGGCAGTTAAACACAGTGTCAATAGTCTAGGTAAATAGAAGACAGTTGATTGGCTGTCCTGCCTTTCTCATTACTGGTAAGATAGTGTGTCAACACCCTAATGGCCTTGAAGGATTTGTTTCTTTCTAGAGTTAAAATTACAATTCTAAATAGAGATGAAGCAATTCACTTCCCAGTGAGGAAGGAATTTGAATTAGACAATAAAATGACAGATAACAGAAGTGTGTTCTAAATATAAAGTTTTACTTTTCCAGAGTAAATTGTTGACAACATTCAAAAGGCCTTAGGCAATCAGACTTGATTTGGAAAAGTAATATAAACCATAGGAACAAAAAATAAACAATAAAAAAAACAATGAGGTATTTCATTCATTTGAGCAGGATTGGTAAGAGATATTATTTAATTTCGGTATGAACACATGTATGCATTCTGACTTCTGACATCTTGATGGAGTAGAGTATTAAAAGATTATAGAAACTAAAATTCATTGTGAAAAAAATTTTTTCCAACCTGGGTAATAAATATAAAAACATATTTTTCTTTCAATTCCAAGTGATAAATTTAAATGATGTATGATCACACAATGATGTCATCCAATCCCAATCTGTAGATATCGTCTAGAATATGGAAGATTCACAGTTTTATCTCTTCTTCCTAGGTCTCTTTCTTTCTCTCCTGAAATCCAGACTCAGATATTATGTTGCCTAATTTATTATTATTTCTATATTGCCTACTTTAAAATGTTCACTGAATACCTGTTAAAAATCTTAAATTTAAAACAGAATTTCTGGGCATCTCTCCCCAAAACCTGTCCCTCTCACAGTCTTCCCCATATCAGCAGACGGCAACTCCATTCCTCCACTGCTGAGTCCTAAACCTTGGAGTCATCTTGGTTTTTCTCTTTGTATCTACAGAATTTGATCACTTTTCAACATCTCCATTGTTACTAGCATATTCTGAACCCCCATCACTTTTCAATTAGAACAATTCCTAATGGATTCCTTTTGATCTCATTCCATCTTGCCACTCATGTCCCAACACAGTCTCTCCTTAGTACAGTATCCATGGTGATTCTTTTATGACCTAAATCAGACCATAACACTCATCTGCTCAAAACCTCCAATCTCTAAACATACACACGCAGACAGTAAATGCAAAGGCTATTCAATGGCATAACAAGGCCCCAGGTGGTCTGCCTTCTTTGGTATTTCCCTGACCTCATTTTCTGCTGTCTACTCTTGCATACTTCTCTCAAGTTATCCTGGCTTCTTTACTTTTTTCTTAAAAAGTAAAGAAAGTTCCACTATCGGACATGTGCAGTTGATGTTCCCATTTCCAGGGATGCTCTCTCACAGATAACCTCATGACTAGTTCTCCAACTTTCCTTCAACTTTGCTCAGGTATCATCTAATCAATGCCATGTATCATGACCACTCTATTTAAAATTCATTTTATGTGCCTGGAGCATCATTAACAAATCAAAAAAGAACAAAAGCAAAACAAAACACCAAGGAACAATGACATTTAAAGATTTAGCATATAGATGATGTGATAATAAATAAAATAAATATTGTTTAAAAGATGGTATTATGGGAATAAAAAGAACATTCAGCATTCAGGACAAAGCTTAAAAATATTGTCCATAATAATAATCTGTATTGAACCATAGGTCCTCCATTTCTGTTCTTGCCCCACCCAAGATTATGGTTACTCAGCTTCCAGATTTATCATTCCCTTGATTTCTTTTATATAATTATGTCACATCTATGCATGTTATAGTTATTTTAGTTGCATTTAACTTTATACCAAGACAATATAGTGCATGTAATTTTGGATGTTTCTTATCGCATAATGTTATATTGGTAAAATATTATCTGATACTGTAGTTTACTTATACTACAGTTTAGCTGTTCAGCAATGTTTAATTTTATTTACATTCTGCAGTTAACATCTATTCTCTTGATGTCCATTCAAGGTAATGAATATTTGAGCTGTTTCACTCTTCTGTTATTATGAATGTTAGTTACCATTTTTGCTTCCTTTTATAGATTCTCTCTTATAAAACTCTAACACTTTGTAATTTATTCTTAATCTTCAAGTTTAAAATTAGTCTGAAATATGATTCATGGAGCAATGTTAAGGTCATTCCCAAAGATCTCTCGCACTCTGTATTGGGCACCTTCAGAAGGCTGCCTGCCTCCAGAGGGCTCTTTACAATGGGGGTCTCCATGCATCTGCCAGAGAATTTCTCATAATGGTAGCCCTACACCCTCAAACCTTCTTAGAGTCCCAACCTTCACTCCCAGACTCTGCCCCACCACTCACAACATTCTTCTTTGAAGCATAACTTTCTGAGACTTTCCTTTGGGGCTCAAGGTAGCAGAGATAGGGAAGAAATTTTTGCTCCCTCTCGACTGGGTAGGAAGAAGCAGGTTCATAGCAGTGAGGACAGATTTTAGACTTTTCTGTCTGGAAATTAGAAGCCATGTGTTTCTACTAAAGTTGTATATAGCATGTTCTACCTGCCTTTTAGTTACTAAATACTGTTAGCACCATATATCAGGTATATTATTTTTTAGAAAAATGAATTCTGCATCCAAAATAACCTATTTACAATCAACCTTTTGGAACATAACCTGTTTATAAGTTAGGGACTCTCAGTAATGCATTCCAGAGTTAACTGCAAATAGTTTTTCATTATCTGTTGCTATGGATCATCTGTTTCATTGCTCTTCTTCATTAGCACAGATAATAGAGACCTAACTGAATTACTGCTTTCAAGCATATCCATTTCTTTTGTTCTGTATACACAAGTTTCCTTGGGTCCTTGGCATCACTTCCAGCTTGATGTTTTAGTTCTCATTTTGAATATAAAATTCATTCTTAATGAGTTTATGGAGGTCAGTGACTAATGACCTCCATAAAATGCCAGTATACAGACAAGCTGAGTAAGTTATGCCTCCTTTATTAAACAGACATTTACTAAGAGTCAACTCAGAGTAAATGCAGTGTCAAGAACAGTAGGATACATAGAACTAGAGCATGTTTTCTGTAGTTTATCAAATACTTATTGAAAACCTGTCATGTATAAGACACACCTCTAGGTATTTGGAATATATACCTACCAAAAAATAGACTTAGTTCCTGCACTAATGAGCTTCCATTCAAGGTGGGGAGGATGACAAACATTTTTAGAGTTATGTGTGCAGAGTAGTATTTTTAGTAGTAATCTGTGCAGGTCAGTAAAACTGACCAAGTGATAATGAGCTCATGTAATGCAGGAGAGGGATTCCTTTTGGCCTTATGATCAGAGATACCATTTTTGAAAAATGATATTTGATATGAGATCTGAATCATGAGATGGAATCAATCATGGGAAGAGAGGGATAAAAGCGCTCCCAACAGAGAAGATCAAGTGTGAAGGCCCTGAATTTGAAAAGGCTTTGTGTGCTCCAAGGGCAAAAAGTTCAACCAGGGCCCAAATAATAGGAATTCCATTTTTTAAAAAAGAAACATCAATACTGTGCTATTAACAAAGAAATCTGAATGTGAAAATGATGATGTGATGAACAAAATATAAGACTTAGATAACAGCAAATGATGTGTGCATGTAGAGAAAGACTATGTTGATGGGGACATTCAACTCAGACTTAAAGATAGCACATATTGATCCTTAATAACGCATAATATTTCTATTCCCAAGATAAGAATATCTGACATTTATTGATATCTTATTGCATGCTGAGTACTCTTCAAAGCATGTGAGATGTAGCTTACTTAATCTTTATGTTTCCCTATGAGAAGATCCCGAGAAAGTATATCTGTTAATATATGAAGGAAGTTTGCACAGATAGGCCATAAAATTTGTCCAAGTTCAGCTAGAAAGTTCTCGATGGCTCTGGGGTCCAAATCCACACAGTCTGATACACTACTGTTGTCAATAATCTAGAACTTGAGTTGCGAGCAGTTGCAAAACTGGCACTATTTTATGTTTGATTTTTGCATCTTTACGTAAATACCTTTTGCAATGCGACTTGGACCTTACATCCATGTAGAAGTGGAGTCCATTTCTCCACCCTAGGAATCTGACTTCGACCATGGGACTGATTTTGGCCAATGGGATGTTACCACACTTGAGCCAGGAAAAGGTTGGAATAGTGCTTACATATATTGGCAATTGCCCTCACTTGCACTTGAGCCTATGGCCACCACGTGTGAACAGGCCTGGAGGAGGCTAGTAGCTGATGAGTAGGAGATGCCCACTTACTTGCATTATCCCTGCTGATAGCCATGCCACCACCAGGCATACCAGCGAGACTTCTATGTCTAGTTGACTGCAGATGTCAGAGTGAGCCCAGCCAAAACCATATAGAGCATACTTGCTCCATCTCAGTTGAGCTGAACCAAAATTGCTGAACCGTGGAATTGTAAGCAAATAATCAGTTGTCATATCAAAGCACTAAGACTTGGAATAGTTTGTTACGCAGGAAAAATGAGCTCTTGTACAGACCACAGTAAAATGATGGCTTCGGGGTATTTGAAGACATTTAACAGACATTCGGTTCTCCTTTGTGTGAAGATGCTTTTATTCCATCTTCAAAAAAATAAATAAATAGAAGGAACTGATCAAAGTGTGCTGTGTTCATAATTGTTTGCATGGTCAATAACAGTCTTAACAAGCTGTTGTGCCCCAAAGACCATGGCATTTGATAAAGCATACAGTTAGTAGAGTTTTACTTCTAGCCAACCTCATTTGCCATATTTTCTGGTATTTAGCTTCAGAGTATAATCAAATACTTTGCCACCTGATGCACGCAGCCTACTCATTGTAAAAGACCCTGGTGCTGGGAAAGATTGAAAGCGAAAGAAGAGGGCGATAGAGGATGAAATGCTTATATAGCATCCCTGACTCAATAGACATGAATTTCAACAAACTCCAGGAGACAGTGGAGGACTGAGGAACTTGTTGGGCTACACTCCATGGGGTTGCAAAGAGTCAGACATTGCTTAGTGAGGAAACAACAACGATAATCAAATAGCACCACTAGAATATTGATGATGAATAGTACAATTGGTGTCAACATTAAAGCTTGGATGATTTCTTCAATGCTGTTTTAGAATACTTTGCATGTTAAAATTCATCATGGACATCTTTTGACCAAAGAAAATATGATATTAATGTATAGGAAAAGATAGTAGCCCATAACAATATGTCAGCCACCTCTGAAAGAAAATAAGTATCTAGTATGTTGTTAGAGCATGCAGTAAGCAAGGTCTTTGCAGCAGGGCTAACAGACCCAAGTAGTACATTCGCCAAAAGTTTAGCTTATCTGTTCAAATCTACCAACCTCTGTTTGGCCTGCCAGGTTTACACCAACATTCAGCTCACAGATTTAAGGATTCAGTGTTAATATTGATGAAAACTGGTATCAATCAATATTCATTAGAATGAAGTTCACATTTATTACCATGGAACATTACATGGTTCCAAAATACCCCTGTGACTGTTGCTATGTGGCTCGTTGCTAGGATTCAGAGGAAGGTGAGAGTTACTGTGGAGTCATGAATAGCAATGAGCACAAGTTAGGATGAGTGGGCTTCCAGAGAGACAAATTTCATGAATGTGATGGCATGTTGAGGTCAACAAGACGTCTTTAATGTCACAAAAATCACAAGATGAAAGAAAATGGGGATGACTCATGAAAATGAGCTGGAGTGGAACTGATAAATAAAATGCTTTAATATTTTTAAGAGAATTCACTAAAGCAGAAGTTGAATACTTAGACTGTAGTCAATTCAGTCACAAAGACATGAGTTTATGTTGTTTTAATTTGTGCTTCTGCATGTCTGTACATCATGTCTCCTTCACTAAATAGGTTTTTAAGCATGGCACAATGGCCACAGTAAGAAATTTTCTGAATAGAACTTTTTCTCATCTTCAGAAATAAAAAATTCAAAGACAGCATTATTGAAAAAAGCCTCTACTTTTCTTGTTCACCTCATTATTAGAATAAGATGACTACATAAATTATTTAATAGATTTCCCATATTTTATATTTGAGGAGACAAAATAAGATTTCATACATATGGTTTTAGGCAACATACCGTTTAACTCTAAAACCATCTGCCCTGCATAACTGCTTTTCATTGTTTTTGTCAGTCTCAAGGTACCCTGAGACCAACATATCCACAAGTAATTCATGGGGTAATGATAACCTCTATCTCTATAAGACAAATCTTATAAAACCTGTATCAGACATGGGAAATGATGATGGTCCAGCTAACATTTTCTTTCCATGCTACATCCTAAGGACTCTTTGGAATCACAAGAGGAAGGAAATATTTTTATTTGTTCACAAAATTTTTTTGGAAAAATTATAGTTGGTTTACAATGATGTATTGGTTTCGGGTGTACAACAAAAGTAATTCAATTATATTGGGCTGGCCAGAGAGTTCACTCAGGTTTTTTTTCTATAAGATTTTACAGCAAAACAAAATTTTTGTCCAGCCCAATACATAATTAATTGTTCAAAACATTTTGAATGCAATAATTAAAAAAACTATAAATACCAAAACAGTTTTACAATAGACTTTCATAAAATTTTTTGATGTGTTTGTCTTTATAACCATCCCTTTTCCACCTTATAACACTGGTTTATTGATAAGGAGGCTGAGGTTATACAGAGAACACTATACTTTTGAATGATAGAGGACAAGAACTTGTAATTCCAATCTCTCTAAAATAGATGTAACTTTCAACTCCTAGCTTCATGAAGAGAGAGATCAAGTGTATGGAAGTTCTGGGTTTGCATCATTTAAAAAGCCTCATTTTTATATGTTTTATATATTAAGGTTTTGCATAACTATTTTCCACTAAAAAAATAAAGGTGATACCTTCATTCTAAGCTGCAATACTGGGTAAACTGACTATATTACTATTTATTGTTTTATGAATAAATAAAACAATAAATAAATAATAATTGGGAACATGCTAATGTAGATAAGGGCTTCTCAGGTGGCTGAGTGGTGAAGAAGCCACTTGCCAATGCAGGAGATGAATGAGATGTGGGTTCGATCCCTGGGTAGGGAAGATCCCCTGGAGAAGCAAATGGCAACCCATTCCAGTATTCTTATTTGGAAAGAGTCAGGTACAACTGAGCAACTGAGGACAATAATGCAGGTGAACGTAGATACATAAGAAAAAAAGTGAATAATCAGCATGTTTAAAGTAAATCAGACCAAAATAAATCCCAGTACGGTAGAATTACTCTTAGCAGTCCTTGTATTTTACCTGGTGTGTCAAATAAATAATATATTTGCTTATAGAAGGTGTATAATGACTTCATTGCTTGCCTGGCATTTTAGGGAAAACTTGGCACTGATTGCACAATTCAAAAGCCTCTTAAAAGAAAGTCAAAATAGAGGGAAAGACCTACATTTCAGTTTTGATTGCTATTCAAACGTAAACATTTTCCATCAATAGCTAATTTTCTATGTGAGTATATAGCATCTCTGCCTTGTTTTGCTATTTTATTCTTACGACAGTAAAATAATTATACATATACATGCAATAAAGTTTTGAAACATGAGGATCTCATGTTTGTTTTACTCTGCAAAATTTCAAGATAGTTAAAAACCATTTCCTCTTCAAAGGCCCTCCATTTATTTTCCATTTCTAGCCCTGGTCTTGCCTGCCAAAATATGATTGATTAGCATTACATCTCTCTTGACCTCCTACAGCCCAGAGGTCAGCCATCTAGGCACCGTGGTCTGACCACATGAGCTAGAATCCAAGCTCTGTAGATGCTAATGGTGTAATGCTATCAACATCCAGGCAGTTCCTCTTTCTTCTCAGCCACCGCTTATATACACTACGTTGGGTCAATCAGATACATATGTTTTTACAAGAGACCAATCAAACAGAAACCATTTACCATATATGACGATGCCATATGTGACTCTACACCAGAGGCATTTTACCCACATATTTTGTTTCACATGCAAGAATAGCCATTTCTAGGCTATCTACCATTTTAACCATCACCAGGGCTTTAAGATTCTTGATGGGATGCTAACAAATGATCTACAAAGTTCCAACTGGTCTTATTCTACCACTCACGAGTCACACTGTTCCTAGCTTCATGTCAAGGATGTATATTTTCACCCTGCTTATTTAACTTATATGCAGAGTACATTATGAGAAAAGCTGGGCTGGAGGAAGAACAAGCTGGAATCAAGATTGTTAGGAGAAATATCAATAACCTTAGATATGCAGATGACACCATCCTTATGGCAGAAAGTGAAGAACTAAAGAGCCTCTTGATGAGAGTGAAAGAGGAGAGTGAAGAATTTGGCTTAAAGCTCAACATTCAGAAAACTGAGAACATGGCATCCAGTCCCATTACTTCATGGCAGATATATGGGGAAACTGTGGCTGACTATTTTTCTGAGCTCCAAAATCACTGCAGATGGTGACTGCAGCCATGAAATTAAAATACACTTACTCCTTGGAAGGAAAGTTATGACCAACCTAGAAAGCATACTAAAAAGCAGAAACATTACTTTGCCAACAAAGGTCTGTCTAGTCAAGGCTATGATTTTTCCAGTAGTCATGTATGGATGTGAGAGTTGGACTATAAAGAAAGCTGAGTGCCAAAGAATTGATGCTTTTGAACTGTGGTGTTGGAGAAGACTCTTGAGAGTCCCTTGGACTGCAAGGAGATCCAACCAGTCCATCCTAAAGGAGATCAGTCCTAGGTGTTCATTGGAGGGACTGATGTTGAAGCTGAAACTCCAATACTTTGGCCACCTGATGCAAAGAGCTGACTCATTGGAAAATATCCTGATATTGGGAAAGATTGAAGGCAGGAGGAGAAGGGGATGACAGAAGATGAGATGGCTGGATGGCATCACCGATTCGATAGACATGGGTTTGGGTGGACTCCAGGAGTTGTTGATGGACAGGAAGGCCTGGTGTGATGTGATTCATGGGGTCATAAAGTTGGACAGGACTGAGTAACTGAACTGAATCGAATGAGGTGTCAGGTTTCAGCAACCAATCTGCATCCACTTTCAATGTAAAATTCTAAGGCTATGATAAAATAAGGAAGTAAACCCCTCTGATTCTTAGTTTCTGAAATCTAGCCCCTGATGATCATTTAATGTTACTGAATCTTGAGTTGGGGATGTGCTTAGCATATTGTCTTTGCTGATACCTATATAAATTAGTGCTTGGAGTAAGAAGAGGAAGAATGTTGGTACAATGTGTGGTTATGGCCAGCTGACTGAAGAATGCCTAAATCTTCTGGTGCTAATGTCCCAACCTCTCCAAATTTATTAAGAGAGCTATAGCAAATAAGGAATAAAGGGTTGCTGTATTATTAACTGTGATTTTGCTAAGAATCTTTCAAAGTTCTGATAAATACTGGTTGGAGAACATAATTTTGATTCCTTATCTAAGTGGTGGTAATACATAATCTTAAATCCTGTTCTTAGAAGCTTGCCATTATTTAGCTGAATGAGTAGGCAGACATTTAAACTGATAAACACACCAGGACACACAGAGAGAGAGACTCTGTATAACACAACACACACACACACTTTTAATGAACAGAGACCACTTACAAAAGTGCCCTAGAATTTGAATATGTATCCAATATGTAAAGTACTCTATTGTCTTTTGAAGAAACAAGAATGAAGGTTGCGGAATTTCAACTGTATTTTCTTAGTATAAAGAGTAGAATAAGAGCTCCACATGATCCTATTCCTTTTCTTTTTCTTCTAAACCATGTGATAGCAAAGGATTTGAAATTACTTATTATCCATTTACGTTGCTTACGTCTGATCAGTTTTGTTGTTGTTGTTGTTTTTCCTCCTGGCTGTATTGGATCTTTGTTGCTGCACAAACTTTCTATAGTTGTGGTGAGTAGAAGTGGAGTCACTCAGTCGTGTCCGACTCTTTGCAACCCCATGGACTGTAGCCTACAAGGCTCCTCTGTCCTTGGGATTTTCCAGGCAATAGTAATGGAGTAGGCTGCCATTTCCTTCTCCAGGGGATCTTCCCGACCCAGGGATTGAGCCCAGTTCTCCGGCATTGTAGACAGACGCTTGACCGTCTGAGCCACTAGGGCGGTGAGTGGGGGCTACTCTTAGCTGCGGTGAGCAGGCTTCTCATTGCAGTGGTTTCTCTTGCTGCCAAGCATTGACTCTAGGGCATGTGGGCTTCAATAGTTGCAGCAACTAGGCCCAGTAATTGCGGTTCTCAGGCTCTAGCTGTGGTGCACCAATTTAGTTGCTCCAAAGCATGTGGGATCTTCCTGGATCAGGGATTGAACCCATTTCTCCCACACTGGCAGGTGGACCATTGTCTATTCTAATTTTACCAGCCATCTAGTATTTTTTCAAATTAAATTATTATTGCTATTACTAGTTATAAACAATTTACCAAGTTCTGTATTGTGGACTTTAGAAAGCGCAGTTTTCAGTAGCTGCAGAGTAGGCACCAAGATATGGCCTCTATGGCCCTTTTCTGTATTCAAGTGAAATGCATTTCTCTTTCAATCTCCTCCATTGTAATCTTTCTTTGCAATTTCTCTAATGTCTATTGAATATTACCAATGTTTTTCTATCATTCTAAGTCTATGTGGAATTTAACTTTCTTGTTGGCAGTTTTTATCTCGTAGCTCAAATATGAACAAGTAACAAACTGTTCTGATTTATGTAAGAAATATCAAGAAGTTTTTCTGAGAAGATTGAAACATTGTGCTGTATGACATATTTCCATGTTTATTGACATCTCAGAAATAAATAATATTTTTATTTTATTAAGACATTGCTTTTTCTTAATAAACTATAAAAATCCCTTTTGTCCTTGCCAATAAATAATTAAATCTTTCATCAAGCTTCCTCTCACTTCAGACTACACAGATGAAAACACTGCTCTATAAATCCCAGTTATTGAAGGATCATAATAGCAAAATCAATGTCTTAGAAAAAAATACATCTATCCAGCATCTC
The DNA here is from genome assembly GCA_007570785.1 of Antilocapra americana. Lineage (NCBI taxonomy): Eukaryota > Metazoa > Chordata > Mammalia > Artiodactyla > Antilocapridae > Antilocapra > Antilocapra americana. The sequence continues at coordinate 629,892 of ML660213.1, read as the reverse complement.
TTTAATAACCACTGAATAGCAAAACCTACAGGGAAATATTTTCCCTATTCTCCACAGGATGTACTGAATCAGAGTGTTTTCATTAAATCTAATATGAAATGACAGAAAGTAGAGAAAAGGAGAATGCCACTTGTTTATTTTACTTATTTTTGCCACATATCAGATATTGATAAAGCAATTTTAAGAGATGTATGCATGATATAATACAGTGAAATTGACTTTTCTTCTTCATAACCACATGTGCATTTTTATATCTGCAGCAATATTCTTTTTGAATAGCTACCTACAGTTAATTTTAAGTTCCCATTGATCTTTGGTGGCCTAGACAAGTTAAAGTGATGATAAAGCAGACAGACTGAATTATCAGCATACCAAATAGGATGTGAAAACTTGGTCATGCACACTTTTCAGAGATGTATTCATCTCTGATAATGTATAGTGGCAGACACCAAATTTAGAAATATATTGCATGTTTTTCAAGTCAGAACAGATCACCGTGTGAAAAAAAAAAGTTTGTTTTCCTTCTTTGGTGAGATTGAACCACATAAACATTTAATTAAAATAACAACAATCAGGGAAGCCATGAAAAACAGCTCCAGTCATCCTCTCTATTTAAGTGTAGCCAATAAGAATGATTAGGAGATCTCAAATAAAATTGTCAAAACGTTGAACTTATGTATACACTACTAAAAACATTTTTCAAGGCTCCCCATACTGAGTGGTTGTGTAGGGGGAAAATATTCTTATGTATAATTCAATGTGAATTCAAGGTAGTAAATTGTACAGGGAATTTCTGAAAGAGATTTAGTCAGGGAAGCAGATGGATCAAACTGAGTCATGTTAGACAGGATAAATATTATGGTTCTTCTTCTGCCATAGAAAATAGGAAAATCATAGAGCTACATTGCTGGTGCTTTTTTAAAATTGGCAGATACTTTTAGGTAGAAAAGACTTGGAAGTATTTCACTTTTTTCTTTAAAGGTTTTGAAATGGGTTTTTTGCCAAGGAATATCTTCTGTGATCATTCTAACTAAATACTAACTAGAATCAATCTTAGGCCTCAATCCCATATCTTTCCTAGGCGTGGACTGGTTTATAGAGCTCTTATTGACAAACAGTAAAGTGCCAATTTATGACTCTCTACGGCTAAATTGAAATAAAAATAAGAAAAGCCGCTGCATGAGGAAAAGCAATTTTAAAGTGAAAAAATAGTCCAAGTGAAAAGAAAGAAAACACTGAACTGTGGTGAGTCAGCAACTTGCTCAAAATGAGAAGAGAAAAAGTAATTTAAGCAAAGAGTAGCGAGATTCTCATCACCTGTTTCACAGTTAGAAGGTCGAATAAAGAATTTAAGCATTCCCTGTTTGAAAGCTGAAAGTGTTTCCCACAATCCTGTTTTATTATTTATATCTTACTATCACGTGGGGTTTGGGCAGTGCTGTTTCTGGTCAGTATCTTCCCTTTCCTTAAGAACTGTCACTCTTCCAAGGATGTGCTAGAGCCAGATTCTGTAACAGCTCTCCTGTCTTGATTGCAGAATCACATTTAAACTTGGCATTCAGTGACTATCAGGTTGATAGTTTGAAATCATTCATACTGGAAATATTTATACCATTAGAACCCTGCAGATACTTCAGATGAATGTTTCTCTTCTCCCAGAGAGCCAATTGTCAATCATTTATCTAGACCACTGCCCTATTGAAGGCCAGAGAGGCGTGCTTAGAAGAAATTCAACTTTTAGATTTTTTTTTATCTTTTAAGTGAAGTATCGTTGATTTACTATGTTGTGTTTCATGTGACAGGAATGTGACTGTTATACATATCTATATAACTAAATATGTATACATATATATATAAAACAATGCATATATATATATATATATATATACATATACATACACACATACACACACATATTTGTTTAGATTCTTTTCCCTTATAGGCTATTAGAAAATATTGAGTTTAATTCTCTTAGCTATACAATCTTTGATGGTTATCTATTTTATATATATATTGTGTGTGTGATATATATATATATATGTTAATCCCAATCTTCTCATTTATCTCTCCCCCTCTTCTCCTTGTATTACCATAAATTGATTGCCTATGTCTGGGAGTCTATTTCTGTTTTATATATAAATTCATTTGTATCATTTTTTTTTAGATTCCACATATAAACCACATCATATATTTGTCTTTCTCTCTGACTTACTTCACTTAGTATGTTCATCTCTGGGTCCATCTATATAGTGCCTTTCTATAGTGCTTAGATGCTCAGTCGAGTCTGACTCTGGGTGACCCTATGGACGGTAGCCTTCCAGGCTCCTCTGTCCATGGTATTCTTCTGGCAAAAATACTGGCGTGGGATGCCATTTCCTCCTCCAGGGTATCTTCCCAACCCAGGGATCAAACCCATATCTCTTATGTCTCCTGCATTGGCAGGCAGATTCTTTACCACTAGCACCATCTGGGAAGTGGGTCCATCTATTTGCTTCAAATAGCATTATTTCATTTTTTTTATGGCTGAGTAATATTTGATTGTATCTATGTACTGCATCTTCTTTATCCATTTATCTGTCCATGGACATTTAGGTTGCTTCTGTGTCTTGGTTATTATAAATAGTGCTGAAACGAACTTTGGGATGCATATATCATTTCAAATTATGATTTTCTCCAGATACATGCCCAGGAGTAGAATTCCAGCATCATGTGATAACCTTGGGCTTCCCCAGTGGCTCAGCAGTAAAGAATACGCCTGCAATGGAGGAGACGCATGGCCGATCCCTTGATCAGGAAGATCCTCTGGAAGAGGGCATGGCAAACCATTCCAATATTTTTGCCAGCAAAATCCCATAGACAGAGGAGCCTGAAGGGCTAGAATCTGTGAAGTCACAAAGAGTTGGACATGACTGTAGCAACTGAGTCTGCACACATGGTAGATATAATTTTAGTTTTTTAAGGAACCTCCATACTGTTCTCCATAGTGGTTATAACAAATTACATTCTCACCAAGGGTATAGAAGTTTTGTTTTTGTTTTCTTTTCCTGCACATCGTCCCTAGAATTTATTACTAGCAGACTTTGATGATGGGCATTCTGACTGGTGTGATGTAGTATCTCATTGTAGTTTCCATTTGCAGTTCTCTAATAATTAGTGAGGTTGAGCATCTTTTCATGTGCCTTTTGGCCATCTGTATATCTTCTTTGGAGAAATGTCTATTCAGATCTTCTGCTCATTTTTTAATTTAGTTGTTTGGTTTTTTTATATTGAACTATACATGCGGTTTGTGTATTTTGGAGATTATAATCCTTTGTTGATTGTGCTTGCAAATAATTTTTCCCATTCTGTAGGTGGCTGTTTGTTTATGCTTTTCTTTCTTGCTGTCGTTTAGTTGCTAAGTCATGTCTGACTCTTTGTGACCCAATGTACTACAGTCCTTCAGACTTCCCAGTCCTTCACTATATCCCAGGGTTTGCTCATACTCACATCCATTGAGTCAGTGATGCCATCCAGCCATCTCATCCTGTCACCCCCTTCTCATCCTGTCCTCAATCTTTCCCAACATCAAAGTCTTTTCCAATGGGTTGGCTCTTCACATCAGGTGGCCAAATTATTGGAACTTCAGATTCAGCATCAGTCCTTGCAATAAATATTCTGGGTTAATTTCCTTTAGAATTAACTGGGTTGATCTCCTTGCTGTCCAAGGAGATCTCAGGAGTCTTCAGCACCACAATTTGAAAGCTTCAATTATAAAAGCTTTTAAACTGAATTAGGTCCCATTTGTCTATTTTTATTTTTTTTTCTAGGTGACAGATCCAGAAAGAAATGTTGTGATTTATATCAAAGCACGTTCTGCCAATGTTTTCCTCTAGGATTTTTACAGTATCTGGTTTTACATTTAGGTTTTTAATCCATTTTGAGTTTATTTTTGTGTATGGTGTTGGATAATGTTCTTTTACAGTTAACTGTCTAGTTTTTCCAGCATCATTTATCAGAGAGACTTTCTTTTCTTCATTGTATATTCTTGCCTACTTTGTCATAGATTAAGCAACTAGAGAAAGGATATCAAACAAAACCAAAGTTAGAAGGAAAGAAATCACAAAGATCAAAGCATAAATAAATGAAGAGATGAATAAAATCATGGAAAAGATCAATTGAACATAAAGCTGTTTCTATGAATAGATAAACAAAACTGATAAACCTCTAGCCAGACTCATCAAGGAGAAAAAGGAAAGGGCCCAAATCAGTAAAATAAGAAATGAAAAAGAAGTTATTTCTGATACCACATAAACACAAAGTGTCATAAGACACTACTACAACCAGCCATATGCCAATAAACTGGACAACCTAGAAAAAATGCACAAATTCTTAGAAAAGTACAATCTCCCAAGACTGAACCAGAAAGAAATTAAAAATGTGAATAGACAAATTTAAGATCTGAAATTGAATCTGTGATTTAAAAACTCTCAACAAAAAAGGTCCTGGACCACATGGCTTCACATGCAAATTCTGTCAAACATTTAGAGAAGGCTTAACACCTATCATTTTGAAATAATTCCTAAAAATTGCAGAGAAAGGAACACTTCCAAATTCAATCTGTGAAGTCACCATCACCATGATAACAAAACCAAAGAAAGATAACCACACACACATACACACACACACAAAATTATAGGGCAATACTGCTGATGAACATAGATAAAAAAAATCCTCAACAAGATACTAGCAAACAGAATCCAGCCATATATTAAAAGGGTCATACACAATTATCAAGAGGGACTTATGCCAAGGATGCAAAGATTTTGGGATATTTGTAAATTAGTCAGTATTATAAATCACATCAACAAATTGAATAAAAACCATATGATCATTTCAAAAGACACAGGACAAGCTTTTGATAAAATTCAGTGTCCATTTTTGATTAAAAATAGTCCCCAGAAAATGGGCACAGAGGAAACCATAAAGGCTATCTATGACAATCACACAGAAAACATCATCAGTTCAGTTCAGTCCAGTCACTAAGTCGTGTCTGACTCTTTGCGACCCCATGAACCATAGCACGCCAGGCCTCCCTGTCCATCACCAACTCCTGGAGTCCACCCAAACCCATGTCCATCTAATCGCTGATGACATCCAGTCATCTCATCTTTTGTTATCCCCTTTTCCTATCACCTTCAATCTTTTCCAGCATCAGGGTCTTTTCAAATGAGTCAGCTCTTCGCATGAGGTGCCCAAAGAATTGGAGTTTCAGCTTCAATATCAGTCCTTCCAGTGAACACCCAGGACTGATCTCCTTTGAAGGACTGGTTGGATATCCTTGCAGTTCAAGGGACTTTCAAGAGTCTTCTCCAACACGACAGTTCAAAAGCATCAATTCTTCGGTGTTAAGCTTTCTTTATAGTCCATCTCTCACATCCATACATGACTACTGGAAAAACCATAGCCTTGACTAGACAGACCTTTGGTAAAGTAATGTCTCTGCTTTTTAATATGCTGTCTAGTTTGGTCATAACGTTTCTTCCAAGGAGTAAACATCTTTGAATTCCATGACTGCAATCACCATTTGCAGTAATTTTGGAGCCCAGAAAAATAAAGGCAGCCTCTGTTTCCACTGTTTCCCGATCTATCTGCCATGAAATGATGGGGATGGATGCCATGATCTTAGTTTTCTGAATGTTGAGCTTTAAGCCAACTTTTTCACTCTCCTCTTTCACTTTCATCAAGAGGCTCTTTAGTTCTTCTTCACTTTCTGCCATAGGGGTGGTGTCATCTGCATATCTGAGGTTATTGATATTTCTCCTGGCAATCTTGGTTGCAACTTGTGCTTCTTCAGCCCAGCATTTCTCATGATGTACTCTGCATATAAGTTAAATAAGCAGGGTGGCAATATACAGTCTTGATTTACTTCTTTTCCTATTTGGAACCAGCCTGTTGTTCCATGTCCAGTTCTAACTATGACTTCCTGACCTGCATACAGGTTTCTCAAGAGGCAGATCAGGTGGTCTGGTATTCCCATCTCTTTCAGAATTGGCCACAGTTTATTGTGATCCACACAGTCAAAGGCTTTGGCCTAGTCAATAAAGCAGAATTGGATGTTTTTGTGGAACTCTCTTGCTTATTCGATGATCCATTGGATATTGGCAATTTGACCTCTGGTTCTTCTGCCTTTCTTAAAACCAGCTTGAACATCTCAAAGTTCATGGTTCATGTATTGCTGAAGCCTGGCTTGTAGAATGTTAAGCATTACTTTACTAACGTGTGAGATGAGTGCAATTGTGTAGTAGTTTGAGCATTCTTTGGCATTGGAATGAAAACTGATCTTTTCCAGTCCTGTGGCTACTGCTGAGTTTTCCATATTTGCTGGCATATTGGGTGCAGCACTTTCACAGCATCATCTTTCAGAATTTGTAATAGTTCAACTGGAATTCCATCACCTCCACTAGCTTTGTTTGTAGTGATCCTTCCTAAGGCCCACTTGACTTCACATTCCAGAAGTCTGGCTCTAGTTGAGTGATCACACCATCGTGATTATCTGGGTAGTGAAGATCTTTTTTGTACAATTCTTCTGTGTATTCTTGCCACTTCTTCTTAATATCTTGTGCTTCTGTTAGGTCCCTACCATTTCTGTACTTTATGGAGCTCATCTTTACATGAAATGTTCCCTTGGTATCTCTAATTTTCTTGAAGAGGTCACTAGTCTTTCCCATTCTGTTGTTTTCCTCTATTTCTTTGCATTGATTGCTACATCATACCCAGTGGTAAAAAGTCAAAAGCATTTTCTCTAAGGTCAGGAACAAGACAAATGTCCACTCTTGCCACTTTTTAAAAAATTTATTTAACAAGAACACTGGTTCTTGTTGCTCTGTGCAAGCTTTCTCTAGATGCAGTGTGCAGGGCTATTCTTTGTTGCACTTTGTGGACTTGTTGCGATGGCTTCTCTCCTGAAGAGCGCAGCTTCTAGGTCTGCAGCTTCAATAGTTGCAGCACATGGGCTCAGCAGTTGTGGCTTGCGAGCTCCAGAGCTTGGGGTCAGTAGTTGTGGTGCACAGCCCTATTACTCTAGGGCATGTGGGATCAAACTTACATACCCTGCATTTTGTACTAAGTCGCGTCAGTCGTGTCTGACTCTTTGTGATCCTTTGGATCACAGCCTGCCAGGCTCCTATGTTCATGGGACTTTCCAGGCAAAAATACTGGAGAGGGTTGCTGTTTCCTCCCAAGGATCTTCCCTACCCAGAGATCTAACCTGTGTCTCTTCCCACTCCTGCACTGGCAGCTGGGTTCTTTACCACTAGCGCCACCTGGGGAGCCCTGTACCCTGCATTGGCTGGCAGGTTCTTAACCACTGAACTACTAGGGAAGTCCATCGCCACTATAATTCAGCATAAGTTTGGAAGTCTTAGCCACGACCATCAGAGAAGAAAAAGGAAGAGAAGTAATATAAATTGTAAAAGAAGTAAAACTGTTACTACAGAGGACATGTTATACATAAAAAAATCCTTAGGACAGGAGCTTATCAATGAATGAATGAATTCAGTAAAGTTTCAAGACTTCTACACAGTAGAAGTTTTCTACACTGTAATAATGAAGGATCAGAAAGAGAAATTAAAGAAGTAACTCATTTCGTTTGCATTAAAAAGAATAGAAGACCTACGGGGCGGGGGGTGAGGGTGGGGAATTACCTAAGGAAGCAAAAGATTTTTACTCCAAAATTGTTAAATAGTGATGGAAGAAATTGAAGACCGCACAAACAGATGGAAAGATAGATTGTGTTCTTGGATTAGAAGAATCAATATGGTAAAAATGATTATACTATCCAAGACAATCTACAGATTTAATACAATTCATGTGAAAGTGCCAATGCCATTTTTCAAAGAACCAAAACAAAAAATTTGAAAATTTGTGCATGCATGCTGTGTGCTCAGTTCCTCAGTCAGGGCTTATTCTTTGCAACTCCATAGACTATAGCTTGCCAGGCTCCTCTTTCCATGGGATTTTCCAGGCAAGAATACTGGAGTGGGTTGCCATTTCCTTCTCCAGGAGATCTACCCAACCCAGGGATCAAACTCGCATCTCTGCGTCTCCTGCATTGACAGGTGGAATCTTTCCTGCTATCTGCATGGAAACATAAAAGACCCAAAATCTAATCAGTCTTGAGAAAGAAAAACAGAGGGACATGAATCAGGCTCCCAGACTTCAGACTATACCACAAAGCTACAGTAATCAAAACACTTTGGTGCTGGCACACAGACAGAAATATAAATCAATGCAAAAGATTGAAAGTCAATATCTTTGAACAAATAAATGATTAATATGTAGGACTACATAAGCTTTTACTTATAGCTAAATTAGATGATATTATTTAGACTTTTCATAGCTATATATATTATTAAAAATCTCATCAATAGATGAGATTTTATATGGTGGAAATTATGTGTTTGGAGATAGTGACCTGGCCATGCCACCAAGTAACAAATTACTTGTAGAGTATTTTCCCCCTCATTTCTAAGGACACTCAGAAAAAATTTCAATAAAGTAGTGTAACTTGGTGTTCATAATATATATGAAAATAGAGCATATAATAATGCCATTTTTAGAAAGCTGTCTGAAAATGGAAAGTAGAAATGATAAAATATGCTGATATATTAGAACATGAATTATCCATATTCTAATTGCTACAGAAGTATCAAGACAAACAATAGCTTAATAAGACTAAAACATAAACATAATATGAAAGATTTTTGCTAGAAAAATTTTGATATTTTGAGTGAGTTGACAGAGGAGCAGAGGATAAATTTCTGTGTCATATATTATTTAGTAATATAGGTAAAAGTACATCGATCTCTACTGAAATTTTGCACTTACATTCATTGGTTTAGATAACATATTTTAACCTAAAGAACCAAAATCTAGTGATGGGCATTTAAATTCTCTTGGTGCTAATGAGGGGGACGACTACAGCGTTACTTACTGAAATAATGGAGACAGCTAAGACAACAAAATTCTCTTTTCCTTTGCAGTTGCACAGATTCTCAGAACATTTTTGTACTCTGGTCACCTAATATGTGGGTGATTTTCCCGCAATAAGCAATTTTCTGATTCCCTAGATACCAGCTGACTGTCCTACAGTTTAATTCAATTCTGACACTATCTACTGGGAGACTGCATCAGATCCCATAGTTTAAGAGTCCATTCCTATAAGTATATGGGATCTACCACATACATACTTCATAAGCCAGTCTCAATTCCAGGTGCTTCTGAGGATCAGCTATAAACTGGAAGTTCCCATAACTCCCTGCATGAAAGTGAAAGTGAAGTCGCTCAGTCGTGTCCGACTCTTTGGGACTCCATGGACTGTAGCCCACCAGGCTTCTCCATCCATGGGGTTTTCTAGGCAAGAATACTAGAGTGGGTTGCCATTCCCTTCTCCAGGGGATCTTCCCCCACCCAGGGATCGAACCCAGGTCTCCTGCATTGTAGGCAGATGCTTTACCCCCTGAGCCACCAGGGAAGCCTGCACTGCTTGGTTTTTATTAATTTGCTTGAGCAGATTAAAAATTCAAAACAGTTTGCTGCATTACGGTGTTATTATAAAACAATGTAACTCAGAAACAGCCAGATATGAGAGGTACGTAGAGCAAGGTATGGGAGAGAGGCACAGAGCTTCCATGACTTTGTAGGTGTACTAAAACCCATGCCTAGCACCTCCACATGTTCACCAACCCAAAAGATCCACTAACCCATTGTCTTAGGTTTTTAAGGAAGTTTCATTTCCTGTGTGTACATGTGCGTGTGTGTGCGCTTAGTCTCTCAGTCGTGTTTGACTCTTTAGCTACCCCTTGGACTGTAGCCCATCAGGCTCCTCTGTCCATGGAGTTTTCTAGGTAAGTTTACTAGAGTGGGTTGTCATTTCCTTCTCCAGGGGATCATCCCAACCCAGGGATTGAACCTGCATCTCTTATGTCTCCTACATGGGCAGGTGGCTTATTTACCAGTGTCTCACCTGAGAAACCCCTTCATTACAAAAGCATGATTGATTAAATTATCATCCATGGGTGGGGATTAAACTCAAACTTCAGCCCCTCTACCTTCCTGGAGTTCTGAGGAGTGGAGCTAAAAGTTCCAATCAACTAATCACAAAGTTGGTGTCCTTGACAACTATTCCCCAGTCTTTGGAGCTTTCCAAAAGTCTTCTAATTAATATAAACTCAGCTGTGATTAAAAGGGGCCTATTATGAATAGCAAAAGACACCTGTTTCACATTTTTTTTTTTGGTTCTGGAGCTATTTCAAGAACTGGTAATAAAACTAAATACTCCTGTTGTTCTTATATAGGAAATTACCAGGGTCTTAGGAGCTATGTGCCAGGAATCATGAAGACGAAATATTTAGTTCTTATTATAAAGCACTCTATCACAGATAATATTAAAAACAAAGAAATCCTACTTTAAAAACTTGATTTTGGTGGAGGAAAAGTAATAGATATTATATATTAATAAAATTTGTCCAAAGCAAAAACATTTTTTAATCTTTCTCATATGTTTTTAAATTGTTTATGAAAAAATACAGTGAAAGTCATTTATTAAAGGGATTTGTGTAAGATCATAAACCCTTGATAGGGCATTGAAAGGGTAACTGATATTCTAGATATTACTCTTAATAAATTAATTTAAAAAGGAGGTTTTGAGATTGAGGTGATTCTAATGCTTCTGGTGAGCAAACTGCAACCTACGAAGCCTATAAACACCTCAAGGTTCAGAAATTAAATCCTAGAAATAATCAGTCATAAACAAACAACTGGGCTTTCTCAAATTAGATAACTTCTTACAGTATAACCAATCAAATCATCTTGTTCTGCTTCTATGTCTCCTCTATAAAACCTTTACCCCTTACTTCCTGTCAGTGGAGGGCTCCTAAGCATTTCTGGTCTGCTGCTGCCTAACTTATATCAATTTTTGCTCAAACTCTTAAAATTCTTAATATGCCTCAGTTTATCTCTTTAACACTCCAAGGATGAATGTAGACAAAACATTTCTTCATGACCTTTTTGGCTGAGCATTATGAACTTTAAGGCAGCAGTATTTCCCACCCCAGTTTTATCGAGATAATATTAACATACAGTATTATGTAATTTTAGTGTGCACAGCATGATTTGACTTACATATATTGTGAAATGATTACCACAGTAAGCTAGTTGATGTCTATCATCTCATATAGAGGCAAATACATATGTCTGTGGTGACAACTCCTAGTGCTTACTCTGTTTGTTGCATCCAACTCAGTGTATAATAACTGAGCTTTCAGTTATTATAATAACTCAGGCCCATATATATCTGGGCCTTCTATGTAGAAAATCCCCAATAAATGTCTGTTGAATAAATGTTGATTTATATATTTTAAAAAATCTTTATTAAAAATTAAAATTACTAATTTATTGAAAAAATTACATGCTTTGTGTGCCTAATCCTTTTATCAATTATTCTTCAAGCATGATTTATTACCTTTGACCCCTTGGTAACAAACTATTCTTTCTTCTACAGACTTCAAGTCATTCTGTAATTCTCAGCACTCGGTTTATTATCCTCAAAAAAATTCTTTATGTTTCTGAAGGGAACCAAAATGTCACCAAAAATATTCCTCTTTGACATAAAAATTATTTTAAGCTAAAGGCAATTAAGGTGCTGAAAACCCTGAAAAAAACCTCACTCTTTTCCCCTTAAAGACATAAATTCTCTTTTTACTGGAGACACATTCTTACCAGTTCAGAGATGGCATCAGAGAAAAATACAAACAAAACTTCCTTCATTTGTTTTCTTTCTTATGTTTAACTTTCCATGGTTTGACACTTTTTGAAGCCCAAACCTATTTTTCTGTCTCATTATTTTTCTACACGTTTACTGTTCTTTACTGAAGATGCTACAAAAGTTTTAATTGTAAACTGCTATTTTGAGTTACTCTTGGTTTAGATTTCTCCTGTTCTTTACATCTGTGTCTCTTTTCCCCTCAACTTTTAAACTGTCAGCATATGCCTTTCACCCACTACATGAAGATGATAGATGTCATCAGAAGTTATGATCTCATCTACATTCACATCCACATCTGCACAAGTACATATGCACCCAAGAAAACAGTTGTTTCACCTAATCATGGCAATTTTGCACCTGGACTTCATATCCTATTCCTTCAGAAATTTGCTCCATTAGTTACCTACAGTTTTTCCATCTTTCAGATCTCCCCTTTCATTTCAGTCTATAAAAGAGGTCCAAGTCTTCCTCTGAAAAAATAAAATGATAACTATCCCCTCTAGGTATTACCCCAGTGCTCTCTTTACCTTCAAAACTAATTTGATTTATAAGACAGTTTATATTGCTTTCCTTCCTTTCTAAACTTCAACTACCATCTAAATGATTGCCACTTGAATTTGGTCACAACACTGGACAGAACATACTTACTGATGTCATCTGTAGCCTCTTAGGATACCACCTCTTTCTAGAATGCCAGAATCTGGAACTACTGAACCTTTCTTACTGACACTCCTGGTTTAAATGGTTTCCTTGCTATAGGACTGTTTTAACTATATCTTTTGATTTGTGCACTCTGATGCATCAATATCTGTACCTTGTTGACCCAGGAGAGATGGTCCTTCCCAGGATAACCAATTTCTAGAGAAGCATCTCATTCAAATGTCAACCAGTCCATCTAGAGCCCACATCCCAAACCACCTCCTCTATCTACCTATCATAATCCTGGCCACTGCTCATCTACCCTAATCACTCCTGGACCAGGGACCAGACAACTAGGAACAGCCCCTCTGCCCCAGAGCCTGATGAAATGATTCAAACTGTACAATCCTAGACCCACTTACCCTGCCTCATCTGTTCCTTCCCACTGAAACCACAGTGAAAACCCTTCCCCACATTTCCCCTCTCCCCATGTCTCCTGACAGACCACGGTGCTTCCTCAAATGCCCATCCACCATAGCATGGCGCCTCCCCATTAGGATCTGTGATTGTAGAAGGCTGTCTTTTCAATGGCAGGTCTCTCCTGACCAGTTGGCCTTGTCAAACCTAGAAAGTAACAAAACACTGAATTTCTTGGTTCTCCTCTCTTACGACCATTTTCCTCAATTTTCTTTGAACTCCTCTTCTGAGGTGCACTTAAAATTGACAAAGGATTAACTGTCAAAATATACAAGCAGCTCATACAACTCAATGCCAGAAAAAACAAACAACCCAATCAAAAAGTAGGAAAAAGACATGAACAGACATGTCTTCGAAGAAGGCATACAGATGGCTAACAAACACATGAAAAGATTCTCAGCATTGCTCATTATTAGAAAAATGCAAATCAAGACTACAATGAGATATCACCTCACACTGGTCAGAATGGACATCATCAAAAAGTCTACAAACAATGAATGCTGGAAAGGGTGTGGAGATAAGGGAATGCTCCTGCACTGTTAGTGGGAATGTAAATTGATACAGCCACTATGAAAGATGGTATGGAGATTCCTTAAGAAACTAGGAATAAAACCATCATATAACCCAGCAATCCCAATTGTAAGCATATGCCCAGAGGAAACCAAAATTGAAAAAGACACATGTATCCCATTGTTCATTGCAGCACTATCTACAATAGCTAGAACATGGAAGCAACCTAGATGTCCATTGACAGATGAATGGATAAAGAAGTTGTGGAACATTTACACAACGGAATATTACTCAGCCATAAAAAGGAATGCATTTGAGTCAGTTCTAATGAGGTGGATGAACCTAGAAGTATTATACAGAGTGAAGTAAGTCAGAAAGAAAAAGATAAATATTGTATTCTCATGCACATGTGGAGAATCTAGAAAAATGGTACTGAAAAATTTACTTACAAGGCAGCAACAGAGAGACAGACATAGAGAATAGACTTGTGGACATGGGGAGAGGGGAGCAGAGAGTGAGATATATGGAAAGAGTAACATAGAAACTGACATTACCATATGTAAAGTAGATAGCCAATGGGAATTTTTTGTATGGCTAAGAAACTCAAACAGGGGCTCTGTATCAACCTAGAGGGGTGGGATGGGGAGGGAGAGGAGGAAAGTTCAAAAGGGAGGGGATATATGTGTATCTATAGCTGAAAAAAAATTGAGTATAAATAGTTTATAAGTGAGTGATCCCAAAATCCACATCCACAGGGTACTCCTGTTTTTCATTGTTTTGTGACAGAGGATATGCAGAATCCTAGTCCACTGTGCCTACTATGGTGTAGCTGATCCCTGTGTCCTGGCAGCTAGTCATCACTCAATATGCTTTAGTTATACTCATAGTCGAGTTATGCTCTGTATGGTTTCTTGCTTGTATTTAATATTCTCTGTCCTTAGAATTCCTTGTATGCATATTCTAAAATAAAATTTGTCGTTTTATACTAAAATTTTATCTGCTTCATGGAATTCATGGTGGTCATTATATAAATAATTGTTAAAATTTTAATCTCCCACGTTAGTTAGATGCATCATTATACAATGAATCACCCATATATAAAGCTAATGATCATGACTAACTTCTCCTCTTTCATCCTACATATCACATCTTGTTCATTATACAGTTAACCTTGGCTCTTTGATTGCTTTATAACCAGTCTTTTCTCCATTCCTTCATCCCCAAATCTATTCTCTAAACTACCACACCAAGGGAATTTTATAAAAGTAACTCTGCTTATGAGACATTAACACACATTCAAGACTTCTTACAATATGTGAACTGTGAACTTTCAGATGTTCAATCTGGTTTTAGAAAAGGCAGAGGAACCAGAGATCAAATTGCCAACATCCACTGAATCATCAAAAAAGCAGAAGAGTTCCAGAAAATAAACATCTATTTCTGCTTAATTGGTTATGCCAAAGCTTTTAACTGTGTGGATCACAACAAATTGTGGAAAATTCTTCAAGAGATGGGAATATCAGGCTATCTGACCTGCCTCTTGAGAAATCTTTATGCAGGTTAGGAAGCAACAGTTAAAACTGGACATGGAACAACAGACTGGTTCCAAATAGGAAAAGGATTACATCAAAGCTGTATATTGTCACCCTGCTGATTTAACTTATATGCAGAGTATATCATGAGAAATGCTGGGCTGGATGAAGCACAAGCTGGAATCAAGAATGCCAGGAGAAATATCAATAACTTCAGATAATGCAGATGACACCACCCTTATGGCAGAAAGTGAAGAAAAACTGAAGAACCTTGGGATGAAAGGGAAAGAGGAGAGTGAAAAAGTTGGCTTAGAGCTCAGCATTCAGCAAACTAAGATCATGGCATCCGGTCCCATCACTTCTTGGTAAATAGATAGGGAAACAGTGAAAACAGTGGCAGACTTTATTTTGGGGCGCTTCAAAATCACTG
The DNA here is from genome assembly GCA_007570785.1 of Antilocapra americana. Taxonomy (NCBI): domain Eukaryota; kingdom Metazoa; phylum Chordata; class Mammalia; order Artiodactyla; family Antilocapridae; genus Antilocapra; species Antilocapra americana. The sequence continues at coordinate 614,501 of ML660213.1, read as the reverse complement.
CAGATGGTGACTGCAGCCATGAAATTAAAAGACACTTGCTCCTTGGAAGGAAAGTTATGACCAACCTAGACAACATATTAAAAAACAAAAACATTACTTTGTTAAAAAAAAAAAAAGAAAGAAAGAAAGGTCTGTCTGGTCAAGGCAATGGCTTTTCCAGTAGTCATGTATGGATGTGAGAGTTGGACTATAAAGAAAGCTGAGCGCCGAAGAATTGATGCTTTTGAACTGTGGTGTTGGAGAAGACTCTTGAGAGTCCCTTGCACTGCAAGGAGATCCAACTAGTCCATCCTAAAGGAGATCAACCCTGAGTATTCATTGGAAGGACTGATGCTGAAGCTGAAAACTCCAATACTTTGGCCACCTCATGTGAAGAGCTGACTCATTTGAAAAGACCCTGATGCTGGAAAAGATTGAAGGTGATAGGAGAAGGGGACGACAGAGGATGAGATGGTTGGATGGCATCACTGACTCAATGTACATGAGTCTGAGTAAACTTCGGGAGTTGGTGATGGACAGGGAGGCCTGGCATGCTGCAGTCCGTGGGGTCGCAAAGAGTCGGACATGACTGAGTGACTGAACTGAACTGAAATGAACTTTCAAGATACGGTCTGGAGTCCTAGACATTATATGATCTAGCAAACAATTTTCAAATTTGTCTAAACTACAGAATCATCCATGCAGTCCAAAGAAAAGAGCTGTGAAACTGTATTTTTAAGACAATTTGAATGATCATTCATGTTTGAAAATGATAAAAGTCCTCCATTCTTTTGAACTTTTTCTTTTTTCAATATTTTGCACCATCTTGTTTGCGTGCTTGGTCTGTCAGACTCTGCGACCCCATGGATTGAAGCCCACCAGGCTCCTCTGTCCATGAAATTTTCCAGGCAAGAATACTGGACTGAGTTGCCATTTGACATACTTGAAATTCTATGAGAGATTCTCATGTCTCCAAAGACTGCAAGCACCATCTTTTCACTCTATTTCTCAGATCCTTTTTTCTCAGTGCCTTGAGATAGGATTATCTTTTTATAGACAATGCATTGTCTATAAAAAGAGCTTACTGCCCTTCCATCTTAACCTACCAGAGTTCAGCATTACTTTCTTCTGTTAACTCAGAGCTATTTATGCTTAATTCCATTTAAATTCTAAATATACTAATTTTTAAAGTTGCCTTTTTCAATATAGTAAAGGGAAATTATTTTTTCACATAAATTTTAATGTTTTAACCATTTTTAAGTGTTACATAGTGTCACATCATTGTGCAACCAATCCCCAGAATGCTGTTTATCTTGCAAGACTCAACTATGTACCCATTAAATAATAACTCTCCATTCCTCCCCACATACCACCACCTCAATCCCCTGGCCCTTATCATTTTACTCTTTAATCTCTATGAATTTGCTACTCTGGATACTTCATGGAAGTGGAATCATGTACTATTCACCCTTTTATAGCTGATTTATTTCACTTGGAATAATATCTCAAGGTTCATCCATGTGTAGCATGAGTCAGAATTCCCTTTCTTTTTAGTCTGGATGATATTCCACTGTATGTGTATATACGATATTTTGTTTATCCATTTCACTTACTGAAGGACATTAGCTTCTGGCTTTTGGCTACTGTGATAATGTCGCTATAAACATGGGAGTGCAAATACCTGTTCAAGTTACTGCCTTTACTTCTTTTGTGTCTGTGCCCAGAATTGGAAATGCTGAATCCTGTGGTAATTCTATATTTAACTTTTGAGTAATTGCCATATTGTTTTCCATAGTGGCTGTACCATTTTTCATTTCCCCCAGAAGTGCACAAAGGTTTTAATTTTTGCACACTGTTAGTCTATTAGGATTCTCCTGAGAAACAGAACTGATAGAATAAACGCACCAAATATATATGTGTGTGTGTGTATGTGTATAAATGTATGTTTTCCCCTTCATTTTTCATTTATTTTAAGAAATCACCTCATGTGGTAGTGGAGGTTGGCAAGTCCAAACTTTGTAAAGTAGGCCAGTAGACTGTAGACCTAGAGAAGAATTGGCACCACAGTTTGAGTCGTAAGGCAGTCTGTTGGTAGAATTCACTTTCCTTGAGAAAAGTGTGTCATTTTCCTATTCAGGTCTTCAACAGATTGGATGAGGTCCATCCACATTAGGAAGGGTAATCTGCTTTACTCAAAGTCTACTAACTAATGTTAATCTCATCTATAATGATGTTTTACCAAATGTCTGGGCACTATGGCCTAACCAGGTTAACATATAAAATGAACCACCATCATAACGTTTGTTATTTTCTGATTGAGATAGTTTTCATCTGTGTTTGTGTTGTTAATAATAAGCATTGTTAAGGGTGTGAAGGGATACCGTTGTGGTTACACTGCTCCCTTCTAGTAGAGTTTACAACCAACTGACAAGACCAAATCAAAAGCAAGTTTATGACTCTTTTACCATCATTTTCACCCAAATATTTATGTTTGCAACATTTATTACTATTATTTTAATTCCAGAAATTTAGCTTTGCTCGTTTTTCAACTGAGTTTTATTGCTGCTGCTGTTGTTGTTGCATTGTAGGAGCTCTTTATATATTTTGAAAGTTAATCCTTTATCAGATATGTGATTTGCAAATATGCATTCCCTTTTTGTGGGTTGCCTTTTTACTTTGTGAAAAGTGTCTTTTGCTACACAGATTTTTTTTAATTAGAAGATAATTACTTTGCAATATTGTGATGTCTTTTGCCATACCTCAGCCTGACTCAGCCTTGGGGGGGTGTGTGTGTGTGTGTGTATATATACATATATATATATATTCCCTCCCTCTTGAACCCCTGAGTTTGACGTTTGCACAAAAGTTTTAAATGTTGTTATGGTTCAATTTATTGTTATTGGTATTGCCTGTGCTTTTGGACTTATATCCAAGAAATCATTGCCAAATCCAAATTCATGAGGATTTCTCTCTGTATTTTTTTCGTAAGAGATATATAGTTTTAACTCTTCCATTTAGATCTTTGATCCAAGAACATCTATTATTTATTTATAAATCTGTTTAGACACCACACTCAGAGATAACATCAAAGTGGGAAGCTCTTTATTTTTATATCCCCAAGCTTGAAATGCTATGCCTAATGATAAGCTCTTACTAAATGTTTGAGAATTTCAAAATAAATTGTTAATAATAAAAAATGAAAATAATAACTTCTTCCTGTATTGGGTGTAGTTCTCAGCATTTTAATGTATTCAACTTATTTGATCCTCACCAAACACCTATAACTGAAGAAACTTAAGCATTGAGATGTTAACTTACTTGGCCAAGATCACATCGATACTGGGTGAGAAACCTTGGGATTCATGAACATATATATTAAATGTTGAAACAATTTAGAACATTATGATCTGCTATATGGCAAACAGTAAAGCTAGGTTCACAAATTTGGCTTAGCATCATAATTACTTAGAAGAGCTTTACAAAGTAAATACTTGAATTATATCCCAGACCTACTGAGATACTGAGAACTGGCATTTTAAAAATCATCTTGTGGGGTTTTCATGCCATCAGCCTGACATCTGCCTAAGGAAAATGTTTTGTGAATCACTGAACTGAGATTTCCCATTTGGGCTGATACGTGAAATGAACAGCAAGCCCTTGGAAATAGATCCTTGTTGCTTCTCAGCTATTCAAAGTGTCTACTTCCATGAGAAATGATGTTATTTGACTAAATAAGGAGTGCTTTGGGATCTGTAGAGTTCATTTTGCTGGACTAGGGAGGATTATTGCCATTGAGAGATAATAGAAGGGTATGGGAAAGCAATGTGGGCCTAAGCCTGTATAGTAAGACCTGAAGTAGAAGAGTATGTAAATTTAGCTGTGCAAATCATATAGAAAGGAAATGTAAAGAAGAAAGTCTGCAGATGCTCTAAACAACCTTCAATAGCAGGTAGACTTTTTTTTTAATGAGCAAAGGAAATAAAACTTGTGTGTATCAATTAATGCCTAAGTAAAGGATGAATGAATCAACCATACATCCTTAGATATTACAGATATAATGTCTCACCAAGCAGTGTGGTGACTCTAAATTAAGCTCTCTAGTATCTTTTCTTACCACGGATTATCCTGCATATAAAGCCCAGAAAACTTTTCAAAAGGTTGGGGAATGTGGAGGTTTATTTTCAGTTAGTTCAGACAAGCCACGTATGTAACTACAATAGGAAAAAAAACCTTCTCTCTCCAGAACCTGAACATGAAGTGGACCCCTAAGAACTGGACATTGTAGTATTACAAATAATTGCACATTTAGCCAAAGTAGTAGCCACCTATATCCCAGCAAAATTCCTCATTCTTATTTCTTTGTTGTTGTTGTTCAGTTACTCAGCTGTGTCTGACTCTTTGCCACCCATGGACTGTAGCACTCCACCCTCCCCAGTCCTTCACTATTTCCTGGAGTTTGCTTAGACTCCTGTCCATTGAGTTGGTGATGTCATACAGACATCTCATCCTCTGTCACTCCCTTCTCCTCTTGCCCTCAATCTTTCCCAGCATCAGAATATTTTCCAGTGATTCAATTCTTCACATCAGATGGCCATATCATTGGAGCTTCAGCTTCAGCATCAGTCCTTCCAGTGAATATTCAGAGTTGATTTCCTTTAGGATTGACTGGTTTGGTCTTCTTCCCATCCAAGGGACTCTCAAGAGTCTTCTCCAACAACACAATTCAAAAGCATCAATTCTTCAACTTCAGCCTTGTTTATGATCCAACTCTCACATGTGTACATCTTATTTCTCACATCCATACGTTCTTAGTTCTGGTAGAATCTAAAGTGTCTCATTTGAAAACCAGGAATAAAAGAATCAAACCAGAAGTATTTAGGAATAATAATATATCTATTGTTTTTATTCTTTGAAATATGAGATAGTCAGAAAAAATCATTTCCTTACTTCCTTATGTGGGTTTGGATTGCATTGCTTCTGAAAATTAATGTTTTTCACTGAACAAATGTATATAAGGCAGAGAGAGAGAGACATACAGCTCAGTAATTCCAATCTGGATAGCTAGTGTGTGTGTGTCTATGCATTAGTAGAGAGATAGAGTCAAAGGTAGAAATTCCACTCAGGGAAATTGGGAGATGAAGCTAATTGAAATCACAGTGGAGGAGGGCTGCAGGAGAGTATATGGCAAGACTTGGAGTGTCATGAGAGATGGTTTATGGTCCTGCTATCACACACTTGATTCTTGGCATCTGGTCCCACCACTTCATGGCAAATAGATGGGGAAACAAAGAAACAGTGACAGACTTTATTTTTGGGGGGCTCCAAAATCACTGCAGCCATGAAATTAAAAGACACTTGCTCCTTGGAAGAAAAGTTATGACCAAACTAGACAGCATATTAAAAAGCAGAGACATTACTTTGTCATCAAATGTCTGTCTAGTCAAAGCTATGGTTTTTCCAGTGGTCATGTATGGATATGAGAGTTGGACTATAAAGAAAGCTGAGTGCCAAAGAATTGATGCTATTGAACTGTGGTGTTGGAGAAGATTCTTGAGAGTCTCTTGGACTGCAAGGAGATCCAACCAGTCCATCCTAAAGGAAACCAGTCCTGAATATTCATTGGAAGGATTGATGCTGAAGCTGAAGCTCCAATACTTTGGCCACCTGATGTGAAGAACTGACTCATTGGAAAAGACCTTGATGCTTGGAAAGATTGAAGGCAGGAGGAGAAGGGGACAACAGAGGATAAGATGGTTGGATGTCATCACTACCTCATTGGACATGAATTTGAGTAGACTCCGGGAGCTGATGATGGGGACAGGGAGGCCTGGCATGCTTTGTCACAAAGAATTGGACACGACTGAGCAACTGAACTGAACTGAATCACATACTCTCCTTTCCCAGCTGTTAGATTGAAGCAATATATTCCAGCAGGAAAACACAGGGTATGGGTGTGAGATGGGAGACTTTAAAATACTAAAAGGTGAGTGCAGCTTTGAATATTGGAGGAAAAACACACATTGGAGAGTAGATAAGATCTGCAGATAAAAAGTCAGATTCAAACAGAGTTGACCTCACAAAGGACCCACCTATGAAAATGTTAATATTTTTTTCCTTTTCTCCTTGATTATGGGAAACATCATATTACTATACAGCTTTAAGTTTCCTGCCTCTGGTGTTGTGATATATTTTTATCTTTATGTCTTGTATAAAGACAGTATATAATTCAATGAAACATTTTGACTGGGTCATCCAAGCAACTTTAGTTTGTAAACAAGATATAATTTTTTTTTAACATTTTTAAGTTCTGAGCTCAAACCCTATCAAAGCAAATCTCTGAAATTGTATATCTTTAAATATCCCAATAATTCTAGTATGCTACATATTGAAATTGCTGTGTTTATCAGGAAAATATAGTCTATTTTTCTAGTAATGAAAAGATGTGTAAAGATGGTATTGATGTATTACATAGAGGACTGATTCTTATTTATTTTTATAATAGCAAGGTATTTTATCATCCTCAAATATTGATGCAGGATTATAAGTATGCAGAAGGTCTCCTTATCCATGGAACAATTCCACAATTGCATGACATTTGACTTATAAAAATTAAGCTGTATGCTGATAAGAGTGTAATCTATTCACTTGCCTATTTTTCTTATAGTCTACCTTTAAATTTTATTATTTTAGTCTTTTTAAAATGATACAGATATAATCTCTGCATTAAAAACAGACATTGATGAGGGAATAATCCACACAAACTGATTTGCTTTGGCATATTTCTTCTGTCTGAGAACCTCATATGCATCTGTGTTCATTTCCATGAAAATGTTCTTGATTACTAATCAACCATTTTTATTAATAATAAGTTAATATCTTTCCTAATGATTTTACCTTTTGATGTAAATGCTAGATGTAATTCCACATATGAATTTGTGTGCCTACTGTAAGTACTAAGCATGCTTAAGTGAACTATTGAGAATGGTAAGACTTCAAACACAAGATTATTATTTTCTTCTCTTAAGAAAAATACTCCAGTTGACCCCTGAATGACACAAGTTTGAAATGCACAGATCCGCTTATATGTGAATTTTTTTCAGTAAATATATTGGAAATTGTGGATATTTGAAAAAAAAAAACTTTCAGATGAACTACAAAGCCTAGAAACACTAAAAAAACTAAGATAAAGTCAGTCATGTCATGAATGCATAGACTATATGTATATATGTACGTATACATGCAAATGTATTAATTGACTGTTTATGTTATCAGTAAGGCTTCTGATCAATAGTGTGATATTAGTATTTAAGCTTTTTGACTGTGAGGATTCAGGACCTCTAACCCCCTGTCATTGTTTGAGTCAATAGCAATCCTATACATCTGTTTAATTCTGCATTTTTGGTCCCAAGTGGCATGTTACATTTAACTAGTGATAGACTTTCCCCACAAGTAGGGTGGAATGTTTTCATAGAGTAAGGTCAGAAGTAAAAGAACAAGTTTCAGTACTCATTACACTGTGAACATTCTTTATGTTGTGAACACTCTTTGATGCTATTAGCCAGGATATTCTATTTGAAACCCTCACTTCACTTGGACTCTTCATGTTTTACGTCTAACTCTCTGGCCACCCTGCATTTACCATATGAATCCATCCTTCTTCACCATAAGTTAGCCATTAAAGCTAGGTTTCTGTAAGATTCAGTTCTAGGCTCTCTTCCCATGTTCTCCTTCTCTATAGGTCATTCATTTCAAACCCTCAATTTATCAAAACTATTTTTTTTGAGCCCAGACATATCAACATTTCCAGCCTGAAATTTTGGATTTCAACTTGTTCAGGACTAATCTCATAAAATCCATTTCTTCCTCTCTTACTCCAAACCTGGTCATTTTCCAATATATAAAGAATGGAATCACCAAACTCCTAGACACACAGCCAGAGACCTTATGGTTTTCCATTACCTTAAATCTTATATAGACACTCAATGCCAAATGTTTTCCTTATTATTATCTTAAAAATACTTTGAATTCCAACAATAATCAATCATTATATTTCATGTCCAAGTTACCATTTTAGGATTAGCCACCTAATCAGTTTGCTTCTACCCAATACACTCTCTTTTCCAGGGTCATTCTCTATATTACAGTAATCTTTTCAAAATAAAAATCTTACCATGTCATTCAATGCCCACCTGGCCAAGTACCTGTCCAAACTTACCCAATTTAAAGCATTCTTATTCCACTGCTTTTCAATTTGTAAACGTTTTCATTTTTAGAGCAATTTTAGATATACAGCAAAATTGAAAGGAAGACAGAGTTCCCATATGTTCTTTGTTCCCATATACAGATCTTTCCCACAATATCAACTCTCAACCAGAGTGGTACATTTCTTACAATTGATAGACCTAATTTGACATGTAATGATCACTCGAAGGTCATAGTTTACATTGCCGTTCGCTTTTGATGTTGTGCGTTCTATGGATTTTGGCAGCTGTATAAAGAGAAAGCGTTAGTTACTCAGTGATTCCATGGACAGACCTGCCAGGCTCTCTGTCCATGGGATTCTCCAGGCAAGAATACTGGAGTGGGTAGCCATTCACTTCTCCAGGGGATCTTCCTGACTCAGGGGTCAAACCCAAGTCTTCTGCATTGCAGGCGAATGCTTTACTGTCTGAGTCACTGCAGAAGCCCTGTATAATGACTTGTATCCATCATTGTGCTATCATACAAAGTAATTTCACTGCCCCTAAAATCCTGTGTGCCCTACCTGTTCATCTGCACTTTCCTCATTCCCTGTCCATCACCAGTCTTTATTCTGTCTCAGTAGATTTGCTCTTCCAGAATGTCAGAGATGGAATCATACAGTATATAACCTTTACAGGTTGGCTTCTTTCACTTCATAATATGCCTTTAAGATTCCTCCATATCTTTTGATGGCTTAATAGCTGATTTCTTCTTAGCACTGAAAAATATTACATTATCTGGATATACCAGTTTATTTGCCCATTTACCTATTGAAGCATACCTTGGTGACTCCAAGACTTGAGAATTATGAATAAAGCTGCCATAAGCATAAGTGTGCAGGTTTTTATGAGAACATACATTTTGGGCTCATTTGGGTAAAAACTAAGGATCGCTATTGCTAGATTTTATGGTAAGAGTGTGTTTAGTTTTGTAAGAAACTAATAAACTATTTTCCAATGTGGCTGAACCATTTTGCATTCCCACAATGAATGAATGAGAATTCCTGTTCCTCTCCATCCTTGCTACAATTTGGTGGTGTCACTGTTCTGAATTTTGGCCATTCTGATAAGCAGGTGCCTGTGTCCTATGTACATAGGTAATATCTTTTTGTTTTGCATTTTCCTGATGACATAATATGAAGTATCTTTTTAAATGCTCATTTGCCATCTCTTCTGGCAAGGTATTTCAATGTCTTTGGTCCATTTTTCAAAATGGGTGGTTATTTTCTTATTTTCTACTTTAACAATTCTTTGCATATTTTGTATAGTAACACTTTTGGGCAATCAAATGATGCCTCTGAATGTTTCTTCCAAATAATATTTTAATTTTATTTTTTAAAATTGATTTTTGTGGGAATGTAGTTGCTTACACTGTTGTCTTAGTTTCTGCCATACAGCAAAGTGAATCTGTTATACATGTATGCACATATATACCCATATGTTTTAAGATTTGCTTCCCACTTACAGGTCATGGATCACTGAGTAGATTTCCCTGTACAGGAGGTTCTCATCATTGTTGTTTAGTCTCTAAGTCGTGTCTGACTCTGCAACCCCATGGAATGTAGCCCACAAGGCTCCTCTGTCCACAGAATTTCCCAGGCAAGAATACTGGGTGGGTTTCCATTTCCTTCTCCAGGGAATCTTCCCACCCCAGGGATCAAATCCATGTCCTCCCGACAAGAATACTGGAGTGGGTTTCCTTCTCCAGGGGATCTTCTTGACCCAGGGATTGAACCCTGGTCTCCTGCATTGCAGGCAGTTTACCGACTAAGCTACAAGGGAAGTCCCTATGTATTTTATACATAGTAGTGTGTAAATCCCAGACTTCTCTGTTTACCTCACCCTCATAGCACTATTTTTATCAGATGAGTCTTTGGCAAATATTTCCTCCTCATCTGTGGCTTGTCTTCTCGATCACTTAATACTGATTTTTGCAGAACAGATGTTTTTTTTTTGTTTTAACAAAGTCCAGCTTCTCAATTATATTTTGTACTGTGCCTTGGATGTTTTATCTAAAAATTCCTTGCCAAACCCATACTTCATTCTGGATTTTCTCTTATGTTATCATCTGAGAGTTTTATTGTTTTTTACCTTTTACCTTTAAGTTTATGACCCATTTTAAGTTAATTTTTGTTAAAACTCCAAGATATGTACCTAGACTTTTTTTTTTAATGTGTATGAATGTCCAGTTGCTCTGGTATCATTTGCTGTATTTTATTGCCCTTACTCCTTTGATCAGGACTGGTTGACTATATTTAGAGAAATCGCTTTCTGGGTGTTCTGTGCTCTGTGTATGTGTGCTCAGTCTTTGCCACCCCATGGACTGCAGCCCACGGCTCCTCTGTCCATTGAATTTTTCAGGCAAGAATACTGGATTGGGTTGCCATTTCCTTCTCTAGGGTATCTTCCCGACCCAGGGATCTAACCTGTGTCTGTTGCATCTCCTACATTGACTGGCAGATTCTTTACCATTGTGCCACTTGGGAAGTCTATCTTTCATCAGTATCTTACCTCTTTAACTTCTATAGTTTTATAGTAAATTTTGAAATCTGGTAGTGTCAGTCCTCCAACTTTGTTATCTTCAATATTGTGTTGGCCAATCTTGGTCTTTTTCATCTCTGTATCAACTTTAGAATCAGTTTGTTAACATTCATGAAATAACTTGCTGGAATTTTGATTGGGATAGCTGAATCTATAGATCAAGTTGGGAAGGACTGGCATCCTGACAATATTTATATTTATCAACATGGCATACCTCTTCATTTATATAGCTCTTTTCTGATTTCATTTATAAGAGGTTTGTAATTTTCATTGTATAGGCCTTGTACATGTCTTGTTAGAGTTATACGTAGGAATTTAACTTTTAGGGATGCTAATATAAATGTTATTATGTTTTTAATTTCAAATTCCACTTGTTCTTTGCTATGTAGGAAAGTAATTGACTTTTGCATATTAACCTTTTACCCTGAAACCTTGCAATAACTACTTATTAGTTCCAGTAGTCTTTTTTTTTTAAATTTATTATTCTGTGTTGGAGTATAGCCATTTAGCAATGTTGTGATAGTTTCAGGTGGATAACAAATGGACTAAGCCATACATATACATGTATCTATCCTGCCCCAAACTCCCTTCCCATCTAGACTGCCACATAACTTCAAGCAGAGTTCCCTGTGATATACAGTAGGTTCGTGTTGATCATCCATTTTAAATATAGCAGTATGCACAGGAGTCTTAGTTGTTTTTTATAGATTTTCTACATATATGATCATGTCATCTGCAAAGACAAAATGATTTCTTTTCAGTCTGTATTCTTTTATTTTCTTGTTTTGCTGCACGAGCTAGTGCTAGCAATACAATGTTGAAAAGTAGTGAGAGGGGACATCATTGCCTGATTTGGATCTTAATGGGAAACTTTTTTTTTATCAAATTGAAGAGATTTCTCTATTTTCCTCATTGATAGAGAATGTTATCATGAAAGAGTGTTGGATCTTGTCAAAAGCTTTTTCTCCATCTATTGAAATTATAAAGTAACTTTTCTATTTAGCCTGTTAATATGATGTATTACACTAATAGATTTTTTTTTATTTTTTTACATTATCGTGTTGGTTTTGCCATACATTGACATGAATCTGCCATGGGTATACATATATTCCCCTTCCAGAACCCCCCTCCCACCTCCCTCCCGATTCCCTCTCTCTGGGTCATCCTGGTGCCCCAGCCCTGAGCATCAAACCTGGGCTGGCGATTGATTTCACATATGATAATTAACATGTTTCAATGCTATTCTCCCATATCATCCCACCCTTGCCCTCTCCCACAGAGTCCACAAGACTGTTCTATACATCTGCGTTTCTTTTGCTGTCTCGCATACAGGGTATCATACTAATAGATTTTTGAATGTTGAACCTGCCTTGCATATCTGGGATACATCCCACTTAGTTGTGGTATATAATTCTTTTCAAGCTTTTAAGGATCCAATTTTCTAATATTTTGTAGGGGATTTCTACATCTGTGTTCATGGAGGATTTTCATCTGAAATTTTCTTTTCTTATAATGTCTATCCAGTTTGGTATTAGGGCAGTGCTGGCCTTATAAAATGAGTTTGTATTCCCTTTGCTTCTGTCCTCTGAAATAAACTGTAGAAAATTCATATAATTTCTTTCTTAAATGTTTGGTAGAGTTTATCAGTGAACTCATTTGCAACTGATCCTTTCTCTTTGGGAAGTTTATTAGTTATTGATTAAATTTACTTTATTTATAAACAGAGGCCTATTCAGGTTGTCTGTTTCTTCTTGTATGAGTTTTGGCAGCTATATTTTCAAGGAATTGGCCTATGTCGTGTCGATTATCTAATCTATGATCATAGTTGTTGCTCATAGTATTGTTAATTATTCTTTTAATGTGTATGGGGAAGTCTTTATTTCTTCTTCACTTCACTTTTAGCTTTGCAGAGTAGAGAATTCTTGGTTGCTACATTCTTTTCTCTCTAAACTTTATTTCATGAAATTCTCTTCTTGCTTTCATGTTTATTTCAGATACAGAAAGAATTCTATATGACTTGAACACAGGTTACCAGTGAAGAGCAGGAGGAAATATATTTTAAAAGGCTACCTAGGGTCACATCATATAGGGAAACACTAAAAACTTTTAAATTTCATTTTTATTATTATGAGAAATTATCAGAAAATAATTACCAGGATAATAACACACTTTGTGGCTATACATTTTGAAGAGATGGCATGAGCTCTTGTATAAACTGAGAGAGAAAGCTGAATAAGGCTAGGAAGTTCTGCAGTAGTCTTTAGGAACACTGATTTGGCTTGGATTATTGAAAGGGGCTTCCCTGGTAGCTCAGCTGGTAAAGAATCTGCCTGCAATGCAGGAGACCCTGGTTTGATTTCTGGGTTCAGGAAGTTCCCCTGGAGAAGGGATAGGCTATCCACTCTAGTATTCTTGGGCTCCCTTGGTGGCTCAGGTGGTAAGGAATCTGCCTGCAGTGTGGGAAACCTGGGTTTGATACCTGGGTTGGAAAGATCCCCTGGAGGAGGGCATGGCAACCCACTCTGGTTGCTTGGAGAATCCCCATGGACAGAGGAGTTTGGTGGGCTATAACTATGGGACCCCATATAGTTCATGGGGTCACAAAGAATCGGACACGACTGAGCAACTAAGAACAGCCCAGCACGTGCAGAAGAATATACTAAGGGCTGCCTCCTATCACTTCAACACCAGACATCCTGAGATAGGCAGCCAGACATCCTCTGGTCTGTGAGCTGGAGGTTGTGATTGTCGTCATCGATAATGTTGCCCTTCAACAGATTGCCTTTCCTCAGCATTAGGGTAAGTGGATCTGAGAAATCTTGTGAAGGGAAAAATGGGAGAAAACCTGGCTGATCAATGTGAGTTCTATACTCTGTCTGGTATAAGATTCATATGTCTTAGCCTCTTCACGAGGAATCTGCAGTGGGCTTAGGAAACAAAATTTTACAAATAGAACATCCTGTCTTCATTTATCTGCTATGGTTGTTTGTGCATCCATGAACCCCAAGGAACTATTTATGTGGTAGTGGTTGATGAATGGGTGCCGTATGTGCTGTGGTCTGGTCAAAGAACATCTTAATGTCATTCCTTTAACATTAAATATTCTTTTTTATCTCTATTTAAATTTAGTTTTAATTGAAAGCTAATTGCTTTACAAAGTTGTGTTTATTTCTACCATACATCAACATGAATCAACCATAGGTATGCACATGACCCCTCTCTCTTGAACCTCCCTCCCACTTTGCACCTCATCCCACCCCTCTGGGTTGTCACAGAGCACCAGTCTGAGCTCCTTGCTATATAGCAACTTCCCATTAACTATCTAACATACAAGTTCTTTTACGTATTTCTGGCCACTAAAGTTATACCTATAACCTCCGGATATGAATGTTGCTAATGTCTGAAAGAAGAAACTCCCAGAGTGATCGAATAGTCAATCATTTGGTGAGTAACTCATTTGAGGAGTAATGCTCTCTCCATATAAGAACCATAAAAGTGCCTGGAGCAGGAAATGGCAATCCACTCGTGTTCTTGCCTGGAAAATTCCATGGACAGCCTGGAAAACTTTATGGACAGCCTGGAAGGCTACCATCCGTGGGCATGACTGAGTGACTGAGCACACACACATAAAAAGACATCTCACCCCAATGTTCATCGCTGCTTTATTTACAATAGCCAGGACATGGAAGCAACCTAGATGCCCATCAACTGATGAATGGATAAGAAAGCTGTGGTACATATACACAATGGAATATTACTCAGCATTAAAAAAAAAAAATTCATTTGAATCAGTTCTACTCAGATGGACGAAACTGGAGCCCATTATCCAGAGTGAAGTAAGCCAGAAGCAAAAACAACAATACAGTATATTAATGCATATATATGGAATTTAGAAAGACGGTAACGAGAACCCAGCATGTGAGAAAAGGAACGCAGATGTATAGAATAGACTTGTGGACTCTGTGGATGAGGGAAAGGGTGGGATGATATGGGAGAATGGCATTGAAACATGTTAATTATCATATGTCTAATCAATCGCCAGCCCAGGATTGATGCTCGGGGCAGGTGCAGCGAGATTTCCTGGGGGGAGGGAGGAGGGAGGGGGGTTCTGGAGGGGGAGCATATGTAAACCCATGGTGATATCATGTCATTGTTTGGCAAAACTAATAAAAAAAAAGACATCTCACTTCAGAAAGAAGAAACAGAAAAAGTCAGTAAATAATTTCAAGAAGCATCATTTTTAAAGGATAGGATTTACAAAGAGACCAGTTTAATGTACTGCAATCATATGTTACAATTGAGTTGGTTACTGCGTGTCTGGCTAATCTAGTAAGTGAAAAATGAGATGCTTAAAACTGTGATTGCTAAATTTTGCTGATTGATTCAACAATTTCTGTTAGTTCGTAAATGCCAGGCATTGTTTAGGAGCTGAGGTTAACAACAGTTAAAATTTGGTCACAAAAATACCTGAAAACTTGGGAGAAAACATAGATATTTCTATGTCTTAAGCCTGAATATTCTACAACTGGCTGTAGCAAAATAATCCAGATTTTAAATGTTCCTAATATACAGCTTTAGTAACCACCATTATGAAATATAATTCTCAATAGGTGGTTGACAGCTAATTATCAAAATCATTTTCAAACTCTGAGAACATCTATCAAGTTTATATTAATAAATATCATAGAAAGTCACAAGACATAAACTATATTTCTTCCCTTCCTTTGGTCTTCATTGCTCATGGCATTAATATTGTAAAATACCCTTATTCTCCAAAGAATTATCTCTTTCAAGACATTCATCACTACCTCTGCTACATTACTTATGCATATTTTATTATTCAACAAAAAAGAAATTAAATATCTAAAATGAAATTTCTATCATTTTAAGGTTTTAAATCTTTAAAACAAGGACATTCAGATCAAGATCTGAGTTTATGGTCCCTGTTTTCTTGTCTGTTTAGGCATTGTCCTGAATTTCAATCATGAAATACACAATATTCTAGCTAATATACTTTAGTTTTTGATACAAAGTTACATAATTAATTTTGTGTAGAAAGCTGCAGAGATAACTGTAGGGAGATTTTTTAATTAATCTAATTAATATAATATTAAATACAATATTAAATTCTAACTGATTAAAGTTTCAAGTATTATAAATGATATATTTAGGAATTAAACTTATTTGAAGAAAGATGCTGTCACCATGAATATTTAAAAAATGATGTTGCCTGATTATGTATTCCTAATCTTTACAGGCAAATAATCATGAAGATAAACTTGCAACAGCAATGTGTAATATTAGTAAAGTTGTGGTCATGTGATGCAGTAACAGGGAATATTCTGATATAAAAATTAATTATTTACTCATATTACTCAACCACCATGATGGGGCAGAGTCTGTAGTGACTCTTAAATTCTGCTCTTCATCCTTCATCCCTCTCACATGGCAGCTCTTCTTGTCCCTTTCCTGGGTGCCCAGGGCTTTTCATCTTTACTCCTGTATTACAAACTTGTAAGATCCTTCTCCTTCTACCCTCTCCCTTTTACCACAATTTTGCATTGAAAAGCCCAAAAGAATGTGTATAGGGAGTGAAAAATAGGTCAATAACCATGTCATGAGTAGTTACAATAATGATTATTGTCCTATTTTAAACTGGGAATATTGGTGGAGTATATTTTGAATTGCTAAAGTAAATTTTGTAGCCAAAGCATTAAAAAAAAAAGCTTGAGTTTGACTAGCAGGATAGCAGGACTAGAACTGAACTCAAAGACATGGCGATCTCCAATTTACCATATAAAGAATTCAAAATAGCTCTTTTAAGGAAACTCAATGAGCTACAAGAAAACATAGAAAGATAATTCAACAAAGCCAGGGTAACAATACAAAATCATAAAATGAACCAAGTAGAAATTCCAGAGCTGAAAAACACAATGAATGAAATGAAAAATGCAATAAAGAGCAACAGCAGACTCATTCAGGCAAAAGAATCAGTGATATTGAAGATGGAAACTTTGAAATTATCCAGTTGGAGGGGAATACAAAAATGTAAAATATTAAAAGGTGAAGAAAGCCTGTGTGATCTATAGGATAACATAAAGAAGACCAATCTGTTAATCACTGGAGTTTCAGAAGGAAAAGAGAGGGAGAAGGGTGCAAAATGGATAAGAAAGCTGTGGTACATATACACAATGGAATATTACTCAGCATTAAAAAAAAATTCATTTGAATCAGTTCTACTCAGGTGGATGGAACTGGAGCCTATTATCCAGAGTGAAGTAAGCCAGAAGGAAAAACAACAATACAGTATACTAACGCATATATATGGAATTTAGAAAGATGGTAACGAGAACCCTCCATGCGAGACAGCAAAAGAAACGCAGATGTATAGAACAGACTCGTGGACTCTGTGGAAGAGGGCAAGGGTGGGATGCTATGGGAGAATGGCATTGAAACATGTTAATTATCATATGTGAAATCAATCGCCAGCCCAGGGCTGATACTTGGGGCTGGTGCACCGAGATGACCCAGGGGGAGGGAATCAGGAGGGAGGAGGGAGGGGGGTTCTGGAGCGGGAGCATATGTAAACCCATGGTGGTTTCATGTCAATGTATGGCAAAACCAACACAATAAAGTAAAGAAAATTTAAAAAAAAAGCTTACTTTAAACAATAATGGCTGAGAATTTCCCAAATCTGGGGGCAGATTTGTATATCTGAGTTCATGGAGCTCAGAAGTCACCACATAAAATCAACTTTAAAAGAGTTTCTCTAAGATACATTATCCTAAAACTGCCAAAATTCAAAGCGAAAAAGAAAATCTTAGAAGAACCAAGAGAATAAAAGCTTGTAACTTACAAGGAACTCCTCTAAGACTGTCAATAGACTGCTTAGCAGAAACTTACAGGCCAAGAGAGACTAGGACAATATATTCCAAGTGTCAAAAGAAAGAACTGCCAACCAAAAAAACTTGACCAAACAAAGCATCCTTCAGAAATGAAGGAGAGAGCCACTTTCTCAGACAGACAGAAGCTGAGAGAATTCATCACCACTATATCTGCCTTGTAAGAAATTATGAAACGAGATCTTTAAGCTGAAATGGAGGGGCACTATTGGGTTGGTCAAAATTTTCATTCAAAATTGGCCATCCCAATAATTAGTAACAGGAAAACATACAATGCGCTGGTAAAGGTACATGTGTAGTCATGTTCAGAATCCTCTAATGCTGTAATACGGTGGAGAGTTAGCCACCTAACTCTAGTGTAAAGAATGAAGGACAATAACATTAAAAGTAATTACAGCTGCAGTGAGGGTTTGGTGTCCTCGGAAAGTGGTGTCTGATAGAAGGAATAGTGATATCCCGTGGGATACATGGAGCTAGATAATGGAAAACGTTGGATATTAGTTTTAGGAGCTTGGTGATTGAATACTGACCACTGAAGACCATTATATAGTCAAAGTAGTCAAAGCTGTGTGTTAAAGACCCACCTGGAGAACATGTGTATACTATATCTGATGGAATAGTTTGGGATGATTTTTTTATCATAAGCCAAGATTTTGACAGTTAACTCAATCTCAGATAAAGAGTCATCTACTGCACCCTGGTGTTTAATATCAGGAAGTGCTTTTTGCCCTTATTCCTACATGGGTGATGGCTAAGAAACTCAGCCCAATAGCTAACAGTGAGTATCTTAGGTTTAAACATAAATTTCATGAAGAGCATCTCCTGAAGATGTTCTGTACCACTAAGAAAATGGGGAAAAATCATCATCTGAATCAACACAATCTACTTGTATGGAATGCTTTTTATAGTCCTTCCTATTTCCTTTGTGCCCAGTATCCCCTAAGAGTTTCAGTTCTCAAACAGTTGTCAAACAAGAGATAAGCTTGGAGAAAGAGAAGTGATAGGCAAAAAAGAAGCACTTTGTTATCTCAAGGATAGCACCCAGTAAGTATATGCCCTTTAATTTTCAGGCTTGTGCAAACCCTGTGTGAACAAAGAGGTAGATTTTGTTAAGGGTAAAAGGGTAAACTTTTTTCATGAAGACAGTTTTATGCTAATTCTGAATGCATATTATGTATTATTCACTGAGTTTGATTTTTTGTTTAGTTCAATTAATCTTATGCTTAAATGAAAATTCTCTGCAGATTCAGGTTGAGGTTTTCCCTCTACATTAACATGTATTTCAGTTGAAAATTGTGGAAGATTAAATCAAGGACTGTAAAGCAAACTACATTTACATAGAATATCTTATTTTTATTTGATAAAGGATGCTAATCAACTGTATGATTGACAAATATTTAACTCTGAAGAAATAATCAGGAAAATAAGTTCCACTATGATTTTATTTATTCTTCCTCATGTAAATATTCAGAAGTGATAGAAGGTTTTCAATCTATTTTCCTGAGAGGCCATGCATTTTAGAGATACATAATAAAGAATGTATTGATAGGTATGGTGCTAATTAAAAAAAGACAAACTTCTCCTCCCTGCTTTTATGCTCTTGCACTGATACTTGCTTTATCAAATATAATACAGACAGAAACTTGAAAAGCACTTGCACACTGGGGCTTGTGGTTCTTGAAGCCCTTTATTTACCATATAAATGACTCAAGCTAGCCTTTTGGAAGGTATGCCATTTGGAGAAGAAGTGATATACCCAGCTGACAGTCAGTGGTGAAATATATGAGATACATGTGAGACCAGTCTAAATCATTCACCTTCCAGCTGACCTACTGGTCAACCTGAGCATTGACTACACACATTTTAAAGTGCCCAGCATAGGTAGACTGTGCTGGCCAGGACCAGAAGAATTGGATATACTGAGAACAGAAGAGAAGGAAATGGCAACCCACTCCAGTATTCTTGCCTGGAAAATTCCCTGGATAGAGGAGCCTGGTGGACTTCAGTCCATGGGATCACAAAGAGTCAAACACAACTGAGCACAGGACAGCAACATGGCAGAGAGCAACAGATGTACTTGCTCATAACTAAAATGATATTTCTGTATATAAATTATATTTAATTGAATATATACATATCAATGAGTTATAACTCTGCCTATGGCTTTGTTACCCATGAAAGTTCTCTGTAAACTGCTGTCTAAAATATTGACTTGAAGCAACTCTGTTGTTCTGTCACCCAGTTGTGTCTGACTCTGCACGACCTCATGGACTGAAGCCTGCCAGGCCTCCCTGCCTCTCATCATCTCCCAGAGTTTGCCTAAGTTCATGTCCATTGAATTGGTGATGCCATCCAGCCATCTTGTTCTCTGATGCCGTCTTCTCCTTCTGCCTTTAATCTCTCCCAGCATCAGGGTTTTTTCCAGTAAGTCAGCTCTTTTCATCAGGTGACCAAAGTATTGGAGCTTCAGCTTCAGTATCAGTCCTTCCGAGTATTTAGGGTTGTCTTCCTTTAAGATTGACTGGTTTGATCTCCTTGCTGTTCCAGCGACTCTCAAGAGTCTTCTCCAGGACCACAGTTAGAGACCATCAGTTCTTTGGTGTTCTGCCTTCTTTATGGTCCAGCTCTCACAACCATACATGACTACTGAAAAGACCATAGCCTTGACTATGTGGACTATAGTTAAGACTATAGCCTTAACTATTTGTTGCAAAGTGATGTCTTTGCTTTTTAACACACTGTCTAGGTTTGTCTTAGCTTCCTTGCCACGAAGCTATCATCTTCTAATTTCAATGCTGCAGGCACCATCCGCAGTGATTTCAGGAGCCCAAGAAGAGGAAATTTGTCACTGCTTCCACCTTTCCCCCTTCTATTTGCCATGAAGTAATGGGGCTGGATGCTATGTTATTTTTTTTTTTTAATATTTAGGTTTATGCTGGCTTTTTCACTCTCCTTCACCTTCAACAGGAGGTTCTTTACCTGCCCTTCACTTTCTGCCATCACAGTGGTATCATCCACATATCTGAGGTTGTTGATGTTTCTCCTGGCAATCTTGATTTCAGCTTGTAACTCATCCAGTGTGGCATTTCTCATGATGTTCTCAGCATAAAAAGTTAAATAAACAGGGTGACAATAAACAGCCTTGTTGTACTCCTTTCTCAACCATGAACCAGTCACTTGTTCCATACAGCATTCTAACTGCTGCTTCTTGACCTGTATACAGGTTTCTCAGGAGACAGGTAAGAAGGTCTGGTATTCTCATCTCTTTGAGAGATGGTCATAGTGGAGAGTTCTGATAAAATGTGATCCACTGAAGGAGGGAATGGAAAACCACCTCAGTATACTTGCCATGAGAATCTCATGAACTATATAAAAAGACAAAAAAGATATGACATTGAAAGATGAGTCCCCCGGATCAGAAGGTGTCCAATATGCTACTGACAAAGAGCAGAGAACAACTACTAATAGCTCTAGAAAGAATGAAGCAGCTGGGCCAAACTGGAAACAACACTCTGTTGGGATTTATCTGGTGATTCAAGTAATATCCGATGCAGCAGAAAAACAGTGTTGCATAGGAATCTGAAATGTTAGGTCCAGGAATCAAGGTAAATTGGATGTGATCAAGCAGGAGATGGCAAGAGGAAACATCAACATCTTAGGAATCAGTGAACTAAAATGGATAGGAATGAATGAATTTAATTCAGATGACCATTATATCTACTACCGTGAGTAAGAATCTCATAGAATTGGAGTAGCCCAATTTTTTAATCAATAAAAAAGTCTGAAATACAGTATTTGGATCCAGCCACAAAAGTGAAAGCATAATCTCAGTTCATTTTGAACGTGAGCCAATTCTATTATGACCTATATTTATATTACTTTAAAAAATTCAGCTATTTCAGTAAAACATCAGATACTGTATGAGGATGCAATCGTTTATTTCAAAACAACTTTAAATCTTTGTATATGATGTGAAATTCTATCAATATCAATACTTAGTAACTCTGTGCCAAAAATATTGATTGCAGTGTCTGCTAAGTGAAACCTCAAATTTGGAAAACATGCTTAAACATGATTGTCAAAATAGTGTGTTCCCACATTGTAAATTAGGATTAGCTTGTGTCATTTATTGGAAGGATTATACTCAAGGAAGAATTCTGTCAGTCTACTGAATTTAATAAGTGGAAATGATCATATTGTGTTCACATCAGGTAACTGGTATCGAATTCCCTTGCTATCTTATAGATTTGATCATGTAGCTGTTCTCCTTCATCACTTTTCAAAATTTCCCAAACTATGAAAGAAATGTACTGCATTTAAAATCATTCAGGCCCTATACCATGCTATTTATCAATTTATATATCAGTTTATTTAATCAACTTTCTAAAATCAATTACATTCTATGATATATATCTTTAAACTCACACCACCACTGGAGATGAAAAAATGAAGTTTGATTGCTCTCTCAAGTTATCTGTAATGAATACCCAGTGAAAATTTGCCAGGTAAGATTCACAACCAGACTATCTATACATGAAACCAAATGTACTCAGTGAAGTTTTATGATACTTAATCTTCAGTGATCACAGTTATCGTTCTGGGTCCCACAGTATGAGTTTGTCCTATTGAAGAAAATGAAGCATTATCAAATATTGAATGTCTCATATTTCTGGATAACTCTCAGAGAAACTACTTAGTTCTTATACATCATTTCTGCATCTTAAAATTTTGTATATTATCTACAAATTGATATCTGAGTTTCTGGAAAGCAGAATCTTAATCCTCTAGGTATTTAGTGAGAATGTCAAAGTCTGTGATTTCCCCTATAATAAATTTCAGTTGACTGGTGTCACTTACTGGAAAGGTTACACGTGATTGAATTTATGACCATTTGTGACTATACTCAGCTTATAAATTGCTAATGGTTCTGGCAGATGATTCAGTTTCTTATGCCAGTGAAATATTTGAGGTTAATTAAATAGCCTCCATCACCTCTTTTCACCAAAATGCCAATGAACTGCTGAGAAGTTAAATAAATGTGCTGCTTGGTACCCAGTGATGCCAAAAACGTACCCTAAGTATGTACTTTACTGAGCCTATTATAATGATCTTCTAAAACAGACATGAAAAGTTGGATCTTTAAACATCACAAAATGGAGAAAATTATTTAAAATGTAAATGTTTTTTTCCAGCACCATTTGACAGAATCCCATCATATCAAAGTAAGAGAAAAATAAATTTAATAATATAGTTATTAGAAAAATAAGCTTTAAATATATAATGATGAACAAACTTAAAGTCATAAAATTATCTGTAGACAAAACATAATTTTCAGTTCAGAGAGATACTTTAAAATAACTTAAGATTATTAAGTAACTAATCCATTGCTCACAGTCACATCTAACTTCAAAATCATGCTAAATTACATTAATGCAGGTAATAAAATTTAAAAAATAAAACAAAATGAATTTCCTTAAGCAGTAGTATCTTTCAGCTCTTATTATCTCAGGAAATATTCCTATTTTGCCACAGGTATAGTATTATACACACACACACACACACACACACACACACACACATATTTATATATTGCAACTAAAATGATGTCTTTCAAAGTCATCAGGACTTACGTGCATGAGATTATTTCCCTACCCTGTATCTGTGTCTAAGCGCTTCCCTAGTGGCTCATCAGTAAAAGATCAGTCTGTAATGTAGAAGACACACAGGAGACATAGGTTTGATCCCTGGGTGGGTAGATCCCTTGGAGAAAGAAGTGATAACCTACACCAGTGTTCTTGCCTGGGAAATCCCATGGACAGAAGAGACTGCTGGGCTACAGTCTGTGAGGTCACAAAAATGTGGGACACTGCTTAGTGACTAAACAACATCGTCTATACATCTCTTTTTCCCTTATTAGAAACCTAGAGTTGTGTTTTTTTTTTTTCCAAGTTGGCAAAATTACTAGCTGGAGGGATTACATATTTCAGCATTCCTTATAGTCAGGAGCCATCATTGAAATGTAAGAAGTTACTGGGTAGAATTTAAAGTGAAACTGCTTAAAAAAAAAAAAAAAAACTTTATCTGGGAGGTACATCAACTCTGCCTTCTACAGTCCCACCCGGACTGTAGATGACCTTAAATATAGTGGAGCAGAGAGTGTCTGGTGACTTTGAAGCTGCCTCCAGACTTATGTAAGAAAGAAGGTAGGAAGAATCTAGGAAAAGAAGAGGGAGACAGCATAGGAAAAATCTGTAAAGAAGGAATAAAGAAATCTTTACCAAAAGGATGGTGCATAAAAGACAGTGAGTTGGAAATCCTTGAATTTCTTAAGGCAGATAAATGAAGAAACATGACTTATTCCATTGAAAAGATCACTCATGCTGCTCTGTTGAGGAAAGATACTAAATTAGTTGAAATTAGGTCTGTAAGTTTATGAAACTAAGCCAATAGAAAGTTTATAAACATGGATATTTAAATGAAAGCCAGTGTAATCAATTGATTGGAAAAGAGGTTAAAATAAATAACCTAGAAATTTTCATTGTTTTATTACAGAAGATTGCTTATTCATGATGGCAAGATGCCCTTAAGAATGATGATGCATGTGGCAGTATTGATAAGCACATAACACTGAGTATTCCTATGTTGTGTTTTACTCTCTCTGTAAAATAAAGTGGTAGTATTGAACTATGATTAAGATATGGGAGAGTCATGATCTGCTCTCTAAATATTACTTTAAAACTTTAATTATCAATTTGACCTCAGTGCATGAATATGTATGTATGTTTGACAAAGAAAAGAGAGTTGAATTTGATTTTGAAAGTCCAAGAATGAACTGTAATTATTAGATAAAAGTTCATGTGTAAACATTGATGGAAAATGTGTGCTGACAGACTTCTGTAGTTCAGTAGATCATGATGAAATAATAGGGCTAAGCAAAGAAACACCAGGCTTCCCTAGTGGCTCATATGGTAAAGAATCTGCCTAGAATGCAGGAGACCCAGGTTCAGTTCCTGGGTTGGAAAGATACCCTGGAGAAGGGAATGGCAACCCACTCCAGTGTTCTTGCCTGGAGAATCCCATGGACAGAGGAGCCTAGGGGGCTGCAATCCATAGGGTGACAAAGAGTTGGACATGAAGTAATTTAGTACAGCATGCACTTAATCAATATGAAAGATATTTAACCCACCTCTTTCAGTAACTGATAGAACCAACAAAGAAAGATAAAAATAAATCAAGTCTGAGCTTTATGATTAATACACCTGACTGAACTGACATAAATATAACACCAAATTCAACAATGACACAATATACGTTGTTTTCAAGTGTCCATGGAACATATACTAAAACTGAACATTTACTGGAGAGTAAAGCAAGACTTAAAAAAGAAAGAAAAGAAAGAAGGCAAAGCAGCTCAGTCGTGTCTGACTCTTTGTGACCCCATGGACTGTTGCCTACCAGGCTCCTCAGTCTAAGGAAATTTTCCAGGCAAGAGTACTGGAGTGCATTGCCATTTCCCTCTACAGGGGATCTTCCCAACCCAGGGACTAAACCTGGGTCTCCCACATTGCAGGCAGACACTTTACCATCTGAGCCACCGAGGAAGTCCTTCTTAGGCAAGACTTAAGAAATTGCAAATGATTTGAATCATTCAGTATATTCTCTGACTACAGAAGAATTACATTAGAAATTGATTATGGAAAGATAATCAGAAAATATGGAAAGAACCACAACTGGATGAGGTACTTGCTCATGGCAAAGGGAACACAGAATGAGTAGTAGAAGAAGGTTGTTGTACATATCAGCTGTGACCACAAGACCAGTTACAAAAACAGGGCCTCTAACTGCCAAGTGCATTTCTTCCCTGTTTTATTTAAATGTGTTTGTGTCTGTGTACACTAAGCAAATGCCTTTGTTTTGTTTCCACTCTTATCCTCTTACTATGTAACATAAGATGTATTAACTTGCATAATTCTATTTAAGTCTTGTTAACTTTACATCATAGTATTTAAGTTATCCATGGTGAAAGAAATTTGCAACCCATTCCAGTACTCTTGCCTGAAAAACTCCATGGACAAAGGAGCCTGGCCAGCTACATTCCATGGACTTGCAAAGCATCAGACACAACTGAGCGCATGCGCGCACACACACATACAAACACATTCACTTTTAAGTTCCAAACTATCAAGAAGAGTTGTACATTACTCAATTCCATGGCATTCATATTTGATGGCAGAGGGATTTAGTATGTTTCAGTCATGTGCAGGATAGTAGTATCACATGAGGCAGAAGCATGACCTTCTTTAAATATATATATATTATATATTAATATATAATATATTATATATATAATGTACTTCTTTCTGGCTGCGTTGGATGTCAGTTGCCACATGTGTGCTCTTTGTGGTGGCATGTGGGCTTCTCTTCAGTGGTGGGGCATGGGCTTCAGAGCATGAACTCGGTAGTTGCAGTGCATTGCCTTAGTTGCTTCCTAGCATGTGGAATCTTATTCCCCCACCAGGGACTGAACCCATGTCCCTGTATTGCAAGATGGGTTCTTAACCATAGGACCATCACGGAAGTCTCATGTATAACCTTCATTGTCTTTATTTGAAGATTAAGTAGAGTTTAAGTAGATGTGTGGGGCTTCCCAGGGGCTTGGTGCTAAAGAATCTGCCTGCCAAGCAGGAGACTTGGGTTCAATCCCTGGGTTGGGAAGATTCCCTGGAGAAGGAAATGCCAACCTGCTCCAGTATTCTTGCCTAGGAAATCCCACAGACGGAGGAGGCTGGAGGGCTAAGCCAATGGAGTCCCGAAGAGTCAGACCTGACTTAGTGACTTAGCAACACCAACAAAGGAGATGCATAATGGACAGGATATGCAACAGCCCTACCAAGTTATAGTGATGATAGCAGTCCTGCTTAGCTTGCCCAACTTGAATGGGAAGGCTTGGGGAGAACATAGATGTTAAATGCTCAGTGATGGTTTGGGATAAATTTCTTCATCATGTTAACAAAGTAGTTTCTATTTGTAATAGAGAAAGTTATCCAGTATGAATGTGGTGTTTTAACCATTATCAGAGTTTTTACTTTGGTCTATTAACATATTAGTGGCTTTTCAAATGTTAAATAATTGCAACATTTCCAGAACTAACACACATTATCTTGGATTATATTTTAATGTATTACTGAACTGTTCTTATTTACATTTGATTTAAGATTTATGCAAAAGTGAGACTGACTAATTCATTACAAACTTTGCATATTAAAAATATCAGTGTTTGTGATTTACTCTACACAAAGGAAAGCAAATAGTTTGTATAATCTTTTTCTGAATTGCCTGATTTTCCTAAATAAACTGGATGAACTGATTTGTCATTTTGCTCATATAAATGCATGACTCTGGAGTTGTTAGTAACCTTTGACATTGTTGGCATTTCATTAATGTGATTCAGATTAACATATGGATAATCAGAATGTCAGCAGACATATTCAGTTTTGAAAACTGGCAATATCACTTTTGTACCTTTGGAACCTATATTTCCACTCTTAGGTGTGTAACCAGTAGACATCAGAAATAATACAGAACAAGATTTAAAGCATCACTACTTGTAAGAGACAGAAGATGGACACACTCCCCATGTCCATCAGGTGTATAATGCATAAGTGATTTGTGGTATATTTATACAGTATAATATCCAGCGATAATGGAAGTTAAGATACTAAAGCTATATAAAACATGGGTAAATGTCACAAACATAATGCTAAGAGAAAGTAGCTAAAGGCAGAAGAGGTCATTCTGGATGATTCCATTTATATAAATCTCAGAATCAGATAAAACTAATTGATGGTGATATATAAGTAAAGTTAATGTTTCTTTGGATGGAGACTGGAAACAGATGATAAAGCAACCTATCTGAAAAAAATATGCTATTTGTCAAAATTTCTTCCTTTGTAAATTTCACATTATGAAAACTCATGGTGTTGAACACTTCAGATTTGGTTACTCTTTATCTTTATGCTATCCATCAATAAAACTACACTTGATTACTAATATTTTATTCATTTTTAGAAAGAATAGATACATTTTTAGTGAATATGACAATAATATGTTGTATTTTATTTGCACTGCTTCTGTGAGATATGATTATCACAGATAAGACAAAGGAAATCATATGAAATATTTTAATTTCTTCTGAACAGAGAAAAGGCATTTTTGATGTGCCTAACAAAATAGAACTAATTAAGATAAAATCTAGACACACGGAAAGAGAAACACTTATGATTGTATTTTGTATTAGTAAAACATCAATTTTCTCTTTTATTCTGTTAAGCAACAAGACATTAATGTAGAAATTTATTTCAATGCTAGAACTCATTTTATCTTGTGCTTGATAATTTATAAAACATGTGATAACATAGGTTAGAAATGATAAGTCTTTTTTTTTACCTAGCAGAAATTTGCCTAGGTATAAATAATTATGTGTTGCATTTAACTTTTTAACCACTGTATTTATAATTTTTAAGGCACTTACAAACAGAATTATACTCACAGACTAAAGGTTCCATAAAAAAATATATACTTAATTCCTTATTTCCAAACAAAGACTTTCATCTGCTTCTCCAGTTTGTTTTAGATTTTGGTTTGCTTATACTGAACAAACGATGTAAAACAGATAAATAAGTAAATATACAAATACTGTATAATAAATTGTGATAAGTAAAATGTAAACAACAAACCTGGTTGCCATGATACAGAGAGGGAATGAGTACACATTGGAGAGGGATAACTGGGTGACTGCTCTGAGAAGGCCGCCTGTCAGTTGCTACCTCACCTCACTAGTGGAGGTGATGGAATTCCATCTGAGCTATTTCACGTCCTCAAAGATGATGGTGTGAAAATGCTGCACTCAGTGTGAGAGCAAATATGGGAAACTCAGCAGTGGCCACAGGACTGGAGAAAGTCAGTTTTTACTCCAATTATTAAGAAAAGGAAATGCCAAATAATGTTCAAACTACTTCACAATTGCACTCATCTCACACACTAGCAAAGTAACGCTCAAAATTCTCCAAGCTAGTTAGTCTTCAACAGTGCATGAGCAGAGAACTTCAGATGTTCAAGCTGGTTTTAGAAAAGGCAGAGGAACTAGAGATCAAATTGCCAATATCTATTGGATCATACAAAAAGCAAGAGAATTCCAGAAAAACATCTTTCTGTTTTATTGACTACGCTAAATAACTGACTATGTGGATCACAAAAAAACTTGAAAATTCTTCAAAAGATGGGAATACTAGACAACCTTAGTTGCCTTCTGAGAAACCTAAAACCTATGTGCAGGTCAGGTAGCATCAGACAGCGACAGTCATGGAACAAAGGACTTGTTTCAAGTTGGGAAAGGACTATGTCAAGGCTATATATTATCAGCCTGCTTATTTAACTTATATACAGAATACATCATGAGAAATGCTGGGCTGCATGAAGCACAAGTTGGAATAAAGAATGTCAGGAGAAATGCCAATAACCTCAGATACGCAGATGAAACCACCCTAATGGCAAAAGGAGAAGAGGAACTAAGAGTCTCTTGATAAAGGTGAAAAGGAGAGTGAAAAAGCTGGTTTCCTACTGAAAATTCAGAAAACTAAGATCATGGCATCTGATACTATCACTTCATGGGAAATTGATGGGGAAGCAATGGAAAGAGTGACAGACTTTATTTTCTTGGGTTCCAAAGTCACTGCAGATGGTGACTGCAGCCATGATATTAAAAGAAGCATGCTCCTTGGAAGAAAACCTATGACCAATCTAGACAGCATATTAAAAAGCAGAGACATTACTTTGCCAACAAAGGTCCATATAGTGAACGCTTTATTTTTTCTAGGTGTCATGTATGGATGTGGGATTTGGACCATAAAGAGGATTGAGTTCTGAAGACTCGATGCTTTTGGACAGTGGTGTTGGAGAAGACTCTTGAGAGTCCCTTGGACTTCAAGGAAATCAAACCACTCAATCCTAAAGGAAATCAATCCTGAATATTCATTGGAACAGCTGATGCTGAAGCTGAATCTCCAGTACTTTGGCCACCTAATATGAAGAGCCTAGTTTAGAAAAGACCCTGATGCTGGGAAAGATTGAAGGCAGGAGAAGAAGGGGGCAACAGAGGACAAGATTGTTGTATGGCATCACAGAATCAGGGGACATGAGTTTGAGCAAGCTCTGGGAGATGGTGAAGGACAGGGAAGCCTGGCTTGCTAGTCTGTGGTGTCACAAAGAATTGGACATGACTGAGCTACTGGGCAGCAATAGAAAACTTCTACCTGAAGGATGGAAAAGAGAAGCTGGGAAAGAGTTCAGAGGGACAGCTGGGGTCTCATCCCTGGAAAGAAGGGCTAGCTTGTTCATATTGCAAAAAGCAGTGCCTGTGTGAGTGGAGCTCAGTCATTGGGGAAGTCAGTGTAAGAAGTAAAACAAAGGTGGAAAAATAGACCCTGTATCTTGCAGAACATGTAGGCTTTTAAGGAAGTTTGGAATTTATTCAGAGTGTTAGAGTGATAACAGATTTTTAAACAGGTGAGTAACATTGCAGAAGACCTTGATGCTGGGAAAGATTGAAGGCAGGAGGAGAAGAGGACGACAGAGGATGAGATGGTTGGATGGCATCACTGACTCAGTGGACATGAATTTGAGCAAACTCCAGGAGATAGTGAAGGACAGGGAAACCTGGTGTGCTGCAGTCCATGGGGTCACAAAGAGTCAGGGATGACTGAGCAACTGAAAAACAAAACATGTTGCAATTTTGTTTTGTTATTTTATAGATGTTTTACAAATATTTCTCTGAAATTATTTGTGAAATAGATATAGGTGGTCAAGAGAAAAGTCTTGGAAGCCAATACAGTGATGTTGCACTGAGTGAGTGAATGACTGAGAGAGAGAATGAATGAGTGAAAGTAGCTCAGTTGTGTTCAACTCTTTGTGACCCCAACCCTAGCCCCTAACCCATGGACTGTAGCACGCGAGGCTCGTCTGTCCATGACATTCTCCAGGCAAGAATAGTGGAGTGGGCAGTCATTTCCTTCTCCAGGGGATCTTCCCAACCCAGGGATCGAACCTGGGTCTCCTGCACTGCAGACAGATTCTTTCCTGATGTTGCATTAGTCCAAGTAAAAGCTGATAGCAGTTTGAATGAGTGTGGAGATGGAGAAGTGTGAGCATGTTAGAGAAACATTTAGAGGTATAATTGAAGTGACTTCATTTTGTAGTAAACATGGAAAGGAGTGCAGAAGATCAGGACATAAAACTTAGTGTTATTTATTGGAAGAATCATATGTTTAGAGTAATTAATCATATTAAAGTTACATTTTGGACTTTTTACGTTTTATATGAGACATGCGACTGGTGATTTTTTAAAAAATGGTAGATGGGTATAGTATGGGTAAAGGGCAGGGGAAAAGGTGAGATTGTGAGATAAAAGATTGGGAGTCATAAGCAAACTGATGTTTTGCCCATGGGACTGAATAGAAAAAAAAAACTTTGATAAGAGGAAACCACTCAAATCTGAGACCTCTTTATTAGCCCCATGTGAGCGTTAGAAATAAATTAATGGAGTAATTTAAATGTATTTTAGATCAATATGCTCTAAACATCAACTTCAACAGAATAAAACTCCTTATTTTTGTAATTTGAAATTTTGTGTCTACTTAATGTATATGAGTTCTTTGCATAGAAGAATCTGAAAGTACATGCAAATAGTTACTGGAAAATGAGTTTTATTAAATAAAGTCTCCATTTAAAATGATCAGGATCTAATATTTCAAATAGCCTAGACTTAATAATTCTACCCTACCCTCTTGAGGGTACTGACCTAATCAAATCCCTATGTTGATATTCACACTCAGTCTGAAAACAAAGGCATAGAATTTCACTTTTTTTGTTAAAGATTATAATTTTGTCTTATATCACATTGCAAAACATTATGTTCTTAGACTAAAGCTACTTTATATAATCTCTTTTCTCTATAAAGAAAACCTCTGCATATTCTGTACTTCAAACTTTTGCTGACAACTGAGAATTATAAAAGAAGCTTTCAAAATAGCCCATTTTGATTGAAGTGACAATAAAGATATAATCTGAAGTCTCTGTCTCTGTCTTATTAGCTCTGTTTTCTCTTTACCAGAACTATTGGACATGGTTTTATTTACTTAATGTACAGTTTATGCTTCTCCCACAGTATTGCACTCCTGAAATATTTTTTGGAATTTTTTAAATTTTTTTTAAATTATGGAAGTATCATAACACATTTATAGGAGACTTGAAAAATATGTAACAAAGTTATATATGGTTCCACTATATATTACAATTATAAAATACTTTTGTTTTTGTTATCTTAAACTCTACAGGAAGCTGAAAACATTCAAATGACTCAAAATATTAAAATGCTCCTCTGTATTTAATTGCTTTTAAAAGAGACATATTTTGAACATAATATCAGTAGCATTAATCTGAATCACATTAATAAAATGTCAAGGAAAATACAAGTATGTCAGAGGGTACTAGCAGCTCCAGAGTCATGCATTCAGATGAAGAAAACAATAGATGAGTTCATCCCACTTGTTTAGGAGATCAGGCATTGCAGAAAATGATTGTGCCATTTATTTGCTTTACTTTGTAGAGTAAATTACCAACACTGATATTTTTAGTATGTCAAAGGTTGTAATGAACTAGTCAATCTCACTTTTGCATAAACCCTAAATCAAATTTAAGTAAGAACAATTCAGCAGTACATTTAAAAATATAATCCAAGATAATGTGTGTTTTTTCTGGAAATGTCACAATTACTTAATATTTGGAAACCTAATATACCAAAGTAAAAATATATAATAATGGTTAAAATACAACATTCATCCTGGGAAACTCTATTATAAATAAAAGATGACTTCCTTAACATAATAGATTTATCTCAAGCCAAATTTAACAGCTATGTGCTCCTAAAGCTTTCCCATTTAAAGTGGGCAAGCTAAGCAGGACTGCTATCCTCAATGGCACTTAGTGGTGGGGTTGCATGTTCTAACTATTACAGTAAGAGAAATAGAACTCAAAGGAGGACAATAGCAAATAAAATGATCAATTACTATGCTCATCTCAAGAAACTAGAAAACCCAAGTAAATGCTACTGTTCGGTTCAGTCGCCCAGTCGTGTCCAACTCTTTGTGACCCCATAAATCGCAGCACGCCAGGCCTTCCTGTCCATCACCAACTCCTGGAGTCTACCCAAACCCATGCCCATCGAGTCAGTGATGCCATCCGACTACATGCTACAGTAAGTCTATAATCCATGCTACAATAAGTCTATAATAGTATACACTAATATGATAAACTATTAATAGTAACAGAAATGTTCCATCTTCATATACTAAAATAAGCATTTTTGTTTTCCACACTGGAATTGGTCATAGGTAGTTTTCACATTATATAAAGAATACATTGCTACTACAAAATAGAGAAGACATTGAAATATGTGTCAGAAAGAAAATATTATCAGATATCTCAGCAAATTTGTGCTGTACCTATAACATACCTATGAGTTTATGTAAGAATGTGAAAGATTTAGCAGAAGTGGGCTACTATCATGTATTTTCCCCTGAGAGTGCTTTTGATTTTCTCCAATTCTCTTTCAGCCCCAACTCTTCATCATTCCAGTTTCTTTTCTCCCGGAATTCATTTCTGTGAGGTGATAGTTGTTAGCAACCTTACGTGTATTTCTTTTTTCTAAATTCATAAACACACACACACACACACACACACACACTTATATAGTGTAGTGGATACACACAGATGCCTGTGTGTACATAGTTTTTTTTTCTTTTATTTTGCCATTATTCGCTTAATTAAAAATTAAAGGTCACATGAAATAGGCTGTACAACTTTCCCTTCCCACTCAGCTGTACATCATCAAAGATCCAAAAACAACTACTATGGCTCTACCTCATTCATTAGCTTTATAATATTTCTTGACATAATGTTCTATAGTTTATTATAGGCATTAGCTGTTATCTCAGTATTTCAGTTGCCATATCAATGTTGAATGAGCTTCCCAAGTGGCACTAGTGGTAAAGAATCCACCTGCCAATGCAAGAGACTCAAGAGGTATGGGTTCCATCCTGGATGGGGAAGATCCCCTGGAGAAGGAAGTGGCAACCCACTCCAGTATTCTTGCCTGGAGAATTCCATGGTCAGAGGACCCTGGTGGGCTATAGTCCATTTGGTTGGAAAGAGTCAAACATGACTGGGCAACTAAGCACACATCAATATTTTAATGGAAATCCATCTGTTAAAACAATATTAAAAGATTTTAAGGCACTCTGAAAATTGGCTGTTATTTAATCTGTTAAATGTATGGCAAAACCAACATGATAATGTAAAGAAAAAGATTAATTAATTAAAAAAAAGAAGTCAGATTTATTCTTCCATTACCAAATCAAAGCTTTAAAAATGGAAAAGGAAAAAAATGAAAGAAATAGGAACTAAAATTAAGGTAATAAATTAATGCCAAAGAAACTTGTGAATACTGGTTAATTTCCTGACATTATAACTACCCTATTATTTATTATAATTCTAAACTAAGATTTACTTAACTGTTTCTAAAAGATGAATTATGTCCCATGACTTATTTCTCTATTACATGACAATTTTCTCTCTCTAGGTCACTTTGGAAAAAAAGAATATCATATATATATATATATTTACATACTCATGATTACACATCTATCATTTTAATGGTTGACTTAGTTATCAAGTTTTGATCATCTTAAAAATACATTTTCAAGCTGTAACTCCATAGGGAAACCATAGCTCAGTTTCTTTTCTCAATAAATAAATTGCCCTGGGAAGTTCACGGAGCAGAAAAAGGGCATTTAACACTTGAAATCGTGTCCTTCTTTAAATCATAGATTCAGAGACACTTGGGGTTGGAAAGAACTTTGGATATATTTTTTGCCCAATCACTAAAACTACTCTTTTCTACATAAAGAATTACCTAAATTGTTCTAAATTGTTGTCAGATACTGTTGAATATCTTTGGTGATCAGAGTTCCATGAGGGTATTTTTTTTCCCCAAGTACTATGTCCTCAAAACCTGGAAAAGTGCAGATTCAGTAAATATATCTTGAATTAATGAATGGATGAATAGCTAATTACCTTGTGACACAAACTCAACTTTTGCTGTTCTTTAAAGTTTCCTTAGTGATTTTGTAAAGAGAAAAAGAGAAAAAGAAAGGTACAATGCCTACACTAGAAGAAACATATGAATAAAAAAAATACAAAAACAGCAAGCCATATTTTTCTTATTGATAAATATAGATCAATTGCATCATGTTTAATAGATACAAGAGATCCTTTGAATGTACATATCATAATTTATTTGCCCACTTCTCTTTTGATGAGTATTTACATTGTGTCACATTTTTGCTAGGGCTTCCCTGGTGGCTCAGATGGTAAAGCGTTAGCCTGCAGTGCAGGAGACCTGGGTTTGATCCCTGGGTTGGGAAGATGCCCTGGAGAAGGAAATGGCAACCCACTCCAGTACTCTTGCCTGGAAATCCTATGGACAGAGGAGCCTGGTAGGTTACAGTCCATGGGGTCGCAAAGAGTCAGACATGACTGACTGACTTCACTCACATTTTTGTTATTGTTAATAACATTGGGATAAATACCTGCCCTTACGTTGTTTCTTGTCTATGTGATTAAAAAAAAAGACTTCATAGAAATTGTTAAATTACCTTCTTTTAGAGGTTCATATCAATTTATATTCTTGCTGGAAGTGGTTTAGGATGTCAACTCTGGGCTTTATCTGTGTGTTTTAATCTTTATAATAGCTGATAGGTGAAAAATAACATTTCATTGTTTGTATTTATACACGTGGCATAACACAAGTGGTCAACAGCACAACTTTGGAGTCAGGCAGCTTCAGCTGGAATTCCTACTTCACCACTGGATAGGGAAAAAGTGCAAGTGTTAGTCACTCAGTCATGTCTGACTCTATGAACCCAAGGACTGTATAGCCACCAGGCTCCTCTGTCCATGGAATTCTCCAGGCAAGAATACTGGAGTGGGTTGCCATTCCCTTCTCCAGGGAATAGATAGGGAGTCTTAGTTAACTCCTCTGAGTCTCATAAAGTAGGGATGAAAATAATACATACTCTCCATGGATCTTGTGGGAGTCAAAGTGTAAACTCCTTTGTTTATAGCTTGGAAAAGTGTCTGACACATAGGTGCTTTTTCTCAAGTTGTTTGGTTGTATTTATTATTACTATCATTAAATATCGTTTCTTCTCTTAGGGATAATATCCTTAACTAATGTTGTCTATTTCAGCTTTTATAATTTATATATATTATATATTATATTTGTATATATACTGTGTGTATATATATATAATATACATATATATAGTCTCCATCTGTCTACCTACCTACCTACCTACCTATACTTACTTACCTATCTACTGATCTATCTACCTAAAATATTAGGAATATGTGGGCTTTCCTGGTGACTCAGTCAGTAAAAAAATCCGCCTGCAATGCTGGAGATCTGGGTACAATCCCTGGGTCGGGAAGATCCCCTAGAGAAGAGAATGGCAAACCACACCAGTATTCTTGCCTGGAGAAATCCATGGACATAGGAGCCTGGTCAGCTAGAGTCCACGGTGTCACAAGAGCCAGATACAACTTGGCGACTAAAGCACCAAGATGTATGTATGTTTACTTTCTCTAACCATCTATCATGTATCTACCTACCTACCTAGCTACCTACCTATCTACATAAAATGTTAGGAGCATGTATGCTTTTTATACCATACTGATAATTTTTCCTTTGGTCATTTAACTGGTTTCCTAAGGCTACCATAACAAAATTCCAGAGACTGGGTGACTTAAACAACAGAAATTTTATTTTC
This sequence comes from Antilocapra americana, assembly GCA_007570785.1. Taxonomy (NCBI): domain Eukaryota; kingdom Metazoa; phylum Chordata; class Mammalia; order Artiodactyla; family Antilocapridae; genus Antilocapra; species Antilocapra americana. Next base: position 577,898 of record ML660213.1, on the reverse strand, counting down.
TCTTGGTTATGGAAGTTAAAAGTCCAAGGTGAAGATGTTGGCAGAGACATTACTTTGCTAAAAGAGGTCTGTCTAGTCAAAGCTATGGTTTTTCCGGTAGTCATGTATGGATGTGAGAGTTGGATTATAAAGAAAGCTGAGCACAGAAGAATTGATGCTTTTGAACTGTGGTGTTGGAGAAGACTCTGCAGAGTCCCTTGGACTGCAAGGAGATCCAACCAGTCCATCCTAAGGGAGATCAGTCCTGAGTGTTCATTGGAAGGACTGATGTTGAAGCTGAAACTCCAGTAATTGGACCACCTGATGCAAAGAGCTGACTCATTTTAAAAGACCCTGATGCTGGGAAAGATTGAGGGCAGGAGGAGAAGGGGACAACATAGAATGAGATGGTTGGATGCATCACCGACTCAATGGACATGAATTTGAGGAAACTCTGGGAGTTGGTGATGGACAGGGAGGCCTGGCGTGCTGCAGTCCATGGGGTCACAAAGTGAGCGACTGAACCAAACTGAATTGAGGCCTCCTTCCTTGGCTCCCACAACTGTCCCTGTGTCTTCATGCGGCAGTTGCTCTGTACACACACACATCCCTGATGTCTCTGCCTCTTTGTTTAAGGACACCAAAGTCAGATTGGATTAGGAACCCACCTTATATCTCATTTGATCTTAATTACCTCTTTCAAGCTGCAGTCTTCAAATGGATTCCCAGGGTTAGAGCTTCAACTTATGGAGCTGGGGGAAGATTCGGTATGTAACAGTAATTATTACCAGCCATCTTATTCCCTGTGATATTTTTGCCTTATGGAATTTTCTCTTAAGTCATATAATTGAAGTTGAATATGCATAGATAAGAGTCCACGAATCATAAGTGTGAAGTCCAGTGAATTATCAGAAACAGAATACATCTGAGTAATCAATACTCAGGTCAATGAATAGGTTACAAGCACAGAAGCTCTCCACCACCTTATCCCTCTTCCTAAATGCAGTGCTTCCCCTCGCTCTAGTTTTGAACTTTGCATAAGTTAATCATGTAGTATGAACCTATTTGTGTCTGATATGTTTTGGTCAGTAATCATAGGTATGAAATCTATTCATGCTACTACATGTAGATGTCTTTCATTGATTTTCATTGCTATATACCATTTGAAAATAATAAATCATTTATACATATTGATACATAAACATTAATGAACTTTTATGTTTCCAGCTTGGAGCTGTTAAAAATAACGCTGCTATAACTATGATGCATACCTTTTTTGGTACACCCTTGCACATGTCACTGTTAGGTATATACTTCAGAGGAACTTGTTGGATCAAAGGATATGTGTTTGATCAAATATATAGGACCCTATCAAAGAGTTTTCCCAAAGCAACTGCACAAATCTACACTCTCACTGGCGATGTCTGAGAACTCTGTTGGGTGTCCGTTTAAACAGTTGTCATCAGACATTTTTACTTGGGCCATTCTGGTGGGGCTGCAGTGGCATCTCATCTTGGCTTTAATTTCTTCTCTGATTAATAATGTTGGAATGATTTTGAAAATATATTTGGCCTTTTGGAAAATAAGAAAACTTTAAATGTTTATGTAGTTAAATGCATTCATGGGTTCTAATGTTTAAAACATAATTGAAAATACTTTCGATCTAAAGATTTCTTTTTTTAAATTCACCTGTACTGTCCTCTAGTGTTTTCCTATATACTTTGTATTTAAATATTTGATCTCTTTGGAATCAATTCTTTATAAGTTTGCAGGTAGAAATCAGGTTTTGGCCAGTCCATACATTTTATTGGTTGGGCTCTTCTTGATTGGGCTCCTCTATATCTTCTCAACTACTGATTGAAATTTGTACTTGTCATTGATGCTGATCCTTCTTTCTGTGAATAAATGAGGCAAAGTCACCATGTCCATGGGATATATGCATATAATTTTCCTTTTACTCCTGGAAGTATTTTCTTGTTAAATGTGGACCACATCTTCTGCATCGTAAGGTTATAAGTTTTTTCAAGCTAATTCAACTTTCCAGTTTGTTTGATCTTCCACTTCATTATTTCAGAGAGAATCACAGGACACACAGGGTGTTCTGTAAATGACCACCTCTAATGCCTCCATGTCATATGTTAGACATCCAGCTGACCCTGTAGCTCTTAAAATCAGCTGTCTTTCTTTCTGGTAACACATTTTTATTTTTCTCATTTCTAGGATTGACCTATTTTCTGTCTAGCCTAAGTCTCTTGTGTTAAAAGTAAGAAACGCAGGGCACTAGATTTCAAATGTGCTCATGTGCAATAGTCTATAATTAGCTTTATGAATTTATTGAATATTCTAGTTTCCCCAACCCTAATCAGAGAATGGAATATTTATTTAAGTCTCACCTCAGAAAAATAGATATCCTTAATTATTTAGTCCTCATAGTTTATAATCAATTTCCTTATATTCTGAGGCAATAATGGGTAAAAAAATAGTAGGACTCAATAAATATTTAGGAATGAATGAATGAACTCAGATTGTACTGGGAAAATGTGTTCATGATCCTTATCAAGAAAGCCATTAATCTAGTTCATAAATATCCATCTGTTTGGTGTATTGCAAGAATTTGGACTATGAAGATAAGAAGAAAAGGAACAGTGCCAAAAACACATAGCAAAAGCCAAAACTGCAATTAGGTTCTTTGGAATGGAGTCAACATTCTAAGTATACTCTTAGAACAGAATAGATAGTTAGCAATGTATGGACCAAAGAAAAAGTCAATGTTATGTAAAAATTCTTGTAGATACTTCAATACAGCCCTTTTGACACTCATTCCTGTGCGATGTCTCTTGAAGGATAAAGTATTATTAGTCTCAGCTCTAATAAGATTTCCTTTTATATCTTTCTAATTCCCTTTCCCTCTCAAGCTGAGTCAAGAGGAACTTTCTCTCCTCCCCCAAAACATGTGCTTGTCTCTGCAGTTAAAATTACCGAAACATTTTCAATACTAAGTCTATGCTTTTGTGTCTTCTCTCCACAGAAATCTATGAGAGCAAGGACCACAATATTTATCTTTGTGTTCTCCACTCTCTGCATAATACTCAACACATGGTAAATCCACTGTGTGTTATTGCTTAACAGAACCAACTATAGAATTGAAAGGCAGAGCAAAGTAACTCTGTTGTGAATACATTTATGTAAAAGAATTTCCTCCTCATTCACATAGGGCTCATCTATGTCCTGATGTCCTAAAGATAACTGATAATAGCTAATATTTATTTATTATTTATTATGTCCAGGCCACATGTGAAATGAGGGATTAGTTTCCTTGGGCTCTGGTAGCAAATTAGCACAAATGCAGTGATTTAAAACAATATGTTGATCCCATCACAGTTCTGGAAACCAGAAGTCCAAAAGCAAGCTATCAGCAGATGTTTTGGCCATACCCTATGCTCTGTGATGGCTCAGTGGATAAAGAATCCACCTGCAATGCAGGAGACACAGGGAACATGGGTTTGATCAATCCCTGAGTCAGGAAGATCCCCAGGAAGAGGCAATGGCAACCCACTCCAGTATTCTTGCCTGGAAAATCCCATGGACAGAGGAGCCTGGAGGGCTACAGTCCATGGGGTTGCAAAGAGTCAGGCATGATTAAACAATTAACCCTATGCTTGTGTTAAAGCCTGGAAGTGAAAAATTTTTTAAGTTCCCCAGATGATTCTCAGTCACAGAGAGGATGGACAGTTGCTATATGGTTGAACCCTTTTCTATTGAAGAGAGATTGGCCCTTGAATTTTAGAGCCCAGATTCTAAGACTGGTAACCTGAGAACCTTACATAACATTGTTTCAACTCTGTCTCAGCGTCTTCATGTTTAAGGTCAAGACTTTCACCTTAGTTGTTTATCATGAGGAGTAAATGTAGAAACACAGAACATAAATAATGATAAAACCTACCATTTGCTGAATTCTTATCATGTGCTTGAGTCTGTTCATGCATTCTTTTTTTAGCCCTCTGGTATTACAGATTTTAATAATTGGTTCTTCTTTTCTGTGCAGCCTATATTCTAAACTATTGTGCAATATAACTTGAGTAAAGCAAGATGCTTTTCTCCCTAAAGTCTTTATGGAAGCATTGTCAGTAACTCAGACTGATTTCTGAAATGGGGAAATCAAGGGTCAGAGGGTTAACACTACAATAAAATTTAGATACTATAGTTATTCAAAGCAACTGAAGCCAAGGGGAGAGTGGGAAGGTCTAGGCACCTCCTTGCAAAGCCTGACTTTGTCACAAATGTGTGACCATTTAACCAAAGTCAAGAATTTTCTTTGCCATATGAGAGACACTCCTCTGGGAGTAATGATGCTTGCCTAGCATTCTTTTAAAAAGTGTGAAATATATAAAAGCCCTTTAAGAAATCAAAAGTGCTGTAAGAAAACTATTAAGAGCAACAACAAAGCACAACTCAGTGATTTAAAAAAGGAGCTAGGCTAGGGAAATAAGCTATTTTGGCCAGGGTAGGGGAACAGGCATGGTGCTTTAGCATAAATGAGCAAAGTCAAAGCAGATTCGCACTGCCTTGCATGCTTCCCTTTGGATGGTGGTTGTTCATGATATTGCTGTTTATCTTATTTCTAAATTCTTCCCAGTTCAGTCTTTTAAATTTTCCATATTCAGGGTAGAAGGATATTTTAAAATTTCCTTTAGGGTGTCTTTGTGCATTTGTGTGGGTAAAGAAATAGCATCTTCTAACAAATACTTTGAATATGTTGTTAAAAATAGTGTTACCTGTCTAACAATATTCTTACACACAGAGAAACTTATAACATCATTATCTTAAAGATAATGACATATATCTTTAAGATATATATCACATATAAATATATATAAAAATATAACTTTGTATACATAGGGGTTTGTCACTTAGAGATCAGCATATATCACATCCAGTAATAGTATTTCAAACAAATAGATATCGAATATCAACTATGATGTTTTCAAAAAACTTGGCAAACATTTTAAGATTTTATATTACAATTAAATTTCATTTAAACATTTTATTTAAATTATTAACTTTAATTTAGGCAACTTTGTGTGTTTAATGCTATTTTGTTTATTTTCAAACAAGTGGCCCAATGAGAGAGAAATACATATGCCAAAGTCAAATTCAACCTTTTCTGTAAATTTTGCCTTGAGTCAAACCTTTTAGAAGTTCAAAAATATTAGAGCAAAATTCCATTTCCACTATATTTTTTTATTGTTGATCCCTCAATACTTTCAGATAATAAACGAAATGGAGCAAGAAATGTTGAAAAATTGTCAACCAGGTTGTCTCACTGAACTTCCAATCTAAACAAAAGTCGCATAAGGAAAGTACTTTTACAGTATGTCAAAGAAGTGTAGGGAGTTTAGAAGTTTAGATTTTGGATTATTATTTAAAACAATCCCCAAGTCACCTGAGCTTATCTGTAATGTCATTTAGTCTCTTTTTATGAAGCAAAAGGGGCTGAATATAAACCATTTCCATAATAGTATATAGTTAGTGAAATACTAATTTTGAAAATCATATTGGCAGGACTAATAAACATATTAATAAAACTTAAATTTGAATTTAGTGAAAAATGTCACAGTTGTTGAAGTATAAACCTTAGTTCTATATTAAGTTTGAGAGTCTTTATTTTTTAAGAGCTCATTAGGAATTTTAGTTTCTTAGTCTAGCATATAAACTTTTTGGATGAGAACATATATTTTTGCCCTATAAACGTTGCATACGAGATAAAGAGGTTTTGAATTACCCTAGCATATCTTGCTCTTGGAAGCTGACCTTGAAAAGTGGATTGCTAAAGACTGAGAAATCCTGCAGTCATGCAGCCCCCTTAATTTATTCAATACATTTCACAATATTTTTTAGCATAAACTTCTTTTTTTTTTTACAGAAGAGTTTCTCTCCCCAAATATTGATATTATTATTCATTAAAAAGGAATAGTTCAAAATGGAATGTTCCTTTTTCTCCCTTCTAATACCTTGTTGAGATGTCACTGAAAATTTCAGAAGGGTTTCAAGGCACAAGAGCAAAGAAAAGGAGGTGTGGTGTCATCAGTTTGTCGGAGCTGTAACTGGATTTGTGGAAAATGGGAAGGGGTGGAAGAGTGTTGACATATAATTAGATTTGAGGAGGAAATGGCTCAGAAGACGGTCCTAGGAGAGACATAATTGACGTGGCTTTGTTTCCTTTTCAGAGCCCTGGAGAGCAAGCACAGTCAGAATCCTTGGATTGGGATTGACCAAGAACAGGGCTGACCCAGGAAAGGATGGTTAATCAGAGAATCCTCCTCACAAAGCCTCCCTGGCCCCCAGTGCTTCCTGCCTGACATGCACGGAGTAGCTCACACAGCAGCCATTTCCCAGGCAAATGTTAGAACCCTGAATACACTCTATTACATTTAGGGCAGAATTGAGCTTTTGATGTGATCAATGTCCCCGACTTACCCAGCATGTCCTAGCTTCTGGGATGCTTGTGTTTTCTTGTCTACTCTCTAGCCAGGAGCCTCAGAGCAAAGATCATCCGTTGAAGCACTTGTCTGTATGAGCAGAGCTCCTAACCAACTCTTTCGTAAGTGGAGGGTGAGGGTCCAAGAGAAGCAAGCTCACTTAGGTGGTAAAGGAAAATTATCACCCCAGCTGCTAATGGGAGGCAGTTTAGTTTTCATTTTCAAGTAAGAATGGACTTCAAAAGTTACATCAAATATATGATAACACCAGAACAAAAATGTGTGTTAGTCACTCAGTCACATCTGACTCTTTGTGACCCCATGGACTGTTGTCCACCAGGCTACTCAGTTCATGGGATTCTCCAGGCAAGAATGCTGGAGTGGGTTGCCATCTCCTACTTCAGAGGATCTTCCCAGCCTAGGGACTGAACCCTGGTCTCTTGCATTGCAGGCAGCCTCTTTACCATCTGAGTTACCAAGGAAGCCCTAAAGTAAAAATGGATCTAAATAGATAAAAAACATGACTATGTTGAGAAGAAACAGTAATCCAGAGTAGAAGAATTAAAAAAAGAGTGGCTTAGTATTCATTTAAAGGTGTGAATATATAATACAATGAAAACCTTGAAGTCTGTCATTAAAAACAAAAACAGAGATAAGGAGTTATTTAAAATTAAACTGTGATTTATTAAAAAAAAAATTAAAGGTCCACTGAATAAATGAAGATAAAAAGCAAGGTGTTTTTCCAAATATTGAGCATAAAAGTAATGAGTTAGAAAATACTAAAAAGGAATTATAAAAGATGGCAAATATCAAATGATAAGAATAAGAAGTAAAATGATAGCAATAGTAATAATTAGCACATTTTCAAGAGTTAAACCTGCAAATGATGAGGTATTAATTGCTAAATACAAAATATGAAAAATGACACACAAACTTCATAAGAACCTTCAAAAGTGTAAATATTTTTAAAAGCAATTTTTAGAAAGGCTCACTATGTAATTTGTAATCCAGTCCTGGACAATTTTATAGTTAAGAGGTTGCTGCTAAAATTATACTAGGAAGAGTAAGGATAACCCAAGATTGTCCCAGACACAGTGTGACTTCTGGTAACCATATCTGTAAAGCAGTGAAATTGGGTTGGCATCCAAATTCCCATCAGCAACACTAGATAGTGGAAGACAGATAAACATATTTTCCCTGTACTTAAGGAAAATTATTGTAAGCATAAAATTTTATAGGAAGTCAGCATAATGTCAAATACAAGGACACTATGAATTTTCACATATTAATATAGTCTCAGAAAATGTACCTTTTTAAATTCTTCCTTTCCAATCTGGATTCCTTTAATTTCTTTATCTGCTCTGATTGCTGTGGCCAAGACTTCCAAAACTATGTTGAAAAGTAGTGGTGAGAGTGGGCACCCTTGTCTTGTTCCTGATTTCAGGGGGAATGCTTCCAGCTTTTCACCATTGAGGATAATGTTTGCTGTGGGTTTGTCATATAGAGCTTTTATTATGTTGAGGAATGTTCCTTCTATTCCTGCTTTTTGGAGGGTTTTTATCATAAATGGATGTTGAAATTTGTCAAAGGCTTTCTCTGCATCTATTGAGATAATCATGTGATTTTTATTTTTCAATTTGTTAATGTGGTGTATTACATTGATTGATTTGCGAATATTGAAGAATCCTTGCATCCCTGGAATGAAGCCTACTTGATCATGATGTATGATTTTTTTAATGTGTTGTTGGATTCTATTTGCTAGAATTTTGTTGAGGATTTTTGCATCTAAGTTCATCAGTGATATTGGCCTGTAGTTTTCTTTTTTTGTGGCATCTTTGTCGGGTTTTGGAATTAGGGTGATGGTGGCCTCATAGAATGAGTTTGGAAGTTTACCTTCTTCTGCAATTTTCTGGAAGAGTTTAGGCTATACTACAAATCCACAGTCATTAAGACAGTATGGTACTGGCACAAAGACAGAAATATAGATCAATGGAACAAAATAGAAAGCCCAGAGATAAATCCACGCATCTATGGACACCTTATCTTTGACAAAGGAGGCAAAAATATACAATGGAGAAAAGACAACCTCTTCAACAAGTGGTGCTGGGAAAACTGGACAGCCACTTGTAAAAGAATGAAACTAGAACACTTTCTAACACCATACACAAAGATAAACTCAAAATGGATCAAAGATCTAAGCATAAGACCAGAAACTATAAAACTCCTAGAGGATAACATAGGCAAAACACTCTCTGCCATAACCCAAAGCGGGATCCTCCATGACCCACCTCCCAGAATATTGGAAATAAAAGCACAAATAAACAAATGGGACCTAATTAAAATTAAAAGCTTCTGCACAACAAAGGAAACTATAAGCAAGGTGAAAAGACAGCCTTCAGAATGGGAGAAAATAATAGCCAATGAAGCAACGGACAAACAATTAATCTCAAAAATATACAAGCAACTCCTGCAGCTCCATTCTAGAAAAATAAACAACCCAATCAAAAAGTGGGCCAAAGAACTAAACAGACATTTCTCCAAAAAAGACATAAAAATGGCTAACAAACACATGAAAAGATGCTCAACATCACTCATTATCAGAGAAATGCAAATCAAAACCACAATGAGGTACCACTTTACACCAGTCAGAATGGCTGCCATCCAAAAATCTACAAGCAATAAATGCTGGAGAGGATGTGGAGAAAAGGGAACTCTCTTGCACTGTTGGTGGGAATGCAAGCTAGTAGAGCCACTATGGAAAACAGTGTGGAGGTTCCTTAAAAAACTGCAAATAGTCCTACCATATGACCCAGCAATCCCACTGCTGGGCATACACACCAAGGAAACCAGAATTGAAAGAGCCACGTGTACCCCAATGTTCATCGCCACATTGTTTACAATAGCCAGGACATGGAAGCAACCTAGATGCCCATCAACTGACGAATGGATAAGAAAGCTGTGGAACATATACACAATGGAATATTACTCAGCATTAAAAAATATTTCATTTGAATCAGTTCTACTCAGATGGACGAAACTGGAGCCCATTATCCAGAGTGAAGTAAGCCAGAAGCAAAAACAACAATACAGTATACTAACGCATATATATGGAATTTAGAAAGACGGTAACGAGAACCCAACATGTGAGACAGCAAAAGGAACGCAGATGTATAGAATAGACTCATGGACTTTGTGGATGAGGGTAAGGGTGGGATGATATGGGAGAATGGCATTGAAACATGTTAATTATCATATGTGTAATCAATCGCCAGCCCAGGTTTGATGCTCGGGGCTGGTGCATCGAGATTTCCCGGGGGGAGGGAGGAGGGAAGGAGGAGGGAGGGGGGTTCTGGAGGGGGAGCATATGTAAACCCATGGTGATATCATGGCATTGTATGGCAAAAACAATAAAAAATAAAAGTAGGTTTATAGCTCAGCAAACACTGTTAGTGAAAAATTACTATTATTATTAAAAATTATTATTATTTTTAAAAAATAAATAATTAAATTCTTCCTGAAAAAAAAGGCTTATATAATGATTAGATGAAAATAGTAATCAGACAAGGTGAACAGTTAATATCAAAGAAACAACAGAAACAAGGAAAAGAAGTTCTAGTTTAACAGTTAAGTATGCAGTCATCCCCTTGAGCAAATGGTGTATGCCTTAGCAGAAAGGAGTATGGCCTCATGCAAGGACAATCTTTAGAAGAGCATGGACTGCATGTAATAAATAGTTTGATTAGAAGAAATGCCCATGTATAAATGGGAAGGAAATAAAAAAAAACAGAGGAATATATGTATATGTGAGGCTGATTCTCTGTGTTGTACAGCAGAAACTAGCACAGCACTGTAAAGCAATTAGACTCCAATAAAAATTAAAAAAAAAAAGAAATGCCTGTATTAAAGATGTAATAAAAGTGGGTGCCTAGGGAAAAGGCAAGGTAATGATAACTCTTGAGAAAATGTAAAATGCTCTCCAGGAAATCTGTGGTCACAATAGGAAGCACTTAAAAATGTAGCATGACTTTGATCCAGTTACTCTTAGAATGTTCTCTTTCAAATAGCACAAGCTTAGTGTTATAGAGTGATAGGGAGGTATTTCCTTCTATGTATATCTGCTCCTATCCAATTGCTTGGTTGTAAATTAAACTTTATCCATATCATCATAATGTATTGCTGCCGCTGCTGCTAAATCGCATCACTCGTGTCCGACTCTGTGTGACCCCATAGACGGCAGCCCACCAGGCTCCCCCATCCCTGGGATTCTCCAGGCAAGAACACTGGAGTGGGTTGCCATTTCCTTCTCCAATGCAGGAAAGTGAAAAGTGAAAGTGAAGTCGCTCAGTCGTGCTCGACTCTTCACGACCCCATGGGCTGCAGCCGTGGGATTCTCCAGGCAAAAGTACTGGAGTGGGGTGCCATTGCCTTCTCCCTCATAATGTATTAGATGCTATTTAAAATTTTAAAATCAACCTATAGTCATGTAAACCTAATTACAGTTTTAGAATAAAATATAAGTACTGTAAACCTTGTCAATTTAAAGACAGTGTCAGAATTGGCAGAAATTGGGATGTAAATAGGGGAAAGGGAAGAAGTTATCTAAGTTGGTAATTTTTGTTTTATATATTGGGGAATTTGAGAATACCATCTAACATTGACTGATCAAGAATCAGAAGCTTAAGTCCATAATGAAAATTTTTCAAATATTTGATATGAGATGAAACTATTATATAATCTTTATTGATTTAGAGGAAGGAAGAATGTGATTTTAAGGAAAATGTAAATAAACAAATTATTTCTAAAGCAGAGATTCAATAATTGCTGTCTAAACATAATTAACTGAGAAACAGATATAAACTACTAGTTAGAGTTTATAAATAATGACTCTAGGTAAATGCTTGGCTTTTTGAAGAAAATTTAGAGTTAGGTGGTGTGGCTGAGAACTTTTATGTTATATTCCTCTGAATTGTTTGCCTTTTTTTTCTCTTTTAACCATATGTTAAGCTCATGTTTTGTGAGTATAAATTTTTAACCCAGAAATATAATTGTCCAAACTATACATAGTTGCATGTTAGGGTTAATAGAATCACACCACATTTAGTGTTTTACAGTTTGTTTTTTAATTGAATAACATGTTTTAGTTAGTTTTCCATGTCAACAAATGTAGTCTAACATTTATTTTTAAAACAGAATGATTTGACTATATCATATTTAATCCACCATTTATTTTTCTCCTGAGAACACAAATAGTTCCCATGTATTGAATATTATAAATTATGTGCAATAATGTATCTCCACATTTATTATTGCACAATTTGCAAATGTCAATTTAGAGTAAATTTTAGGAGAAACAAGAATAATCAGGTAAACTGGTATGAATATGGAACACACACTTCCAAAGTATTTAAACCAATAAAAACACCCCAAAAGGCACATGGTAATGCCTGTACCATATCCATACCAACACTAACATTTAACATGCATCAGAACAAATTGAATAACTTATGAAAATAGAGGCAGCTGATCCCTTGGCAGGTAGAAGTAAATGCTGGGGAATCTGCAGTTTGGCAAGTTCCCAGGTGATGCTGATGTTGCAAGTCAAGGAACTTCACTTTGTGAACCACTGTATTATGAATTTGAAAATGCATTCTGTTTTTCTCAAATATCACACTTATTTAACACTGTGCATATTGCTGTGAGCGCTACATACTGTAATGAGTGATGGATTATATTTAACTGTTAGTACAGAGGCATACTTACAATTGTTTATATAAACTACAGGTTTTTTTCTTTTTTTTTTTTTTCTTAAAAAAGAAAGTATAGAGGTGCCCCAAGGGCATAGACAAATTCATCAGAGACTTCCTCCTTTCTGCTCCACCATTCTTGACGTATTGCTTCCTTCTTTAAGGTTGTCTCACAGTCCAAAATGGTTGCTGAAGCCCTATCTCGTTTGTGTTCCACATAGAAGGAAGGAAGGAAAGTCAAAGTTTCTCAGTTATGTCCAACTCTTTGCCAATTCTCCAGGCTAGAATACAGGAGTGGGTAGCCTTTCCCTTCTCCAGGGGATCTTCCCAACCCAGGGATCGAACTGCAGGAGGATTCTTTACCAGCTGAGCCACCAGGGAAGCCCAAGGAAGTAGTAGCAAGAACCAAAATTTCATTTTTAACTGAGAACATTCTATTTTGAATTACTGTTAAGCTCCTTCATTTATAAAGTAAGAACTGTGCAATAGCATATAACTCCATTGTCCCTCCCACTCTTTGTGCTCTTTTCATTTATTTTCTCTATGTAGTAAAACTTACAATAGATTGTTATTTTTATTCCTGATTGTCAATAACCTTATGAAGAAATTTAGAGGGATAGAGAATCTTTGTTTTTACCCACCTTTCACCCTAGCCAGTGCATTTCATCCTCTTTGGTGAATCAGCCTGCTTTCTGAAATTTCTCATTAGGCTGAAGAATCTTCGTTAGCATTCCTTGTAATGAGAGTCTCCCAGGGAGAAATTCTCTTAGTTTTTATGTATTTGAAAACATCTTTATTACATCTTAATTCTTGAATGATATTTTCACAGGGTATAGAAGTCTAAACTGATGGTTTTGACACATTTAAAATTTTCATTTTCTATAACTGAAAAACTTAAAGTTTCCATATCTGGAAGCTAGGGATTATCGGTGCTGTCTTTATTCTAACTACCACAATAGCACCCTCTCCTCCCCATCTCACACATTTGACTAATCACAGTGATTTGTCTTCTTGTTTTCCATATATAGCCAGTGATTTCTAAACCCATTCAATTGTTCATTTTGTTTCATAATAGTCCTTCACTTCTTCCAGCCATTATCTGTGATTAAGAACCAGATACTCTTTCTTTCTTTAAAAATACATTCCAAATGCACTTTATGTGTGAAGTATTTTATTTACAAGGATCTCTAATCTCTCTGAACTCCCAACACACTTTGTTTGACCCTGCCTGATGGTTTTCATTGTTACAGAATACTTACGTCTCTATACTGTTTGCTCTAAAGTGTGGGAGTTGGAGGTAAACTATGTTACAGAGTTATACCGTCTTGTTCATTTTTCTATTTTCTTAATTTCTAACACACTTGTTTGATAAATAACATGAATGACTTTGTATTAAAAATATTCCTTGGAAAATGCAATTAACATAACAGGTATATGTTGACTACAGTAACTCGGCTTATGCTACTTTGTGAGTTTTAAATGACTAACATAATTCCCACTTGAACTTTCCCTTTTGAATTTAAATAGAAACAATTGACATGACTGATTGAGAGCGTAGGGCATGCCTCTCTGCAGTGAGCACTGTGCTGCCTGGTCCTCCTTCAAGCATGAACGCCTTGTTCTCCAGTTTCTGGGGGAGACGATGTCAGGCAGCCTTCAGCTGGCAATCCTAGAGGTTCTCTGCAGAGAATCTTGCAAGACTGGATTCCTGGCAATCTTTGGCCATAACAACTGGTCAACAGGATAGAAAGTTCAGCTCCTTCACCCCAACGCAAAAGAGAACCCCATAGAAGGTTGAAAGTGAAAGTGTTAGTCACTCAATCATGTCCAACTCTTTGTGACCCCATGGACTATATTCCACCAGAGTCATGTGTCCATGGGGTTCTCTAGGCAAGAATACTGGAGTGGGTTGCCAGTCCCTTCTCCAGGGCATCTTCCTAACTCAGGTATCTAACCGAGGTCTCCCGCATTGCAGGCAGACACATTACCCATCTGAGCCACCTGGAAGCCACCTTCCATGGTTAACAGAAACTTTATTTACACTGTATCACAGCTTGGCTTTTCCCCCACACATTGATTTCTGGAACCCTTCATAGCACACTTCCTCCTCTATCTCTCATCTACATTACAAAGACTTTTCTGGAGAACCCATGCTGCAGTACAAAATTATGATCCAAATCAGATGCTAAATATTAAATGGTCTTTCTCCATTTTCCATTGAAATTATTTTTTGAGTTGAAAAGAAAATTTATTAGCATAAAAATGAAAGCCACATACAGCCTAATTTGTCAACAGAAAGGAGTATTTCCTACTTAGTTTTAGGTTTCATATTTTTTGTTTGTTTTTTTAATTTAATTTAGTTTTATTTTATTTTATTTACATTATCATGTTGGTTTTGCCATACACTGACATGAATCTGCCATGGGTATACATGTGTTCCCCTTCCAGAACCCCCCTCCCACCTCCATCCCAATTCCCTCTCCCTGGGTCATCCCTGTGCACCAGCCCTGAGCATCAAACCTGGGCTGGTGATTGATTTCACATATGATAATTTACATGTTTCAATGCCATTCTCCGATATTATCCCACCCTTGCCCTCTCCCATAGAGTCCAAAAGACTGTTCTATACATCTGCGTTTCTTTTGCTGTCTCACATGCAGGGTTCTCGTTACCATCTTTCTAAATTCCATATATATGCGTTAGTATACTGTATTGTTGTTTTTGCTTCTGGCTTACTTCACTCTGGATAATGGGCTCCAGTTCGGTCCATCTGAGTAGAATTGATTCAAATGAATTTTTTTTTAATGCTGAGTTCCATTGTGTATATGTACCACAGCTTTCTTATCCATTCGTCAGTTGATGGGCATCTAGGTTGCTTCCATGTCCTGGCTATTGTAAACAATGCAGCGATGAACATTGGGGTACACGTGTCTCTTTCAATTCTGGTTTCCTCGGTGTGTATGCCCAGCAGTGGGATTGCTGGGTCATATGGCAGGTCTATGATTTGCAATGTTGTTAGACTAAGTGAAAATGTTAGTCAGTTGTGTCCAACTTTTTGCCACCCCATGGACTGCAGCCCGCCAGGCTTCTCTGTCCATGGGCTTCTCCAGGCAAGAATAATCGACTGGGTAGCCATTCCCTTCTCCAGGGGGATCTTACTGACTTAGGGATCAAACCCAGTCTCCCGAATTGCGGGCATATTCTTTACCATCTGAGCACCAATCTCAGGCATACAGCAAAGTGATATAGTTATACACATATCTATTCTTTTTCAAATTCTGTTCGTGTGTTATTACAGAATATTGAGTAGAGTTCCCTGTAATATAAACTAGCTTGTTGCTCAGTTGCTCAGTTGTGTGCAGCTCTCTGTGGCCTCGTGATGGCAGGACACCAGCCTTCCTTGTCCTTTACCATCTCCCAGAGCTTGTTGAACTCAGGTCCACTGATTTGGTGATGCATCCAACCATTTCATCTCCTGTCACCCTCATTTCCTCCTGCTTTCAATCTTTCCCAGCATCAGGGTCTTTTCTAATGAACTGGCTCTTTGCATCAGGTGGCCAAAGTACTGGGGCTTCAGCTTCAGCATCAGTCCTTCCAATGAATATTCAGTATTGATTGCCTTTAAGATTGACTGGCTTGATCTCCTTGCAGTGCAAGGGACTCTCAAGACTCTTCATCAACAACCAGTTCAAAAGCAGCCTTCTCTATGGTCCACCTCTAACATCATACATGACTACTGGAAAAATGATAGCTTTGACTATACAGACATCTGTTGGTAAAGTAGTTTCTCTGCTTTTTAATATGCTGTCTAGATTTGTCACAGATTTTCATCCAAGAAGCAAGCATCTTTTAATTTCATGGCTGCAGTCACCAGCTGCAGTGATTTCAGAGCCCAAGAAAATAATGTCTGTCACTGTTTCCACTGTTTCCCCATCTACTTGCCATGAAGTGATGGAACTGGTTGCTGTGATCCTTGTTTTTTGAATGCTCAGTTTTAAACCAGCTTTTTCACTCTCCTCTTTGACTTTCATCAAGAGGCTCTTTAGTTTCTCTTCACTTTCTGCCATACAAGTGGTGTCATCTGCATATCTGAGGTTATTGATATTTCTCTGGACAATCTTGATTCCAGCTTCTGCTTCATCCAGCCCAGCATTTCACACGAGGTACTCTGCATAAAAGTTAAACAAGTAGGGTGATAATATACATCCTTGACTTACTCCTTTCCTTACTTGGAACCAGTCTGTTGTTCCATGTCCAGTTCTAACTGTTGCTTCTTGACCTGCATACAGGTTTCTCAAGAGACAGGTCAGATGGTCTGGTATTCCCATCTCTTTAAGAATTTTCCATAGTTTGTTGTGATCCACAGCAAAGTGCAAGGTTTTTTTTCCACAACACATTCAGAGGCTTCAGTGTAGTCAGTGAAGCAGAAATAGATGTTTTTCTGGAATTTCTTGCTTTTTTCTGATCCAGCAAATGTTGACAGTTTGATCTCTGGTTCCTCTGCCTTTCTAAATCCAGCTTGAATATCTGGGAGTTCTTGGTTTATGTACTGTTGAAGACTAGCTTGGAGAATTTTGAGCATTACTTTGCTAGCCTGTGAGATGCGTGCAATTGTGCAGTAGTTTGAACATTCTTTGGGATTGCCTTTCTTTAGGATTGGAATGAAACCTGACCTTTTCTTCTCCTGTGGCTACTGCTGAATTTTCCAAATTTGCTGGCATATTGAGTACAGCACTTTCACAGCATCATTTAGGATTTACAATTGCTCAACTGGAATTCCATCACCTTCACTACTAGCTTTGTCTGTAGTGATGCTTCCTAAGGCCCTTTTTACTTCTTACGCCAGGATGTCTGGTTCTAGGTGATGATCACACCATCATGGTTATCTGGGTCATGAGGATCTTTTTTGGTATAGTTCTTCTGTGTATTCTTGCCACCTCTTCTTAATATCTTATCCTTCTATTAGGTCCATACCATTTTTGTCCTTTATTGTATCCATCTCTGCATGAAATATTCCCTTGGCATCTCTAATTTTCTTGAAGAGCTGTCTAGTCTTTCCCATTCTATTGTTTTCCTCTACTTCTTTGCACTGATCACTGAGGAACGCTTGCTATTCTTTGGAACTCTATATTCAGATGGATAGCTTTCCTCTTCTCCTTTGCCTTTCACTTCTTTTCTTTTCTCAGCTATTTGTTAGGTCACCTCAGACAACCATTTCCCTCTTTGCATTTCTTTTTTTGGGGCATGGTTTGGATAACCACCTCCTCTTATACAATATTTGAACCTCTGTCTATAGTTCTCAGGCACTCTGTCTATCAGATCTAATCCCTGGAATCTGTTTGTCACTTCCACTGTATAATCGTAAGGGATTTGATTTAGGTCATACATGAATGACCTAGTGGTTTTCCCTACTTTCTTCAATTTAAGTCTGAATTTTGCAATAAAGAATTCATGATATGAGCCATATTCAGCTCCGGTCTTGTTTTTGCTGACTGTGTAGAATCTTCAGCTGTAAAGACCATCTTCGACTGCAAAGAATATAATCAGTCTGATTTTGGTATTGACCATCTGGTGGTGTCCATTTGTAGAGTCATCTATTGTGCTGTTGCAAGAGGATGTTTGCTATGACCGCTGTGTTCTTTTGGCAAAACTCTGTTAGCTTTTGTCCTGCTTCATTTTGTACTCCAAGGCCAAACTTGCCTGTTACTCCAGATCTATCTTGACTTCCTACTTTTGAAATACAGTAGGTACTTGTTGACTGTTTTATATATAGCAGTGTGTATATGCTAATCTCAGCCTCTTAATTTATCCCCCTCCCTCCTTAACTTTCCCCATTGGTAATCATAAATTTGTTTTCTGTATCTGTGAGTTTATTTCTGCTTTGTAAATAAGTTTATTTGTATCATTTTTGTTTGTAAGATTCTACAGATGAGTGATATCATATGATGTTTCTCTTTGTCTGACCTACTTCACTTAGTATAATAATCTCTAGGTCCATCTGCTGCTGCTAAGTCACTTCAGTTGTGTCTGTTGGTGCAAATAGCATTATCTTTCTCCTACTAGATAATATAATTAAAAGTTCTTCCCTTCCTCCCTATACCCCTGATCAATTAGTATGTACAGTACAGATGCAAACAAAATACTCTATTAGTCTAATAATAACTTTAAAAATTCACATTCTAGAAGTTACAATGAATTCTAAAGTCATATTTTCCTCATATTATTCATATTCCAGTTACTTCTTATTTGCTCTTATAGTCCAGTGCATAGTGAAGAGAATATGTGTAACTCAGGTTGATTTGTGAACATCAGGGTAATGACTCCCCCCACAAACAGTTAACTTGGGTACACGTGTATATTCCAAAATTTGCCCTGAGTTGGCATTTGCCAGGCAGTCTGACGTTGCACAGTTTCAAGGAAGATAAACTATAGGTATTTATAGAACTGGTCTCATAAAGCCATTTTGTAAAAACTGTTCCCTTTTTCACCTGCTGACTGAGGCAATATTTGACTATTGTGGTACAGAGCAGAGATCGATCATACCTTTTTACTAGGATAAAAATAATAACAAATTCAAGAGAAATGGGGAAAAGCTTTTTTGTTCCCTTTAATACTTATTCGGACTGCTTAGATGTGGGTTTTAAATTGAACTTGAGCCTTTTCAGATTTCTGTTCCTTTCACAGGCAGGGGAAAAAACCATTCTCAGTTTCAATAATGAAAACAAAATGTAGGTACACCAGCACACTGCCTTTTTAGTATATTGGAAAAAATGGGTTTCTCATGAGATGTATATAAATTTTCTTTTCTGCTCTGCAAGACTCAGTTTCACCATAAATGAGAGCTATAAAAAAGAGGAAAAGTATATAACAAAACTCATAGAATAGAGACAAGATGGGAACATACAGATATTCTAAGGAGTCAAAGTGTAGTTAAACTAGGGTTGGATTAATGAGAACAAAAATTAGTGTTTTCATTATGAACTTCTTGGTATGGGAATATAGAAATAGCCAAAATGAGTCACAGTAAAATCATTCCCCAGAATATAAATGAATTTTGATTCAAGAGTGTGGAGTTGGGTGGTCCCTGTTACCAGGAAATAAAAGGGAAATACAAGATGTAACACCCGGCTGTTACATCCACTAGTAAAAACAGCCCCTAGTCCATGGAATTCCCACAATGCAGCAGAGTCTCCATATCATTTTTGTGGAGCTCCTTTGAAGACCATAGATACCACTTGAATTTTTGTATGTATATGTAAAGTGTTTTCACACATAAGTAAATACTACTTGTAAAAAGTTCATTTCAGTATGAAATTTCCATTGTTCAAACCTTGATCTGTTCCTCTATATTGAAGAAATTATTTCTTGAATCATTTAATTTTGCTAAAGGGCTATTCTGACTAATAAAGTAAACATGACAAATATTTTCTCAAAACTTCTACTTGGATGATGAAACTAAAGTGATTCTGGTCATATCAATGAGTATTTAGTATTTATGAGGTAAAGGCAAGGTTTTAGGTAGAAAAGTCCATTCTGAAAAACAAAGTTCTTGGGGAATTGAAATGGAATTGAAAAAAGTAAGAGGAAAGAGAGAGGACAGGGAAACAAGATATAGTCATTGGATTTTTTTTTTTTTGAGAGGGAGTAATATTTTATAATGCTCATTGTTTCCATGTTTGTCTTTGTTCATGCATGCACGCTCAGTCATTTCCAAATATTTGCAAGCCCATGGAATGTAGCCCACCAGGCTCCTCTGTCCATGGGAATTTCCAGGCAAGAATACTGTATGGGGTTACCATTTCCTCGTCCAGAGGATCTTCTCAACCAAGAGGTTGAACCTATATCTCCTGCATTGACAGGCAAATAGTCTTTGTTCGAGCACCCATTAAAAAAAAAAAAGCAAAAATAGCTAGGCAACTTATAAACAGCAGAAACTTATTTCCCAGGTTCTAGAGGTTAGAAGTCTGGAATCAGGGTATCAACATGGTGAGGACTCTCTTCCAGGTGGGAACTGCCATATGCAGGCTGTGTATCAAGTGGCAGAAGTGGCAAGTGAGTTCTCAGGACTTCTTTTTGTTTTTGTTCAGTTGCAAAGTCATGTCTGATTCTTCGCAACCCTGTGGACTGCAGCACGCCAGGCTTCCCTGTCCATCACCAACTCCCAGAGCTTGCTCAGACTCATGTCCATTGAGTCGGTGATGCCATCCAACCATCTCATCCTCTTGCCCCTTTCTCCTCCTGCTGTCAATCTTTCCTAGCATCACAGTCTTTTCCAATGAGTAGGCTCTTTGCAACAGGTGGCCAAAGTATTGGAGCTTCAGTATCAATCTTTCCAATAAATATTCAGGATTGATTTCCTTTAAGATTGACTGGCTTGATCTTCTCGATATCCAAGAAACTCTCAAGAGTCTTCTCCAACACCATAGTTCAAAAGCATCAATTCTTAGGCACACAGCCTTCTTTATGGTGCAGCTATCATATCTGTATATGACTACTGAAAACATCATAGCTTTAACTATAGAGACCTTTGTCGGCAATGTGATGTCTCTGCTTTTTAATATGCTGTCTAGGTTGGTCATAGCTTTTCTTCCAAGGAGCAAGCTTTTAGTTTCATGGCTGCAGTCACCATCTGCAATGATTTTGGAGCCCAAGAAAATAAAATCTGTCACTGTTTTTATTATTTCCCCATATATTTGTCATGAAGTGATGGGGCCAAATGCCATGATATTAGTTTTTTGAATGCTGAGTTTTTAGACAGCTTTTTCACTTTCCTGTTTCATCAGCAGGCTTTTTAGTTGCTCTTTGCTTTCAGCTATTAGGGTGGTGTCATCTGCATATCTAAGATTGTTGATATTTCTCCATGCAATCTTTATTATAGCTTGTGCTTCATCCAGCTCAGCCTTTCACATAATGTACTCTGCACAGAAGTTAAATAAGCAGTGTGACAATATACAGCCTTGATTTACTCCTTTCCTGAATTGGATCCATTTCATTTTTCCATGTTTGGTTCTAATTGTTGCTTCTTGACCTGCATACAGGTTTCTCAGGAGACAGGTAAAGTGGCCTGGTATTCCTATCTCTTGAAGAATTTTCCACAATTTATTTTGATCTATACAATCATAGGCTGTAGTGTAGTCAATGAGGCAGAAGCATATGTTTTTCTGGTTTTCTCTGAGGAGGCCTTACAAAAACATTCAGAACTGCATGTTGCTTATATAAGTAAAAAACAGAAAGAAAACAAGGCACTGTAGATTCCAAGGGAAGATTTTATGCAAAATTGGCATAATAAAGGACAGAAAGGTATGGACCTCACAGAAGCAGAAGATATTAAGAAGAGGTGACAAGAATCCACAGAACTATACAAAAAAGGTCTTAATGACCTGGATAACCACGATGGTGTGATCACTTACCTAGAGCAGACATCCTGGGGTGTGAAGTCAAGTGGGCCTTAGGAAGTATTACTGTGAACCGAGCTAGTGAGGGTGATGGAATTCCAGCTGAGCTATTTAAAACCCAAAAAGAAGTGCTACACTCAATATGCCAGCAAGTGTGGAAAACTCAACAGTGGCCACAAGACTAGAAAAGGTCAGTTTCTGTTTCAACCCCAAAGAAGGGCAGTGGCAAAAAATGTCCATACTACTATACAGCTGCTCTCATTTCCCCTGCTACCACGGGATCTCTTTTATGACACTAATCCCATTCTTGAGGGCTCTGTCCTCATTACCTAATCACCTCCCAAAGACCCCACCTTCAAATGTCACCACAGTGGGGAATAGGTTCCAATATGTGACTTTTGGGAAGTACAGAAATGTTCCATTTCTATGAGTGCTCAAAGATTTCGGAATTAGGAAACAGTTACAGAAACTAACCATGAAGATTCTTTGGGTGTTCTGCAGACCAAGTTTAAAAATCAGTTATCCATATTGAAAAGTATTACCCCAGTCCTCCCAGAGCATCAGGGAATGCTTCAGAGAAAAGATAAGACTGGAGTTAAGAGTTTGTCTGGGGAAGAGTCTGAGTAGACACTGAGGGACCATTTAGCCTGTGCCTCATATTTTAAACAGATACTAGATGTAAATTTGTCTTTATCTTCAAATAAGGCAAATATAAAACTGTGTATAAGTTTGTATGTGTACATTTGCCAAGTGTGTTATTTTGTTATGTGTAAGCATTATAAATATATAACATTTTAAACCCTGTCAGTAGTTTTTTGACCTTTTGAATAGTAGCAGTATAGTTATTCAGAAAATGGAAGAGATTCAGACTTTCACAGCTCCTTAAAGGACCTAGTTAGGATTTATTCATCTTACAGAATTAGGTGTAAACATAAAGCTGCCATCATTCTTCCCTGTCTCATACAGGAGAGGTTGTAATAGTTCACTGTAGAGCAGACACTGTTCCTACGTATATCCACTTATTGTAAATGTACTCATACCATCCTTTTCTACGCACACTGAATCACCATCCCACTCCTGAACCTCACTCCTGAACCTCAACTCCCATGACCTTCTCCATCTTAAAAAGTATATTCCATAAGAAATTGTTCAGCCTAGGAAAGAATGCATTCATGTACTCATGAGTTGAATTTTATATTAAAAACCTCTGGTATTCATTCAATATTTGAATGACACTATAGGCCAGGCAGTATTCTAGGTCCTGTGATAAACAGTGAGCAAGATAGAAAAAAAAGTCAGTATCCTAAAGAAGCTTACAATTTAAAGTATAATATTTTGCCTGTTATTCACATAATTTTATATGCATATGGAATTTGGGTCATTAGATGGTTCTCTGGTAATACATTTCATAAAAAAAAAAAAAAAAAAAAGAAGCAATGACCTTCCTGCCAGCCTTCAAAGAGGCACAGTTTAGAATAAGCATATGGAAATGGTTTGTGTGACAAGATTGTTAAGAACCTCAGAAACAAACAAAAAAAAATGGTTAGGAGAGATTGGTTCTCTCAAATCAGACATCAGATTTCCTTGCAAAATTATTCCCTCCAGGAGGAAAATCTCTGTCAGTGACAGTGAAAAGTAGCATAGATTTTAATGCAATGTTTCCATAGTTGTCATTTTTTGGAAGTTCACTTGTAAAATATGTAACTTTTCTCCTAAGGTGGAGTTCTGCTTTTCCCAAAGACATACTTAGACAGACTGTCAGTTGGGTATGGGAGCAGTAAATAGACCGGCTGGCTCTGAATTCTCACGTTGCCTGCCAACACATGTGTTTTCTCAGAGTCTATTTAGCCCAGCAGGAGACGTTATGATGCCACTGAGAGCCAAGCTGCTACCCACCAAGGCAGGAGGTTTACCGCTCCTTCCTTCATTACCTCAGTTATGCATATGTCTGAGCATTTACTGTATATAAAGAACCTATGATGTGTGGATCATTCTGTGGCAGAACCTCTGGTCATTTTGTTATGAGCCAAGAAACCAGGTGAAAATGTGGTAGAAGAGAGAAAGAAGTGAATTCACTTAAAAAAAAAAAAACCCTACACTCATTTAAAAATGGATGCATGTACATCTACATATGAAGATATACAGACATATATATAGTTGCTTTATAATATTGTGTTTTGATATTTTCTGCTCTACAGCAAAGTGAATTGATGATCCATACACAAGTATCTCCTCTGTTCTGGATTTCCTTTCCATTTAGGTCACCACAGCAGTGAGTAGAGTTCCCTGTGTTATACAGTAGGTTCTCATTAGTTATTTATTTAACACACAGTATCAATACTGTATATATGTCAATCCCAGACTCCAGATTCATCCTAACTCTCCTTCCCCGCTTGTGCAGATGTGTTTATTCTCTGTGTCTCTGTTTTTCTGCTTTGCAAATAGGTTCATCTGTACTGTTTTTCCAGATTTCATATTTATGTGTCAATATATGATACTTATTTTTCTTCATATGACTTACTTCACTCTGTATGACAGTCTCTAGGCCTCTGCACATCTCTTAAAATGGCACCATTTTGTTCTTTTTTGTGGTTGAGTAGCCTTTCATTGTATATATGCACCACATCTTCTCCATCCATTCTACTGTCTGTGGACATTTAGGTCTCTTCCATGTCCTGGATATTATAAATATTGCTGCAATGAACATTGGTGTGCATGTGTTAGCAATGCTTCATAGCAGCATACAACAAAGTACTGTCTCCCAGTGGAAGCCCGCCATCATCCCCCATTCCCATTCCCCCCGCTAGTTCTAGAAGAGCACAGGAAACCTGGCCAGAGAGTATATTTCACAACTTTCCTTATACGTAAAACTGGCTATATAACTAAGTTCCGGCCACTGGAGATAAATGAAATGACGTGTGCATCTTGTAGGTTTCATGTTTGTAAAGGAAGCTACTTGTCTCCACTTTCTCTTTCCCATTCCCATGATCTAGAACATGGTGGCAGTAGGGGCAAGATAGCTTTTTCCATGTGGAACAATGAAGGACAGTGTCTCAGGCGTGGTAGAACAAAAAGATTTTTAATTATTATATCTAGTTTATATCTATGTACATGTATGTGACAAGATAGTAATAATTCAACTCTATGAAAATCATTGCATTAATTATGTCCCCTACAAAAGCAAAATCTATATTTTGTTAAAAGACTAAATTAACCTATGATTATATAGCAGAGGCTTAACTTCTGTGCAGAGTACATCACATGAAATACTGGCTGGATGAAGTACAAGCTGGGATCAGGATTGCCAGGAGAAATATCAATAACCTCAGACATGCAGATGACACCACCCTTATGGCAGAAAGTGAAGATGACCTAAAGAGCCTCTTAATGAAAGTGAAAGAGGAGAGTGAAAATGTTGGGTTAAAATTAAACATTCAGAAAACTAAGATAATGGCATCTGGTCCCATCACTTCATGGAAAATAGATTGGGAAACAATGGAAACAGTGACAGACTTTATTTTCTTGGACTCCAAAATCATTGCAGATGGTGACTGAAGCCATGAAATTAAAATATGCTTGCTCCTTGGAAGAAAAGCTATAACCAACCTAGGCAGCACATTAAAAAGCAGAGATAGTCTTTGCTAACAAAAGTTCATTCTAGTCAAAGCTATGGTTTTTCTATAGCTTTTTCTATATGTGTGGATGTAAGAATTTGACTATAGAGAAAGCTGAGTGTCGAAGAACTGATGCTTTTGAACTGTGGTGCTGGAGAAGACTCTTGAGAGTCCCTTGGACTGCAAGGAGATCCAAGGCAGTCTATCCTAAAGGAAGTCAGTCCTGAATATTCATTGGAAGGAGTAATGCTGAAGCTGAAACTCCAATACTTTGGCCACCTGATGCGAAGAACTGACTCATTTGAAAAGACCCTGATGATAGGAAAGATTGAAGCCAGGAGGAAAAGGGGATGACAGAGGGCAGGATGGATGGATGGCATCACCGACTTGATGGACATAAGTTTGAGTAAGCTCCAGGCGTTGGTGATGGACAGGGAAGCCTGGCGTGCTGCAGTCCATGGGGTCGCAGAGAATTGGGCACAATTGAGTGAATGAACTGAACTGAAAATTGTCAAGGTCTCCTTTTTATGTCTAACCTATCTCTTGGCTTTCTAGGATGGTTATCACTAAAACAAAGATTTTATTTGCATTATTTTTAAAATTTTTATCATTTTTTAAAGATTAAGTGGTGACAGGAGAGAAAACAAAAACATTCAGCTATTTTTTAGTATTCTGTAAGTTTTAATGGGAAAGATTGAAGATGAGAGGAAAAGGGGACGACAGAGGATGAGATGGTTGGATGGCATCACTGACTCAATGGACATGAGTTTGAGTAAACTTTGGGAACTGGTGATGGACAGGGAGGCCTGATGTGCTACAGTCCATGGGGTCATAAAGAGTCGGGCACAACTGAGCAACTGAACTGAAGTTTTAATGGTTTAGAAACTATTGAGAGAATTATTTTTCAACAGTATCTGTAGGTTACTATATATGCATTTCAACTTGAAAGAAACTTTCTCAATGTTTAATAATAGCTACTGGTACAGTCCAGTAGCCTGGCAGACTACAGTCCATGGAGTCGCAGAGTCGGACATGACTGAGTGACTAACATACACACACACACTGGTACAGTGGAGAAGGGAGAAGGCGTATGCTCAATTTTGTCTGACTCTGGTCCTGCCAGGCTCCTCAGTCCATGGGATTTCCCAGGCAAGAATATTGGAATGGGTTGCATTTCCTTCTACAGGGGATCTTTCCGACCCAGGGATTGAACCCTTGTCTCCTACACTGGCGGGCAAATTCTTTACCACTAGCACTATGTTGCTACAAAGGTTTTGTTTCCAGATATCCCAGTTTAAACACTGTTGTCAATTAGAGATTCTCATAATATACTTTACAGGATGAAGGCAAGGCTCTGGAGATGGGTTAATCTATTACCTCACGATTCCTTTCCCCTTCGTTTATCATGTCCAGTACCGTAGCAACCTGAAACTAGAAATCTCCTTCCCCCGCCTGAGGAAAGGAAATCCCTCCATTTTATAATCTCTTAAAAATGCATGTGCACCTTATATAGCAGTTTTAAGAGACTCCATGAGATAATCCTGATTTAATTATGTTAATTAATAGGTCATTTTAAAAGCTAAAACTGGACATTGTCCAGCCGGCACTATTATCACAGATTCCAATTCATGTTTGGATTATTAGCTCCCAGGAGCCAAATCCATTCAGATGGCTGAGTTAATTGACTTTGATTGGACTGCCAGGTAGCAAAACAAAACGGCCACTTATTTATACAAGCTTTACATATGCTCTAGAATGCTTTGGTGATTTCTTGCTTATTTTCAGTTTGGACAGTGGATTTTCTTTGCTGGTTAACTACATTTTACTAGGAAATTTCCTAAAAAATTTTGTAAGGTGTTTTACTGAAAAAAGTATTATTATACTGAATCTTCGGGAAAAAGTAGAAATGCAGATGGAATTCTAAAACCAAAATTGGCAAAGCTCTAAGAATTCTAGAATGGCATTCTTCAATATGATAGCCACTAATCACATGTGGATATTTAAATTTGAATAAATGAAACTGTAGTAAAATAAAAATCCAATTCTCCAATTGCTCTAACCACATTTCAAGTGCTCAATAGCTATGGCTGTCTAATAGCTACCATATTAGTTTGCATTGGTAAAGCTCATATGATAAAAAGTCCTATTGGAGAGCACTGCTCTAGAACTACAATGATTTTCTATGGAAACCTTGATGATTTCCCCTTTTAAGTTTAGAAAAAGACCACCTGTGCTCCATTGGAATTTTGTATTTGATTAGAGACAATATCCTATAGAAAACCAGCAGGAATACCAACAATTCTTATACCAACAAAGTCTTATCATTAAGTCAGAAGAAGCAGCCTTTCCAGGATCATCACATAAACAGCTCCTGGAAGACCTGAGAGAAAGAGAGAGATCTCCAGTCTTCAACCTCAGTGGAAAGGAGTTTATCATATTAGTAACTATTATCACCAAGAAAGATCAATCCTTGATCTTTGGATTTCTGTTTTCCAATTAAAAAGATGCAGTCCTCATCTTTTGTTCATTGGTTGTTGTTGTTGTTGTTGTCATTAACTTGTGTTTGACTCTTTGTGACCCCATGGGCTACAGTATTCCAGGCTTCCCTGTTCTTCATTTTCTCCTGGACTTTGCTCAAACTCATGTCCACTGAGTCAGGGATGCCATCCAACCATCTCATCCTCTGTCACTCCCTTCTCCTCCTTGCCTCAATCTTTCCCAGCATCAGGGTCTTTTCCAGTGAGTTGACTTTTTGCAACAGGTGACCAAAGTATTGAAGCTTCAGCATCAGTCCTTCCAATGGATATTCAGGATTTCCTTTAGGATGGACTGGTTTAATCTCCTTGCCATCCAAGGGACTCTAAAGAGTCTTCTCTAGTACCAGAGTTCAAAAGCATCAATTCTTCGGTGCTCAGCTTTCTTTATAGTCCAGCTCTCACATCCATACATGACCACTGGAAAAACCATAGCTTTGACTGAATTTCCATGATATTGGGGAACCTTGAGATGAGCAGCCTGCAGAATCCTGTAGATATAGGTAATCTTGGCAGACAGTTATCATCCCCCTCAGCTTGACTATATTTTAGGTGGGCTTCTTCCTTACTCTAGGCCTCTTAATTTTCTGAGAGTGTTTGCTTTAGAAAAACTCTAGTAATTATATGCTCTTTCTGCCCTTTTGAGATGTAAATCATTTAAAAAGCTTCTTTCAAGTTTTACAACCAAGAAATGTCTTTCTCCAGGCCCTGGGAACCATCACTTTCAAAAGTAGCCACTGAAGGAGATATAGTCCTTATCTTGCAGTCTCTGTGTTAGGGTAGGAGCCTAACTTTGATAATCCTATTGCTCCAATTTTAACACTACCTCCTACCATGAAGATACAGAAAGTTTGCTTTTCGTTGGGGTAAAGCCAGTTAGTAAACACACAAGCCCTAAGATCCCTCTAAACCTGCCCTTAAAAACTTTTCAAGCCTTTGTCTGAGTATGCAACTTGGCCTGTGCTTTTTCCTATTACTGGAAATTGTGATGGTGGTGGTGTAGTCACTAAGTCTTGTCTGATTCTTTATGACCCCATGGACTGTAGCCTGCCATGCTCCTTTATCCATGGTATTTCCCAGGAAAGAATACTGTAGTGGGTTGTCATTCCCTTCTCCAGGAGATCTTCCTGACCCAGGGATCAAACCTGCATTTCCTGCATTGGAAGTGGATTCGTTACTGCTGAGCCACCAGGGAAGCCCACTGAAAACAGCATCAGGATGAAATCAATGACTCTTTGCTTCTCTTGTCTGGTTTATTTTTTCTTTGACAGTAGATAGCTTGCTCCAAGACTCTTGGTTTAAATGATTATATATATATATATATATATATATATATATATATATATATATATTTTTATTATTATTATTATTAAAAAGCACCACCACCAACGAGAACCCAAAGTGTACAATTTTCAACCAAAAAGCTGAAACAATACTACTTTTTCAGTGTTTCTATAGTTTTTCCAGTACTGCTAATCTTATCTGTTATCATAATCCCATGCTCTCTGTGATCTATTAAATGGTACTCAACATGCTCCACTCTAACCCTGTCTTTCTACCTCCATATCCTAGTTTATTAACTGTTACTTAAGGAAGGAAAAAAACTCCCTTGTGAGATTTGGTTTTGGACCATAACTAGTGATCTGTATCTAACCATTGCTGAATATGTCAGCCTTCAACCTTGATCCTGCTGATAAAAATTCAACCACTGTTCTTTAAATTCTTCAGAAGGTTAATTTTTTTCCCTCACATTTTACTTATGCCACTACTTACATTTTCATTTTATTATTAATCCCTACTTCCATCTCATTAAAAGTAGACTTTGACCCCATGCCCACAAGATGCTTCTACAGTAATCAGTGTAGTCTTTTCATTAAAACATAACTTGAGAAAAGTGAAACAAATTGCAGGATGATCCTTTTATTTCATACTCTGTTGCTTTGTGGGGCATGTTTAACGTCACCCAGAAAATATGCTGTCCTGCAGGTGTCAAATATTGCATGATTCTTACATTTCTGATACATTTTGTGGTCCCACAGTGCTTTTCCTTTTATGGACATCAGTTTTTCTCTGGAAATCTAACAGACAAGTGTACAGTGATTAACCAGCACTGTTACGGACATGAGCCCTTGATGTTCTTTTGGCTTGCTAAGAAAAGAAGTTTGCTAAGTAAACACTTCTTGGTATTTTTGTATGGATGGTCCATGGTCAGAACAAGTTAAAAAGAAAAAAAGAAAAAGACACTTATTTTTATTTTTCTGATAAAGACTGTGAGATATGTGTTCTGTAGTCACAGTTTTGTCATCTAGGCTCCTGGCCTGACTGTTGTAAGGACTAATAAATAGTCTTTTTTATTTTTGTCTGGTAATTACCTATATTGAAGTTGACTAATGAATTCTTTCCTGATTTGTAAAAGTTACTCTGTAGTCTTCATCAAATTTGGATGATAACTCATCCTACAATGGAAAAGCCTAGCTAGTTAATTAGAGAAATGTTGCCTGCATCGCCTTCTTATCAGTAGAGTCAACAATGCCTGCAGCTTGCCTTTATCAGCCCTTGGCCAAAATAAGTAGTGAGAAAGAAAAGACAAAGAAAAGAAAAACAGAAGCAGCCCTAAGAGCTTTCAGCTGTTGGCTGACCCAGTTGCTACCAACTAATATGATCACTTTCATACAGTATCAGCATCCAGTTAGGATGCTCCATGTCCATTCCAGTCTCATGCCTGAAAAAAGATAAAAGCAGACTACAGACAGACACCAGACTGCTACCATTTTTTGCTTGCAGAACAGATTCATGCTTCCTTTGGCCTCCTCCCAAATTAAAATAATAAGCCTCTTCTGAGGTAAGGTAAGCCTAGAATTCAAACACAAGAAGTCTAGCCCAAGAGTTCATGCTGTCAGACTCATGTTAGGCTCAAATGATGTGATGTGAGCAGAAGCTATGCCAGCCTAGGTCTGTTCAAGCTGCCACTACTGAAAACAAAGCAAGATAACAGTTTGACAAATTCAACTCAAAAAAAAAAAAAAAACCTCTACAACATATATAAAATAGATAATCCTGTAGCTCCTGGGTACCTTTGTTCAAAAGAATCCAGCACTTCCTTTAAACATTTATTATTATATATCTTATTTATGAAATTGCAACTCATTCTACTGCCTGGGGTTTAAATAAAAATTGTAAATGTAAAGGGAATCAGTTATAAAAAATATGAATATGCTCTATCTTAGTGATCTTTCCCTTGTTTATCATCATAGAAATATTGTTTCTTACAGATGAATTTGTATTCTAATTGTTATTAATAAGTTGTTCTAGCTGATTATTCTAATTTATATTCTAACTTAAGAGAGCAAAAAAGGTGGAAAAAGAAAAGATTGGCCAAAATGAATCAGAGTGATGTCAAGTCAGTTATTTTTGGCTCCACTGAATTATTGTGAGCACAGGAGAAATTGGCAAACCAACTAATAAGAAGCATTTAATCTAGGTTTTTATTATGAATTTCTTATTCTGTTTCATTGCCTTTATATTTTATGAATTTTATTTCCTATAAATTCTTACTATATGAAATGATTATATCCTAGAATAAATAGCTTTCATCCATAGAAAACACAAAATGTAATGCAATCCCTAGGGTCAAGCGGCTGATTAAAATAGAAGGTAATTGTGGATATGATATGAAATGTGCATTTGCTTTTAAGCATTTTTTCTTTGAGTAAATTACAGCTCTTTTGCTATAGTTTCTGGGCCCTCTGACAGGGCAATTAGTAATCTGAACTATCAGATTCATTTGGAGATAATGGAACTAATGGTTCTTGTGTTACAACTGCTTTTCTGAGACCCCTCCCTCTGCCTGCCTTTCCCCTCTATCACTTTCCCAGTATACTTAATCCTGTTTAAATAGCAACATGTCAAACATGTCTGCTAAACAACTGACTGCATCCCCATGGAGATTTCTGCAGTTTTAAGCACTGTATTTCACAGTATAAGGATTTTTCCCAAATATTGACTTCTGGTTTTCAAGGTTACCGATGATGTGCTCTGGCACATTAATCATTCTAACCACCTTAACAAAGAAGCTCATTAAAAAGACAAATACATTTATCAAGCAAATCATCAAGCAGATTATATACTTTCTACCCATAATGGATTATAGCTGAATAAATGACTTGAGTATTTTATAATTAAATATGCAGAACACTTAATATTTTAATCCTCTGATCCTTCATCGAGGAATAGGGATGCACTGGGTTTTATAGCACATAATTAATATAGCACAATTTAGTTGCAATTATGTGAGTTAAAATTAGAAATAGTACTTTGAATATCTAGATTAAATAATACTTTGATATCGGGCTGAAGCATTGAAGACATTTGAAGTTCAAATGATTGGACATTTAATTTCTATGGAACAACACTTTATATTTCTAGTATCTAACAAATGGATCATTCCTGCATTAGAATTAAGGCTTTAGGTTGGGAAGACACAGGTGTCTAGTCCTTTGCCCTTAGGCTTGCACTGTGCCTGGAGTGATTATTTCTCTTGTCAGCCAAATAATGCTTTAAAAGCTTGGAAAAGGCTGAAAGGGTCAGTTTTCTCCTAGGATGCAATTGTATCTCCCACCAACCTATCTTACACAAATCGCAGTTTCCTTTGGAGAAGTTCACTTTTCTACCTCTGGGTCTCCAAATTAATGGGCCATAGATAACCTTGAAATGCAGCCTTCAGGCAGAAAGGATCTCTCTTAGCAAATCCATATTTTCTTATTTCTCTGTTTTTAGTTTCAAAGTAAGTATATTGCTTTCTAGTAGAACCTCACTAAAATATGTACAAAAAAGCTAACACATTCAATAATCCTAAAAACATTGCTATCAAATCTCCCAGTGCTGCTCACTGAATCTCAAAGGATAATAAGCTACAGTTTCATTAAAATGTATGTGACCATTTAACAAGCCTTTGCTGACTCCAGTGATTGGTGCCAAAGCCAAAACTACACCAAAGTTAAGCAGATAAGAAAGATATTCAGTGCTCTTGCCATAGTGGAGCTCAACGTGCGCCCCTACCCCACCCCCGCCAAAAATAAAGGGGTTTGGTGAGAGTTTTTTAAAACCTGATTATCAGGGAGAATACTCAGAGGATTATCAGGGAGAGTACTCAGAGGAAAAACTAGGGCTTCACTGATGGCTCAGTGGTAAAGAACCCCCCTGCAATTCAGGAGACACGAGTTTGATCCCTGGGTCACGAGTTCGATCAGTAGGTCACAAGTTCAATCCCTGGGTCAGGAAGATCCCCTGGAGAAGGAAATGGCAACCCAGTCCAGTATTCTTGCCTGGAAAATGCCACAGACAGAGGAGCCCGGTGGGCTACAGTAGCTACATGGTGTAGAAAAGAGTCAAAGGCGATTTAGTGACTAAATGACAGCAAAAAGGAAAAGTAAGCTTTCTTGTATCTTCATAAGAGGTAATGCTCTAAATTGGAGCAAAGGGTCCATCAAAGTTAGACTTCAACCCTAAAACAGAGTTTGGGAAAGTGGGGTCTCTAACTGCTTCAGCGGCTACATTTGAAAGAGGTTACTCCTAGGTTCTTGAGAAAAACATTCGGTTGTAAAACCAGAAAGAGGCTTTCAAAAAGATTTACATCTCAGAAGGGCAGAGAAAGAACTTATAATTACAAGTATTCTAAAGTAAACATTCTTGGGGACTTAGAGTCAGGAAGAATCCTGTCTAGAGCAGAGCAGACTCCTAGGGCCCTTTTGGTTCCTGGGTAAGTTGATGTTTATTGCTTCTACTGCCCAAGCCACATTTTAGATCTGCTTCTTATAAGAATACATTTATTGCGTCAAATTCTGTTTCAGAATTCCTTATGGTAATTAAGAAAACTCAACCTAAATTGGATAAAACAATAGATTGATCGGGGAACTTAAAGATTCAACCAACTAAATTTCCAGAGCTAGGCAGCTTCAGACTTCTGAACCTGCCCTGTTCTGTGTTGGTTACATTCTGTGGCTGACATCCCACGAGAAAAAGTGTTCTAATCGCAGCAGGGCTATGCATTCAGATTCAGGGAGAGAAAGAGAGAGGGCTTTTTCACAAACTGTCAAATAAAAATCTTGAACTTTACCCTGACTAGACACCCTTGAATCAAAGCTTGTGGCTAGAGTACCTAATGTACTGTTGTTTCCCTGTCCACATACTTTGGTAATGAAGACAGTTTCCATGACAAAGTAGAAGACACTCTACATTGGGTTAATCCCTCCAAACCTCTTATTTGGTACACATTTGAGAGAGAAGTGACTCCTTGAAGAGCAGGGCTGAGGAAGAATTTATTAAGTCTAATGTACTCTGTAACCCCCAGTATCTTTCTTAAACCTTGAACAGTCTTATAACCTACCAACAAATAAGACATTTTTCTGCATGATACTATGTTTCCACCTGAAATAGGACTCACCTCAATTGAACTCTTTCTTCCCTTATCCATTCTCCTTGCTAAGTGTCCCAAAATTTCTTCCTGATTGGATGTTGTGAGAATTAAAAGAAGGATCATTTTGAATGTGTCTTACTCTCTACCTGGCTCCTGGGAGAAATTCATTTAAAGTCAATTGTTACCCCCTCCCCCCTTCCCATTGTTTCATTTGTCTACCACCCAGGCCAAGCCTTTCTGGCTGGATTTTCAGATACTTCATCATCTCCATTAACCTTTTCACTTATCACTTTATCTAGTGAAATCAAAATAATTTGTTGCCAGTGCTTCGTGTCATATTCTTTCTTAAGCCTTTGCTCACTCTTCCTTTACCACTTGGGAAGCCCTCTCTCCAGCTCCATCCACTTATATAGATCTGATTTGCCTTATCACTGATGACAGTCCCTAGCCAAAACTTCTCTCTCTCCTCTTAGAAGACCGTGTGCCCTTAAAGACCAAACTAGTATCTCTGCTTCCAGTTCAGTTCCATGAGAAAGAAAATGCAGCCATCAGTCAGATAGGCCTGAACCAGGCTTGAACTGATTCTTTCACTTATAATTTATATGATTAATGCAACTCCATTTTTTTTTATGCTTTACTTTAAGCTGCTGAAAAGAAATAAATGAGTACCTATCTCATGGCCTGTCAAAATGAAAGATATACGCTAAGGCTTAGACTACTACTAATGCCCAAGCTGTGCTGTAATCATCATTTCCGTTCCAGACATTGTATACCCAGAGTCCTAGGAGCAACTCCTTCAACTGCATTTATATGGACAATCAACTGAAATTGTTTTAAACACTCTATTTTTTAGATCACTTGATTATTAACTTATTTGAAAATTCCTTGAACATATTTTAATATTATAAAGAAAAACTATAAAGCTTTGATGAATTCTTCTTATATATTTTCCTAAGTTACTTTGGAGTAGAAAATATATCTCTCTTCCATCACCTTTCAGTTAAGACCAAATAAGTTAGCACATTCAGAAGAAGAACAAATTCAAGATATCATTGCAGCTGGCTTCTGAGAATCAAGAAACTCCATAAAATCATGAATTCTGATTAGGAATTCATTCTTGCTGTCCAAAAACTTGAGAGTCACGGAAGACCACCTCTCAAAAACATGATCCACTTCCTTGTCCTGTTTCTGAACAATTTGAGAAACAAAAGAGCAACAGATGGGAAACCAGTACATTATTTTTATTACTCCGATTTGGAGGACATGATTTTAAACAATTTCAGTTAAATGATCAAGCTTATGTTGGACCTTCAATTTAGATAGACTTGATCTACTTCCTCCTGAGATAAATCTAGCAACACTGAAGGAGAGAAGGCTTCTCCATGAGAGTGAAAACCAGCCCCCTGAGTAGGAAAAATCACATCCTTATTCCTCTGATGCTAATGACCCTTCTGAAGAAGAGCAGGCATCACTCCTAGCAGGACAGAGGTCTCTGAGGCCATACCTGCCCCCAAGGTGAGAAGCTCTCACCTTCCTCATGGTTCAGGAAGAGGTAAGCTAGAGAGATGCCAGAGTGTGTTCATGGAAAACCTTACTTCCTGTAAACCAGAGGAATGGGGAAGTTATGTGACTCTTTTCTACCACTGTATAGATCAAAAGTATGAAAGTGTTAGTCATTCACTTTTTGTGACTTTTTGTGACCCCATCGACTAGAGCACACCTGGCTCCTCTGTCCATGGGATTCTCCAGGCAAGAATACTGGAATGGGTTGCCATTCCCTCCTCCAGGGGATCTTCCCAACAGAGGGATCAAACCTGGGTCTCCTGCATCGAAGGCTGATTCTTTCCCATCTGAGCCACCAGGGAAGCCCATTGTATCCAAGGAGATAGCCAAATATTTTATCCTTTCCAAAGGAATATACAAGTGAGATCCAATTCTCAGATCTGTCTAACACACATGCAGAGAGTTTTATTGTTGATAAAGTGCTTCTTACCATATCACATGTTAGTTGCTCATTTGTGTCCAACTCTTTGGGACACTGTGGGCTGGGGCCCACCAGGCTCCTCTGTCCATAGGATTTCCTAGGCAAGAATACTTGAGTGTGTTGCCATTTCCTTCGCCAGGGGATCTTCCCAACCCAGGAATCGAACCTGGGTCTCCCACACTGTGGGCTGATTCTTAACCATCTGAGCTACCAGGCAAACCCAAAGTACTTCTTACTGGCCTTAAATGAAGGAACATTGAGGTAGATTATCTTAATTTTTATTTTCTTATTTAACATTTTATGATTCATGCTTGCTTTTTAGTTGAATACTTTTGTTTCCATTT
Organism: Antilocapra americana; assembly: GCA_007570785.1. Classification (NCBI taxonomy): domain Eukaryota; kingdom Metazoa; phylum Chordata; class Mammalia; order Artiodactyla; family Antilocapridae; genus Antilocapra; species Antilocapra americana. The sequence goes on along the minus strand of ML660213.1, from coordinate 541,410 downwards.
TATTTAGACAGTTTGTATTTGAGAGAATTTTTCCCAATGTTTCCATTTTTACTTTAGTGTTAGAAAATTTTCCTTTTATTAAATGAATGCATGATTTAATTTATTGACCTTTTAAGGAATTGTGGCACAGACTGTATAAGCATACAGTAAAATGGACAAATCAGGACGTGGAAAACTAAAATTTCAGAAATATTAGTTTCAAGGACAAGAGTGGTCTATATGTAATGTAATAAGTTTAATAATATTCCCTCATAGATTTGAACTAGTAGAGTCAAAACCAGGTCCATGATAGCTGAAAATATGATCACTGACATTCTTCTCTGAAAGCACTGTCTCCTAGTGGGCACACAAATGACAGACAAGGCACCAGTTTTGAAGACCTTGCATTCATAGCCTCAGCTGTCTCTGTTATCAGATTCTGCATTTTGTCCTGCCTTTTACTTTGAAAGTGCATTAACACTGATGAACATTCTGGGAAAAGATCCATTGTCAGCTTGTGGCAGATGTTTTGGCAGATGCTCCCGCATTGTAAAGAGCCTTCGACAGGACAAGGCCCAACACGTGGCTAGCAGCTTTCTGAGTGGCCGCACCTGTGGCTGCCGCAGACCTTCCAGTGATGGAGCCCATGGAGGAATCGGTGTGGTTCCAAACGACCGTGAAGCTGGACTGAGGAAAATCCAATCCTCATCCTCTCTCTGCTGTCAGGCCAGCTGTGATGAGGGAGAAGGAGCCAGGCCAGCTGCTACTCTTGGGGTCAGGAAGTCTTTCATTCTGAGATGAATACCCTGGATGTTTTCTTTCTCCAAAATCTCATCAGCTTGTTGCATCTGATCCTCCATAGATGAAGTTCTAAGGTCAATATTTGTTCACTTAACTAATATTTATTGGGCTTCTGAGGTGGCAGGCACTATGAGACCCTAGGAATTCAATAAGAAACAGGACAACATTTTTCCTCTCAAAGAGCTTAAGACTAATGGGGAAAATAATGTATCAGTAAAAAAATCTAGGGCTTCCCTTGTCGCTTAGTCAGTGAAGAGTCTGCCTGCAATGTAGGAGACTTGGGTTCAATCCCTGGGTCAGGAAGATCCCCTGGAGAAGGAAATGGCAACCCACTCCAGTATTCTTGGCTGGAGAACCCCATGGACAGAGGAGCCTGGCAGGCTACAGTCCGTGGGGTCTCAAAGAGTCAGACGCGACTGAGCTTTCACTTTTACTTTAAAAATTCTACATGCCATAACTAATGTCTCTGTTATTGTCAAATGGTGTCACTGTTTTCGTCGTTCAGAAAAAAAGATTCTTAACTAAGGTATCATATAGGAGGAAAAGGGCAAAGCCAGGGAAAGCATCTAAAAAGTGCAAGTGGATTCTAAGGACAATGGGAAACAACCAAAGGTTTGAAATAGGAGATCATCATCACTGTCTTAAAAACAAAAAATAGTCATTGGAAGGAGGCACCTCTATTAACTTCCTGAGACAGCTTATCTCACCATGTTCAGTATTTACATGCACTTTATTTAAAATATACAAGGAAGCCAAACCTGATCCCATGGAGGCTTAAGCAGCCCTGGAGCCAGCAACAGGCCCCCTGACAATGTTTGTGGTGAGAAAATGATAATTACTGGTACCCAATGACCGCCAGGAGCACCACGGCTCCCAGGGGCTGCTGTGATCATTCTGAAGCAACTAGTCTTTTTTTCTCAACTGTCCCCTCAGGCCTGCCTTGTGTTCCCATCCCATAATGTCTGGTCTGTCTGTGATTGAGAAGATCAGGGCTTATTGCTATTTTTGTCATTGGTTAGTTGCAAAGTCTTCTCCAACTTTTGCAACCCTATGGACTGTAACCTGCCAGACTCCTCTGTCCATGTGATTTCCCAGGCAAGAATAGTGGAGTGCGTACCCATTTCCTTCTCCAGGGAATCTTCCTAACCCAAGGATCCAACCTGCATCTTCTGCTTGGCAGGTGGATTGTTTACCACTGAGCTACCTGGGAAGCCCCTATTTTTATTTTTAGGGGATAAGGATAGAATGGTGACATCATTTTAGTCTCAAGACCCAAATAAAATCTAGACAAGATGGAATTTCAAGGGCAACCTTCTGCCACCCTTTCTCCTTCTCCCTCACCTCCCATCTCTTCATCTCAGATTCTCCCACAACTGTCACCTATAGCTGGAATCTGCTCATGGACATAAGAACAGGACTGGTGCTCAGAAATGTCTCACACTTGGGTTTGAAATTCGTAATAACTTAATCTGTGAATTTGTGTCTATTAAGCAAAGTCAGATGGGGCCCATGAGCATACAGCTATGGACTTGGAATCTCAGTTTAGGTGCTGTCTCCCTTCCCGTTGCCACCCTTGGGATGAGCTCTCAGCTGCCCACCTTCCTGGCCTTACCCACCAACTGTCTCTTCCTTGATCAGGGCCCGAGGAACAGAGACAGTTAGGTTCAGACACATACCAAATAGCAAGTTGCTGTGCAGGGCCCGGGGCAACTGAGATTCAGCTCAAACCCCACAAATGTCCCTTTGACTGAAGGAACACAGCACTAAATAGCAATTGAAAGCATCAAAAAATACCAGTCAGGAGAGAAATCATAGGGAAAAAAAAAAAAGAAAATGCTACTTTTCTGCTTTTTTAATAGGCTAGGGCTAAGTTGCCTCAGTCATGTCTGACTCTTTGTGACCCTATAGACTATTGCCTGCCAGGCTCCTCTGTCCATGGGGATTCTCCAAGCAAGAATACTGAAATGGGTTGCTGTACCCTCCTTCAGGGGATCTTCCCAATGCAGGGATCGAGCTCATGTCTCTTGCATTGGCAGGTTTTTGGTTTTGGTTTTGGTTTTTTACCACTGTACCAATCCCTGAGCCTTTCGTAAATATTTCAGGATTCATGTACTCTATATATTATATAGACTGAAACATTAAAGGGGAGACAGTGTCTCTTAAGACCTTTGTAGCAGTGGACATGGCCCATGAGGCTCTGATGGCAAAGGTTGTGTCTCCTCAATTCTATATCCTAGTATGTAGCCCAGAGCCTGCTATATAGCTAACACTTGTTAACTAGTATATCCCTAGTGCCTAAAATGGTGCTGCTTACTCTCAGATGCTGAGTAAGAAACTACATTTTTATTTGCTCTGGTACCGAGAGCTTATGTAGACGTGGGTGATCCTATTTAGAGCCAAGTAGCAGGTGTTCTCCTGGGATGTGTCAGGAGAGCTCAGGGTTTATAGGCTCTGGCCTGAGAGCTCAGTTGGCAAAGAATCCTCCTGCAATGCAGGAGACCCCAGTTTGATTCCTGGGTTTGGAAGATCCTCTGGAGAAGGGATAGGCTACCCACTCCAGTATTCTTGGGCTTTGCTTGTGGCTCAGCTGGGAAAGAATCTGCCTGCAATATGGGGGACCTGGCTTCAATCCCTGGGTTGGGAAGATCCCTTGGAGAAGGGAAAGGCTACCCACACCAGTACTCTGGCCTGGGGAATTCCATGGACTGTATATAAATAGTCCATGGGGTTGCAAGAAATTGGACATGACTGAATGACTTTCACTTTCAATTTCTTCTCCCCATTATCTCCTAAACCGAGAGATGGGAGTTGGCTGGATTGCTTTTATTCCTTTTGGTCCACCTCACTTGTTGATAGTTTACTGTTTGATATTAGGAACTTTAATGTGTGGTATGTGCCTGCCAAGCATGCTTTCTAGAATAGCTATATTTTGAGAGAAATGATAAATACCAATTGGAAGGCAGACCTTGGAGGAGAAATTCAGCAGAGAAAATATGTGGTCAGGTTCCGAGTCTTGACTGAGAAAGCTACCTGATAGATACTCTTCTAAAATGAACATTTGAAATTAAGGTGTACGTTGTGATCAAGATCTTCCTTTAATCATCTCATTCTGCTCAGACTTACAGCAGCAGCATTATTTTGCCCTGTATAGATAAATAACCCTACACTTTTACATTGTAATTAGCACACTTGAATTCAAAGAAACTATTTTGAAATACAATTTGCGCATTCTGATTAATTTTTAAAGGACTAGTGGTTTCTTAAGTCACAGTTTGTGTCTATAATATGTTTGTGGAACTATTTGAGAGGGGTAAATTAAAGGGATTTCTTACAAGAGGGAGACACAATTGGGAAAAATGTTATAAATAAAAATTAACTACCATTTTTACAAGGGGCCCAGTTGCCAGAGTAACAAAGAATTCTTCAAAGTGTTTTATCCATTGGTTGATTTTGTGTGAAGAAAATTACTACTGAGGAGATGTAATGAAGTGTCTTCAGATGCAAAACTCATAAATTGGGATGGGTTTTAACCTGTATATTGAGTCAATGGAATCATTAAAAAACATTACAGTGATGGGGTGTACATATATTGATAAGAGAAAACTCTGAGCTTAATTTGAAAGCAGTGCCTTATATAAATGAGGCCTGCTCAGCTCTTAACAGGGTGATTTAACTTAGTTCAGTCTTTCATGAGAGAAAAAATAGATCTTATGTTTTAAATAAGTAAATTAAAACACTTTTATAGTGAATCAAAATTCAACCAGTTTCTTCTGCCTTCCAAAAAATTACATTTTAAGGTCAATTTGCTTGGAATATGTATAGATGATTGTTTCTGACCTTTTTACAAAAATGTCATATTTACATTTTATAAATAATGAACTTGATAATCTGTGACCATAAAAATCAGAAACTCAGAGTTTCTTCACTTTAGGGCCAGTCCCTTAAGGAAAGAGTGCTGAGTACAGCTCTCTCTGGATCCCAGAAGGGTTCAAGGATGTCCTGAGTGCTGGTTAAGGCTTTAAAAGAGTCACAGAATTGTTTGTTGTCCTCGTTGCAGGTGTGTTCTGCTCCAGGGACCGGCTCAGATGGAGAAGAGCAGAAAAAGCACCATGCGTACTTACAGATTTAAGTCCCCAGCAAGCACATCACCGAGGTGAGTTTGGAGTTCAATTCTGTGATCCATCTCAGGAGGATATATATTCATCCTTCTGCATTATAGTGTCTTGTAATTCAATGATACATATTGCCTAAACTATTATATGAACTATAGGTAATTTTGTAGCTTAGAACTGTTGCGATTTTAAGAACCATCATTAAGTGCCTATCAGGCAGCAGGCACTGCAGGGTACCAGGCCTACAAGGTAGACCCTGTCATTGACCTCTGGATGGGCACAAGGGGACTGTACACATCAATAAGAGACTCCACACACTAGTGAAAAGGCAAGGATGCTGGCCTGATGCCGAGACATCAGAAAACAGCAGGAGAGGATCACTCTGTAGAATAAACGAGAAGCTTCGATAGGAAACTATTTTAAAAGGAAAAAAAAAAAAGTCAGTAAGAATAATAATATAAAAGCCCAAATTTGCTGAAAGATTCTTCAACAAAGCAATTTGCCCTTGCCTGTAAGAGAAATGAGTATTAGATTATAGTAAAACTGTAGAAATGTACAAGCCAGATATATATATACAAGGTATACACATAAATAAGATAGGTAAAATGTCACATTGTTTTAGTGAATATAATGCAGAATTCAAACCTGTATTCAATCTGTTCTTTTCCCATCCAATTGAAGTTAGTCCCATACAAGCTCATACCTGTGTGTTGAGTGCCTATCACATTTCACGCACTGTGACTGACAGCAAAGAGAAGAAAAAGGAAAGACTGTACTATCACGATAAGATGTCCTGAGATACTGGGGGTTAGGACAAAGGAGAGATTACTTTAATCTCTGAGTATTTGGGGATTTTCTCCCTAATCTTGCTTATTTAAACTAAAATAATTTATAAAAAATAATATCCCACTTTTGTTGGTTTGTAAAAGATTGATTAATTACAAATACCCTTTCCTTCTCTAATAGTGCTGTGACTTGGCTAAGTAACTCTTTGGTGGATGAAGTGATTAATTTTGCAGAGTTGGACACTTATTTTACTTAAAAATAAATCTCAAATTAAATCACATCATTATTTCCCCTCCTCAGCATTAACTAACTGCCCCAAATGACCATGTAACTGGCTGATATTAACAACTGGCATGATTATAAACAAAAGTTAACTTCTGATTTTCATTTTATTTTATAACTAAATCTTATTAAAATTTCCTCAGGCTTTTCTTACTTGTAAAGAATAAAGTACAAATCATATTTTCCATTTGGAATCATTCTTATCCCCTAGGGAAAAATCAATACATCAAAATTAAATTTCAAAATTGCATTAACAACATCTTTGAGGTCAGGTATTCTGTAGTCTCTGAGTCAAAAGCAAATTACTAAGTTATTATATGTGGACAATGTATTATTTGTACCACCTTTTACTTTATAGTAAACAACAACAAAAAAAAACAATACAAACTCATGTAGGATTCAGTTAGAAAATGGAAATGTGTTCATCTATATCATCTTAATATCACTAAATTTAATGATTTCCACTTGAGGATTGGTTTTAAATTGTAGAATTTGAATTAATATGTAGATATTTAAAAGCTTTAGCAAAATAGTAAAATTAAAGAAAATATAAATGATTAAATTTAAGCAATTGCCCTTTGTAACTATACTAACTCCTTAAAGATATTGAAGTATTATTTAATAGAATAGGAGAGCTGGAAGAAATTTTCAAAATCAATGAATCCAATCACATTCCTTTGAAAGAAAGTGAGAGCCATAACAGTGAAATGATAGATATGATCTTCAATTTCATCTCGTAAGAAGTATTCTCATATAACCTCCTTTTTTCCCCATCTTTTTTCCCCTCACCTATTGCTCTCAGTATTTGGAGCCAAAATTCTTGGGAAATCTTGTTATTGCAGATGCCTAGTTATGATCAGTGTATCTCCTACTCCATGAGGGCAGGAGTCTGTGTCTCTTCTTTTCTGATATGTCCCTTGGCCTGTCCTTCTTTGTGTAGCTAAGGCAGTCTCAGAGCAGGTAAATGGGTTTCGAGAAGTGGGAACACATCGTGAATTCATTGTCGGGACCCCTGGACAGTCTGGCACCATAGCATAAAAAATGCCAGCATGATTTCAACCAGATAATTCCTTGAAGACTGTACCATTTTTGATTTTTTGAAGATTACATGGTTTTTCCTTAGTATACCATGGCATAGACTGCTTATTGACTTTTTCATGCCCGCATCCCCTCCTTAAATCGATCACAGCACCTCTACATTTGGCACGACACATGGCTGCTTAGTTAGAGATTGCATCTTCCCCTTTGTACTTGGTCGCTCGGTCGTGTCCAATTCTTTGTGACCCCGTGGACTGCAGCCTGCCAGGCTCCTCTGCCGTGTGTACTCTCCAGACAAGAATACTGGATTGGGTTGCCATGTTACCTGAGGATAGATATGCCCATGGGATGAAGCCATCAGGACTGGGTGTGGAGGAGTTTTTGTCTGTTCCCAAAGCTTAAAAGGAAGCTAGTTATGTGCTACCTCCTCTTTCCTTTCTCCTAAATGGATGAAATGTGGACACAGGGAAAGTGAATTGACCCTAATGTGAAGAGAAAGACCATCCTGAGTATGGGGGAATGAAAAAAAAAAGTGAAATTAAACTTCTTGATAGCCTCATGGAGTACAATTTTTCTGTCCCCTGACCTACCTACTTTGTGTTAGTTGTTCAGTCATGTCTGACTCTTTGTTACCCCAAGGTCTCTAGCCCACCAGGCTACTCTGTCCATGGGATTCTCCAGGTAAGAATGCCGGAGCAGGCTGCCATTTCCTACTCAAGGGGATCTTCCCAACTCAAGGATAGAACCTGGGTCCTGTACATTGCAGGCAGACTCTTTACTGTCTGAGCCAGGGAAGCCTACTAATTTTAAGCAAAAGCCAAATAAACTTTCAATCTGGTTTAAACCACTATTTAGTGTTTTCTGATAAAGCCCTCCAAACTTCATGACCCGTAACCTACAAAATAAGAATATATATATAGATATAGATATATAGATATATATATATCCTTGGGAAAGAGAAGTCGTATGTGTGTGTGAGTGTGCACATTTTCAAAAGATTAACTACAAAAGAAGTGAGTGTAATACGAGTCTGTGTGAAGAAAACCTGTATAACCACATAGGAAATATTTAACTCATACCTGGCAGGAATTGAAGCAAAGCTTCACAAAATAGATTTAAAGTTTGCCTTTGCTTGCCTGTCTGGATTTTCTAGGTTTTCTAGATTCTTCAAAGCACGCCATCTTTCAACTGGATGTTGAGTTCCAAAACCTAAAACATTTACACATTATTAAAGACCTTAATTTGATATATCATTTAAATTAACTCAGTTCAAGTTTATGCCATACCTATTGGAGAATCTTAACTCTGAGATGTCTCTGATTTTGCTGGTCTCTTTTCTCTGCCACCTTCTTCTAAAATCCCATGCTTGTGGCTCTTGCAGGCACTTAGAAGCAATTTTTATTATAGAAGTATTTATATTAAACACATACACACATATGTGTGTAATTTATGTATTAACCTATAGTTGAACACTGGGGTTACAACAGTGATACAAGTTTTTGTTATAGGTAAAATAAATGCCTGTTGATTGGCTTGCTCTCTTTAATATGTAGAAGGAAACAAATTTAGATTTCTTAAGAGCAAATCTCTTTTAAGAAATTTGTAGGTTGAGTTGGGACTTTGATCTCCACTTCTGATAGTTGCATGGTAAAGTAGCCCCCAAGTCAGAGAATATAGATGATCCCTTCTGAGAACATTATTCCTTTTCTGTAAAATGCTGTGAACCTGAGCATGAAATCAGACCTGATATATGAGCTTGAACAATTCATAGTTGCCTCACTCAGTTAGGGGGGACAGGTAAGTTACATAATAACAGGAAAACTTCTTAAGACACCATTTGTTATATCAAACACACTTTTGTTTCCTTTCTTTTTTGTTTCAGTTTTCATCATCACCAACTAGTGAAAGTAAAACTCTTAAAACTTATTCCTATGAATGTAATATAAGCCAGTGAATTAAGTCTATGTGGGAATGAGCTACACTATTCACACCAGTAAAATAGATATCTGTATTGGCGGCAGTATTTAGTCACTAAGTCATGTTCCACTCTCTGTGACCGCATGGACTGTAGCCTACAGGTTCCTTTGTCCATAGGACTTTCTAGGCAAGAGTACTGGAGTGAGTTCCCATTTCCTTCTCCAGGGGATCTTCACAACCCAAGGATTGAATCTGCTTCTCCTGCATTGGCAGGCAGATTTTTTTTTACAAGTGAGCCACCTGGGAAGCCCAATGATCTATATTACTAATGGAGATAATAATAGATGACATGTAATGGAAACGATTAGGTGAATTATTTATCATCTGGGCCACCGGGGCAGTCCCATAGGCATCATCACAAAATAATATTATTGCAGAGCTCCAATTAAGTCAGTTCAGTTCAGTCGCTAAGTCCTGTCAGACTCTTTTTGACTCATGGACTGCAGCACGCAGGACTTCCCTGTCCATCACCAAATCCCGGCGCTTGCTCAAACTCATGTCCATCAAGGTGGTGATGCCATTCAACCATCTCATCCTCTGTCTTCCCCTTCTCCTCCTGCCTTCAATCTTTCCCAGCATCAGTGTCTTTTCCAGTGAGTCAGTTCTTCCCATCAGGTGGCCAAAGTGTTGGAGCTTAAGCATTAGTCCTTCCAACGATTATTCAGGATTGATTTCCTTTAGGATAGACTGGTTTGATTTCCTTGCAGTCCAAGGGATTCTCAAGAGTCTTCTCCAACCCCACAGTTCAAAAGCATCAGTTCTTTGGTGCTCAGCTTTCTTTATGGTCCAACTCTCACATCCATACATGACTACTGGAAAAACCATAGCTTTGACTAGACAGATCTTTGTTGGCAAAGTAATGTCTTTGCTTTTTAATTGCTGTCTAGGTTGGTCATAGCTTTTCTTCCAAGGAGCAAGTATCCTTTAATTTCATGGCTGCAGTCACCATATGCAGTGATTTTGGAGCCCCCCAAAAATAAAGTCTGTCACTATTTCCATTATTTCCCCATCTATTTGATACAAAGTGATGGGACCAGATGCCATGATCTTAGTTTTCTGAATGTTGAGCTTTAAGCCAACTTTTTCACTCTCCTCTTTCACTTTGATCAAGAGGCTCTTTAGTTCTTCTTTGCTTTCTGCCATAAGAGTGGTGTCATTTGTGTATCTGAGGTTATTGACATTTCTCCTGGCTTGATTCCAGCTTGGGCTTCATCCAGCCCAGAATTTCACATGATGTACTTTGCATAAAAGTTAAGTAAGCAGGGTGACAATATACAGCCTTGACGTACTCCTTTCCTGATTTGGAACCAGTCTGTTGTTCCAGGTCCGGTTCTAACTGTTGCTTCTTGACCTGCAATTATGATCCTGATTTTCCAATGAAGAAATTAAATATTATAGATCCCAAGGAGTATGACCAAGATCACCTAGCTAATAAAGCCTTCTATCTGTATGAATCTAGAGCCCATATCATTAACTACTATTTTCTATTGTGCTTATCTGCTTGGTAATTTTCAAAATCTGTATTTTCCTGAAATGTTTGAATAGAAGATGAGTAAAGTCTCAAGATACTGGACAGTGGCAGAGTTTTCACTTTATTTTGCTGAGAGGCAATCGCAAGCATTTGCTGCTCTTTCCTTCCACCTCTGAACACAAGCAAGTTAGATTTTTAGAAAAGACCATGACAAATAACTGAATATGGTCTAGATCAATAAAGCAGCTGCTGTAAAACAGCCTTGGGCTACAGATTTCTGCTAAACTATCAACATCTAATGTCAGAGTGTTCTTTGAAGGATGAAAGTCAGCCTGATGTTTTGAAAGTAATTTTCTTTTTGTATGTCGGTGACTGAATTTGGGTCAGTTTTCCAAATTGTTTAATAAGACAACACAAAATATCTCATATCTCTTGCAGAACAGTGATAATTCACAGAATTCTGAAAAACGCCTTAAGGGGGGAAAAGCATCTTGGTCAAATAATGACATATTTATATACAGTGTAAATTACATGTAAACAAAGTGAGATAAAAGAGTTTTAGGATTAATATCTAATCATTTAATCCTTTTATTTTCTATATATATATGCATAGGTGTGTTTGTATGTAGTGTAGTGTGTTAGTCTCTCAGTGGTGTCCAACTCTTTGCCACCCCATGGACTGTAGCCCATACCTTCGTCTGTCCATGGGATTTTCCTCTGGAGTGGATTGCCATTCCCTTCTCCAGTGAATCTTCCTGACCCAGGGATTAAACCCACGTCTCCTACTTTGCAGGTGGATTCTTTACCACTGAGCCATCAGGGAAGCCCATACATACATACACATGTATATATTTACATTTTACATATATTTATATTTTATGTATATATAACCTTTTGCAAAATTCCATTAAAATATGAAAAGGACATTATGGTTGCTAAAAATACCTGAAAAAATTAAGATTCATTTCTCTTATGGTAGTACAAAGATTTTTATTTTATTAATATTTCTCTTATGGGAAATATAAAGGACTGAAAGAACATAATGATTATTTCGATAATAGAGAAGAACACACAGTAGTTGAAAGCCAGGAGCCAAATTCTCCACTTGGCTGAATCTCTGCACTAGGAGATTATGACACACCATTTGACCATTAGTTGCTCTTACATAAAAAGATTCCCTAGATATTTCTTAAGATCTCCTCAAGGTCTAAAGTCTCTGAGATCTCTTTTGGTAATGTTTTTACTTGGTCCACTTGGGATAGCAAATGGAGTGCTTTCTAAGTTGTTCTTCATATCAGTTAATTACAGAAACTTTGTTTCCCCTTCTAAAGAAAGCAGATTCTGGACCAGAGTCACATGTGTTCCTTCCACAATAACCACGGCTGCCCAGGGAAAGGGTAAGAACAGGAGGTCACTTCTGCTTTGTTCCAGAGTGTAGACAGTATACCACTTCACACTTTTTTGCTTTTCTGACCTCTCTCTTTTCATGCCGTTTCATATGAGTGTGAAAGTGAAAGTCACTAAGTCGTTTCCAACTCTTTGCGACCCTATGGACTATATAGTCTATGGAATTCTCTAGGCCAGAATACTGGCGTTGGGTAGCCTTTCCCTACTCCAGGAGATCTTCCCAAGCCAGGGTTTGAGCCCAGCTCTCCCACATTACAGCGGATTCTTTACCAATTGAGCTATCCGGGAAGCCCTTCATATGGGTGATACTATTGTAAATCTGCAATGAATGAATATATTAGCTGAGTTTTTACTCTTAGGTGGTGTGACCTTAATAATGCACTCTACATTATATTCTGGACTTAAACAGTGTGCCTCTACTGTTGATGCAAGTGATGAGAATGAAAAATACTCAGAAATATCACTAGATTATGAAAAAGAGTTCTGAATTAAAAGTAGTAAAATAAAAGGCACAAACAGTTCTTATTTCTGTAGCACTGTTAATGAGTGCATTGAAATAGTCCACAGAATATCAGTATGCCTCAGAGAAGACATGGTGGGCAAATCCATAATTCATTCCTGATTCATAATTCATTGTGGCTTCTAAGTACTGACTTCTACACTCACAGCCACCAAAGGGAATAAGAGCTTCTTAGATACATTGTTGATTCCAGACCTGGGGTAAGAAATTTGAAGATGAGCCTAGGAAAGCTTATGCCTAAAAGCAAAAAAAGATACATTTTGTTAAAGAGAGCAAAGGGTTAGCACTTGACAATTATGTGATCATTTGAACATAAAAATAATAAATACAGATAACTAAATGATACTGAATATATAAACCTCCCTAAGTTCATGATGTTTATCAAAGACACAAGAGAAAAACAAAATGATACACAAGCAAATAAGTCATCAAACTTATTGGAAGTAACTAAAGCACCTACAACTTACTCTGGCCTCATTCATTCAAACTATTTCTGGGTACCCAAATAATTTCAGCTGAGAACAGAAATTATTTTCTTTACAGATAAACTTGGGCTACGTTGTTATAGGAATGGTAAAATTAGAAAATAACCAATTTACTCTACCTAATTAAATGCTTGATTAAAGTGGTAATTATCAGTCAGTGAAAGCATTTGGTGAAAAGTTGATGGGAAACTTGTAATAGAAGGATCAGATATTTACCGAAACCTAAAACCACAAATCACCAGCTAAATGTGGGGCTACAGACATCACCTGCCTCCTGATATAATACCCATAGTACCACTCATGATCTAACACCCAGAGTCATACTTAGGAAGTATTCTTTCCCAAAACGTGGAACCTGCGTCTAGATCTAATCTAGAGTTGTAGGAAATGGGTATAAGGATTTTACAGATCAAGTTAAGTGAAAAAAAAAAAAAAAATCAGAAGGTGAAGCTTTGCATAGGACAACTGACTCAGTTTCTACAACAAAGAGAAAAAAAAAAAAAAATTAAGGGCAGGGAGAGGGCTGGAATGTTTGCTCCAGATCAAAGGACTTAAGAAATATAACCATCAAATACAATGTCTGGGCCTTATTTCAGATCCTTACTTGAGCCTACAATAAATTGTAAAAAGACCATGAAAATTTGACTATGGACTAATTCGATGATAGCAAAATTATTTTACTTTAGTTAGATACAATAAAAACATTATAATTACATTTTTAAAAAACATGTTTTTAAAGATAATGTAAAATACCTAAAGGTGAAGTGAAATGACACTTGGGATTTGCTTTTAACTACTTCATTAAACATGGATAGATAGATAGATTGTTATAATTAAAGGAAATGTAGTAAGTTTGGATAATTGGATGATGTCACTATTGGAGGTCATTTAACCAACAATATAACTGTTCTCTACTGTTGTGGTATCTTATGGTAATAAAATTAAGCAGTGTTATGTTTCTCTGAGTTAGGAATCACATGAAAGTAAAAAGTTTAATTGTTTTATAATAATCAACTCTCAGCTCAGACATCCACATCCTTTATTTGTATCTCTTGAAAAAATAGGATTGAGTTCAAAATGTAACATTCTATGTCAAAAGTAGTTGATAGAATGAACCATATACAACCAGAGGGCTAAAGATATTGAATATCACTGAATTTCATGCCTGCCTTAGATGATTAAAGCATGAAGCTCCAAACTTAGAGTGTCTGTACCACATTGTTTCCCTTATAGTGTGGCATTTTTCTACACACCAGTAACTCTTAGGATTATGAGTTGTTTCAACTATAATATAACTTTTTCCACAATTCTCTATGGATTAATTTTCTAGTTTTTAGTTTTTTGCCATAACAAAGTAGCAGAGGCTGGGAGCCTTGAACAGTAGAAACTAATTTCTTCACAGTTCTGGAACCTAGAAGTCCACGGTCAAGGGTTTGCTTTCTTCCGAGGGCCTCTCCCTTTGGCTGGTAGGTGGTAGTCTCCTTCCTGTATCTTCATATGGTCTCCCTCTGTTTCTGCCTGTGTCCTGATCTCTTCTCATCAGGACACTGATCCTTGGAGAGGGCCCACCTTAGTGACCTTAGCTCAGTTCAGTCGCTCAGTCATGTCCAACTATTTGTGACCCCATGGATTGCAGCATGCCTGGCTTCCCTGTCCATCACCAACTCCCAGAGCCTACTCAAATTCATGTCCATCACGTCGGTGATTGCATCCAACCATCTCATCCTCTGTTGTCCCCATCTCCTCCCACCTTCAATCTTTCATGGCATCAGGATCTTTTCCAATGAGTTGGTTCTTCAGCCCTAGGAAGCATAACTACGAACAAAGCGAGTGGAGGTGATGGATTTCCAGCTGTGCTATTTCAAATCCTAAAAGATGCTATGAAAGTGCTGCACTCAATATGCCAGCAAATTTGGAAAACTCAGCAGTGGCCACAGAACTGGAAAATGTCAATTTTCATTCCAATCCCAAAGAAAGAAAATGCCAAAGAACACTCAGACTACCGCACAATTGCACTCATCTCACACGCTGGCAAAGTAGTACTCAAAATTCTCCAAGCCAGGCTTCAACAGTACATGAACCATGAACTTCCAGATGTTCAAATTGGATTTAGAAAAGGCAGAGGAACCAGAGATCAAATTGCCAACATCCTTTGGATCATCAAAAAAGCAGGAGAGTTCCAGAAAAAATCTACTTCTGGTTTATTGACTATGCCAAAGCCTTTGACTGTGTGGATCACAGCAAACTGAGGAAATTTCTTAAAGAGATGGGAATACCAGACCATTTGACCTGTCTCCTGAGAAATCTTTATGCAGGTCAGGAAGCAACAGGTAGAACTGGACAGGGAACAACAGACTGATTCCAAATTGGGAAAGGAGTATGTCAAGGCTGTCTATTGTCTCCTTGCTTATTTAACTTATATGCAGAGTACATCATGAGAAATGCCAGGCTGGAAGAAGCACAAGCTGGCATCAAGATTTCCGGGAGAAATATTAATAACCTCAGATATGCAGATGACACCACCCTTATGGCAGAAAGTGAAGAAGAACAAAGAGCCTCTTCAGGAAAGTGAAAGAGGAGAATGAAAAAGTTCGTTTAAAACTCCACATTCAGAAAACTAAGATCACGGCATCCGGTCTCATCACTTCGTAGCAAATAGATGGGGAAACAATGAAAACAGTGGCAGAGTTTATTTTGGGGGGCTCCAAAATCACTGCAGATGGTGACTGCAGCCATGAAATTAAAAGACGCTTGCTTCTTAAAAGAAAAGCTATGACTAACCTAGACAGCGTATTAAAAAGCAGAGACGTTACTTTACCAACAAAGGTCCATCTAGTCAAAGCTAGTGACCTCACTTTACCTGAATAACCTCTTTTAAGGCTGTCCCTCCAAATAGAGACACATCCTTCTTCTTTTGGCCATGCCACATGTGGGCAGATGGGCTCTTAGTTCCCTGACTTGGGGTCAAACACGAGCCCCCTGCAGTGGAAGCATATACTCTTAACCACTGGACCTTCCAGGGCATCCTTAGCATCACCTTCTGAGATACTGGGGTTAGGACATCAGCATAGGAATGGGGGCTGTAAATCAACATATAGTACCTCATTATGGCCAGAAATGAAAATTAATCAAGACTGAAGAGAACGAAGATTTCCAGAATGATACCTGAAGTTGAGAGAAGGAAAAACAGGACTTAGCAAAGAAAATTACTACCTAAGAATAGAAGTGGCCTTTGAACTCAGCCTTGGAGCTTAGTGTTCTGTGTCTGTATAAAGACGTGAAAATCAGCAGGCTGGATACGTAATATTTATTTCATATGAGAAAGATCATTTAAAACTTGGAAGACAATTATGGTTTTATATTTAACTCTGAAGTGATCAGCTCATGAAATGAATTAACTCTTGCTCTGTTATAATTCATCCATGTCTTACTGTACCTTGTCAGTACTGTCTCATAGTGTTGTAGACTTTTACCTCTTCTTGTGCTCTCACTGAGAGGTTTATGTTGTCATGTCTCAGGAGGTTGGACTATTATTCCTCTAGCATGTCACTGCTAGCTGAGATACTTTCTTCAGCTATAGTTTTACTGGGATATTCAAGGGAATGTTCCAGGAGTGGATATTGTTATATATTCTAAACAAATCATATTTTTTTTGGAAGTGGATAAAGTATAAATGATAAGCCTATCAATCAATTGTAGAACTTACTGGATTAAACCAAACTGACATAAACCATGATTCTGATTCAGGAACAAATTTGGTTAAGCATCACTTTATTCTAGAATTGCCAGTGCCTGCATTTGATGAGACAAATATCTGATGGACTTGCTAATTTGAGGGTGAAGATTAATCAGGTACTCTCTGAAAGACTAATAAATATGTAAAAAGGCAATAATAAGTTAACTCTGAAAGCAAGGATTCCACCATTTTAGCAGGAATAAATCTGTCTTCATCAATAGTAATCACTGAGATTAATATTATACTTAGTATACAAAAGACAGATTACTTCTGTCCTTCTTTTTAGCCCCGTCTTTTATTCAAATAATATCTTGAATCTGAAAAGAGAAACTACTTCTTGTGAGGAAACTGCTCATCCATGTTAGGTAAATTAAATATTTTTGTGCATGAAATGTTACCCTCAGGTTCTTCAGTTGCTTACTCCCCTCTTTACTATTAAGTATGTGCAGTTAGGTCTCATTCACTTTTTCCCTTAAATGAATCTCAGTTTTTAAAGCTAGTCCTGAAATAATTGTTTGATTTAATAATTAAAACTTTTTTTCTGAAATATCCATATTATATTTTTTAGCATTCAGAAATTAACAGTTAACTATTTGTAAGTATTATGTTAGTTTCAGGTGTACAGCAAAGTGAATCAGTTATACATATACATATGTCCACTCTTGTTTAGATTCTTTTACCATATAGGTAATTACAAACTTTTGAGTAGAGTTCCCTGTGTTATACAGTAGGTTCTTATTAGTTACCAACTTTATATGTAGTAGTGTGGTACTGGTGGTTTACTTGCTAAATTGTGTCCAACTTATGACCCCAGGGACTGTAGTCTGCCAGGCTCCCCTGTCCATGGGATTCTCCAGGCAAGAATACTGGAGGGGGTTGCCATTTCCTTCTCCAGGGGATCTTCCAGACCCAGGGATCAAACCCAAGTCTCCTGCATTGCAAGTAGATTCTTTCCTACTGAGCTATGAGGGACGTCCAAGTAGTTGTGTGTTTATTTCAATGCCAGTCATCCAATTTATCCCTTCTCCCTCTCTTACCCACTGGTCACCATGTTTGTTTTCTATATCTGTAACTATATTTTGTAGATAAGTTCAACTGTACCTTATTTTATTTATTTTAGATTCCACATAGAAGCAAATTTCCACATAGAAAGCAGTACTTTGTCTGACTTACTTCACTGAGTCTGAGAGATCATTATTTTTTGAAGCAATCCCTTCTGTTAACAACCTTGATTGTCCTGTGCTAAGTCACTTTAGTCGGTCCAACTCTTTGCAACCCTGTGGGCCATATCCTACCATGCCCCTCTGCCCATGGGACTCTCCAGGGGATCTTCCTGGCCCAGGGATCAAAGCTGCATCTCTTATGTCTCCTGCATTGGCAGGTGGGTTCTTTGCCACTAGACCCACCTAGAAAGCCCTGGTTGTCCTATAGTCTTTCTCAGTAACAGGCAACCATCTAACTCCCCATAGCTTCCACTTTTATCTTGGCTCTGCTATCAGAGGCTACTGAGAATTCTAATCCATTCCCTGAATTAAAGTTGGTCATGTATTAAAATCAAAGCCACTCATCATTCTTCTTCTCCCCTTCTTCTCAAATCCTTTCTTCTTAAGAGAAGGCACTTTTGGGCTTCTAAAGGAGTCATATAACACAGCTTCTGACTTTTCAGCCTTTTAGTTCTTCTCTGAAGATCCTCTGATTTTTCATTGTCCTGTTCATATTACATAAAATATTTCTTCTGATCTGAGCAATAATTTCTATTGATTCTTTTATTTCAATACCTTCCAACAGTTGCTTTATATTAATGGCTTATGCTGAGATTGAGGAAGACTGAAGTCTTTAGGCCATCTTCATTTAAACAACATCTGGATAAGATCCATTGATGTCTCCTTATTTTCTTAAAGTCTTCATTGAAGTCACATCTATGGTTATGAAGACCTCATGCTGGTGTGCCAAAAAAAAAAAAAAAATCCTACATTTGGAATGTAAGAAGCTACAATTTGTAGTGTCCAAGGCATTGGCAAATAGCATAGAGACCTGGACAGTGTTGTTAGATAATAGACTAGGAAAAAGGAGTCCAGAATGGCAGTGGCTAAGAGACAAAAAGGGAAAAATCCATGAAAATAGAACAAAGGAAGGTCCCAGGACCAAGTGAGGACCTCAGGTAAAACAAACAGCCCTCCTGGTTAGCCCAGTTTACAAAAGGCAGGCTTGGGGGAGGATAAAAATCATAAAAAGAGGAGCCAAAATTGAGCCAGAGGGTTCTCTTCTCTTCGCGTCTTTTGGGTTGGCCCACCCTCTTGCCTTGAGGATGTGTTTCCCTTTGCGCTCTAAATAAAACTGAGCTGTACAACATAGTTGTAAGATTGGTCTGTCTGAGGGCTGTAACACCGGTCTGTTTGTCACTTCAAATTTTTGTTGTGACGAGACAAAAGAGAGGAAATTACAAATTCCCCCAACAGTATTATTCTGACCTTCAATTCAGTTCAGTTCAGTCGCTTTGAAGTGTCTGACTCTTTTCAAACCCATGAGCTGCAGCACACCAGGCCTCCCTGTCCAACACTAACTCCCAGAGCTCACCCAAACTCATGTCCAATGAGTCAGTGATGCCATCATCCAGCCATCTCATCCTCTGTCATCCCCTTCTCCTGCCTTCAAACTTTCCCAGCATCAGGGTCTTTTCAAATGAGTCAGTTCTTTGCATCAGGTGGCCAAAGTATTGGAGTTTCAGCTTCAATATCAGTCCTTCCAATGAACACCAGGACTGATCTCCTTTAGGATGGACTGGTTGGATCTCCTTGCAGACCAAGGGACTCTCAAGGGTCTTCTCCATCACAACAGTTCAAAAGCATTAATTCTTCAGCACTCAGCTTTCTTCATTGTCCAACTCTCAGATCCATACATGACTACTGAAAAAACCATAGCCTTGACTAAATGAACCTATGTCGACAAAGTAATGCCTCTGCTTTTCAATATGCTGTCATAACCTTCCTTCCAAGGAGTAAGTGTCTTTTAAGTTCATGGCTACAATCACCATCTGCAGTGATTTTGGAGTCCAAAAAAATAAAGTTTCTCACTGTTTCCACTGTTTGCCCGTCTATTTTCCATGAAGTGATGGGACCAGATGCCATGATCTTAGTTTTCTGAATGTTGAGCTTTAAGCCAACTTTTACACTCTCCTCTTTCACTTTCATCAAGAGGTTCTTTAGTTCCTCTTCACTTTCTGCCATAAGGGTGGTGTCATCTGCATATCTAAGGTTATTGATATTTCTCCCAGCAATCTTGATTCCAGCTTGTTCTTCCTCCAGCCCAGCATTTCTCATGATGTACTCTGCACATAATTTAAATAAGCAAGTTGACAATATACAGCCTTGACATACTCCTTTTCCTATTTGAACCAATCTGTTGTTCCTTGTCCAGTTCTAACTGTTGCTTCTTGACTTGCATACAGGTTTTTCAAGAGGCAGGTCAGGTGGTCTGGTATTCTCATCTCTTTCAGAATATTCCACAGTTTATTGTGATCCACACAGTCAAAGACTTTGGCATAGTCAAGAAAGCAGAAATAGATGTTTTTCTGGAACTCTCTTACTTTTTTGATGATCCAAAGAATGTTGGCAATTTGATCTCTGGTTCCTCTGCTTTTCTAAATCCAGCTTGTACATCTGGAATTTCACGGTTCACATATTGCTGAACCCTGGCTTGGAGGATTTTGAGCATTACTTTTCTAGCGTGTGAGATGAGTGCAATTGTGCGGTTGTCTGAACATTCTTTGGCATTTCCTTTCTTTGAGATTGGAATGAAGACTGACTTTTTCCAGTCCTGTGGTCACTGCTGAGTTTTCCAAATTTGCTGGCATATTGAGTGCAGTACTTTCACAGCATTATCTTTCAGGATTTCACATAGCTCAATTGGAATTCCATCACCTCCACTAGTTTAGTTTGTAGTGATGCTTCCTAAGGCCCACTTGACTTCACATTCTAGGAGATCTGGGTCTAGGTGGGTGATCACACCATCGTGATTAACTGTGTCATGAAGCTCTTTTTTGTACAGTTCTTTTGTGTATTCTTGCCACGTGTTCTTAATACCTTCTGCTTCTGTCAGGTCCATACCATTTCTGTCCTTTATTTAGCCCATCTTTGCATGAACTGTTCCCTTGGTATCTCTAATTTTCTTGAAGATATCTCTAGTCTCTCCCATTCTGTTGTTTCCCTCTGTTTCTTTGCATTGATCACTGAGGAAGGCTTTCTTATCTCTCCTTGCTATTCTTTGAAACTCTGCATTCAGATGGGAATGTCTTTCCTTTTATCCTTTGCTTTTCACTTCTCTTCTATTCATAGCTATTTTTAAGGCCTTCTCAGAGAGCCATTTTGCTTTTTTGCATTTCTTTTTCCTGGGGTTGGTCTTGATCCATATCTCCTGTACAGTGTTACAAACCTCTGTCCATAGTTCACCAGGCACTCTGTCTGTCAGATTTGGTCCCTTAAATCTATTTGTCACTTCCAATGTATAATCATAAGGGATTTGATTTAGATCAAACCTGAATGGTCTAGTGGTTTTTTCCACTTTCTTCAATTTAAATCTGAATTTGGCCATAAGGAATTCATGATCTGAACCACAGTCAGCTCCTGGTCTTGTTTTTGCTGACTGTATAGAGCTTCTCCATCTTTGGCTGCAAAGAATATAATCAATCTGATTTCGGTGTTGGCCACCTGGTGATGTCCATGTGTAATGTCTTCTCTTGTCTTGTTGGAAGAAGTTGTTTGCTATAACCAGTGCATTCTCTTAGCAGAACTCTATTAGCTTTGCCCTGCTTCATTCTGTACTCAGAGGCCAAATTTTCCTGTTACTCCAGGTGTTTCCTGACTTCCTACTTTTGCATTCCAGTCCCCTATAATGAAAAGGACATCTTTTGGGGGTATTAGTTCTAAAAGGTCTTGTAGGTCTTCATAGAACCATTCGACTTCAGCTTCTTCAGCATTACTGGTCGGGGCATAGACTTTGATTACCATAATATTGAATGGTTTGCCTTGGAAACAAACAGAGATCGTTCTGTCATTTTGAGATTGCATCCAAGTACTGCATTTCAGGCTGTTTTGTTGACTGTGATGACTACTCCATTTCTTCTTAGGGATTCCTGCCCACAGTAGTAGATAAAATGGTCATCTGAGTTAAATTCACCCATTCCAGACCATTTTAGTTCGCCGATTCCTAGAATGTCGACGTTCATTCCTGCCATCTCCTGTGACCACTTCCAATTTGCCTTGGTTCATGGATCTAACATTCCAGGTTCCTATGCAATATTGCTCTTTATAGCATTGGACCTTGCTTCTAGCACCAGTCACATCCACAACCAGGTGTTGTTTTTGCTTTGGCTCCATCCCTTCATTCTTTCTGGAGTTATTTCTCCACTGATCTCCAGTAGCATATTGGGCACCTACCAGTCAGGGTAGTTCCTCTTTCAGTGTCCTATCTTTTTGCCTTTTCATGCTGTTCATGGGGTTCTCAAGGCAAGAATACTGAAGTGGTTTGCCATTCCCTTCTCCAGTGGACCACATTCTGTCAGACCTCTCCACCATGACCCGTTCGTCTAGGGTGGCCCCACACAGCATGGCTTAGTTTCATTGAGTTAGACAAGGCTGTGGTCCATGTGATCAGATTGGCTAGTTTTCCCTGATTATGCTTTCAGTCTGTCTGCCCTCTGATGCCCTCTCTCAGTGTCTACCATCTTACTTGGGTTTCTGTTACCTTAGACATAGGGTATCTCTTCACGGCTGCTCCAGGAAAGCAAACCGGCTGCTCGTTACCTTGGACGTTGGATAGCTCCTCTCTGCTGCATGCTGCTCCTGCCCCGCCCTACTGCCACTAGGAAAAAAGATCAGAAACCAACAGGGTGATGTTGACAGCTAGAGTGAGAAGTAGGTCAGCTTAAGACAAATGTGGTTCCTGACCTCTAAGTCTAGCAAATATTTCTTATACACCGGGAGATCTTTCTTCAAAACAGCGTGTCATCTATTTAAGCTACAGGCTTTCTGCTTCCACTTTCAGATTCTAGAAATTCATGTTATTTCTTATGGAAAGAATGCGGAAAACACAGTGTTCTGACATTATTTTATAGCTATTCTTGTACATTTTAATTTTTGCTAAGTACATTTTAAAATTAAATCTTCAGGACTCCAATAGTGTTTTTGCAATGATTCTACAGTCCATTATATTTTAAGCCCTCAGACTTTCTTCCTTGAACAATGAGAATATGGGATACAATAAATTATAGGTATTAGATTTCTGGCAAAATCCAGTTTAGGACACTGCACGTTTTAGCTCAAAGTGCAGAAAAAAAAATCAATCTTTTTTGCTGTCCTAAAGCTTATTGAAAACTGCTATTGTGCCATTAAAATTAATATAATCACTTTTCTCTTTCTCCCTAAGTCACATTAACCTTTTGCCCAACCTTTCAGGTCATCTCCCCTCAAAGACAATGAGCCGTTTCTGGTCATTCCACTTGAGTTAAATACTGAAAGGAATGCTGTGAAGTGTTGCTTTTCAAACTGATTTTTTTTTACATGATAAGATTTATTTTTTACTTAAAATTACCAAATTTCCATTTGGCTCTTTCTCATACTCTGCACCATTTAAAATTGACTACTATAGAAATGTAGAGGGAAATGGGCTCCTTTTTTGAAATATGCTTGAAAAAGGCATCAAACTTGAAATAATTTATGACAACTTTTTGATTTAAGACAAACCCCTTGGGGTTTTATTATGTTTTAGCATAAGGCTTCGCAATTATCTGTAGTACATTAATATTTAAATATGAAGAATATGTGAAAGTGAAAGTCACTCAGTTGTGTCCGACTGTTTGCAACCCCATGGACTATACAGTCCATGGAATTCTCCAGGCCAGAATAGTGGAGTGGGTAGCCTTTCCCTTCTGCAGAGGATCTTCCCAACCCAGGGGTCAAACCCAGTACTTTCACAATGTACTCAGTATTCATTTAAGTATTTGCTTAAGAAAATATAGCCTTCCTACAATGTCCTAAAATATATACCAAGTGTCCCTTTATTGATACATAAGTAACCAGCTTGTGGTTAACCTTGGTTAACTTCACTGACCCTTTTTTTTTTCCTTTGGTTTTCTGACCATGTCCAAAATCATGTGGGATCTTAGTTCCCTGACCAGGGATTGAACTCATAGTCCTTGCAGTAGAAGTGTGGAGTCTTAACCACTGGACTGCCAAGCAGGTCCTCCCCACTGAACTTTTAACACTGAGGAGAAACTTGGGGGTCACTCAGTTCTTCGGGGAGGTTTGAGTGGATGGTGATGTGAAATGAAAATACCTCCTCCCATATTAATAAAGCTATCAATAAACAAGAAATGTCACAGCCATTGGCGATTTCTGGCCTCCAGAAGTGAATGAGGGCTCCAAAAACAGTGATCCAGCAGATACTACCCTCCCCCACAGTGATTGCTGAGGAGCTGCAGATGGGGTGCTGACAGAAGCAGCCATCTACCACATCTAGCACTCCTTGAGGCAAACAAGGAAACAGGATTTGACCCAGAGAGCTGAGGTGCATATGAAAGGAATGAATTCAGTGAGCCCAGAGGCTTGCATCTTCCCATACATAGAATGCTAAATTCCTTAACTCGATACCTGATTTTTCTTAGCTCACAATAATCTTGGCTGCTCAGACTCCCTGCTCCCTCTTTTGCAGACTTATAGATACCTTAACCACCCTTCCTGCCTCCTTGGAGTGGTTTTCTCAGAGCCACTGAGATGCTGTCTCCTGGGCTGAGTCTTTAACAGTCCCACCAAATAAAATAGCTCCCTACTTTCAGGTTGTGACTGTATTTTTTAGTTGACAGTTTTGGCAACCAAAAAGGTCGTGACTGTATTTTTTAGTTGACAGTTTTGGCAACCACAAAGGTTGTGACTGTATATTTTAGTTGACAGGAGTCACTAAATATAAAGCTCTTTGAACAGTGAGACAGGTGTATACCCAAGCTCCAGGTTTTTGAACTGGCTTCAGAGGGCACCTGGGGTTCTTTTCCTCATAGCTCTTTCCTGCAACCCACATTCTGACAAAATACTTTTCAGCTACTCTCAAATTACTAAGCCCTTACAGGGAAGTGAATTTGTCCCAGGTCCCCACTCCATCTGAGCAACATCTCTTGACAAACTGATTACTCCTTGACTCTTAAATAGTCAGGATTTTTTATCCTAAAATTGTTTTTTATGGACATACATGCTATGGTTCAAATTATAATTTAGTCTGATGTGGCACTTCACAACTTACACAATTCACTAAGTACTTAAGTTCCCCTCTTCCCTTGTCAGGTATGCTCATACACTCTTTTTTTTTTTTTTTTTAAATTTTCTTTACTTTATTGTGTTGGTTTTGCCATACAATACATTCTTGTTGCAGAAACCAGTAATCGAGAAACCAAGTACCTCATTCAGGTGTATTATACCAGCTGACCCAGAGGAGTTAACACACCAAGCTGAGCCTGGAACAGAGGGGTTAGAGTTTTTATAGGCAGGCTATAGTGGGCAACACTAGCTGCTAGCAGGCTGGTTTAAACTAAGGGGTTTCGTGCTCTCAGGAACAGCAGTCAAGATGGGAAGGGGGATGCCTGACCTTTACACGGACAGGCATGATTAGTCAGGTTTGCAGGGACTGGGCAATTGCAAAGAGCAGGACAAGGGCAAGTGAGATAAGTTTCAGTTCCTTGTATTCCAAGTCCCTACTTTCCGAGAGTATGGGACCTACATGATCCAGACTTTGCAAGGAGCAAGCTGAGTTACAGAGCCAGAATAAGCGTAGGTTATGTTAAACTTTAACTTTTCCTCTTCACTCTCGCAATCTATTTGGCAAAGAAAACCTGTAATCTGTTTCCAAACTTGGCTGTGTGGTATGCCCCTCTTAATTTTCTTGCTACTCTCAAACAGAAACTGTTTTTATTCTTGTGTAAAGAGAATATTCTTGGTACTTGCCAAATGAAACAAGTGAGGGAATAAAGAAAAGGTTTGCTGTTTGTAAGGTGAGTGTAGAGAAAAAGAGAGTGAGCCAGGCAGTCAGATAAGAAAAGGGAAGTTTATTAGAGGGAAATGAGAAGGTGACTGGCCCTTAAGGAGAACCAGCATCCTCCCTTTCTGACGAGGTCTTTCATATACCCTACCAATGAAAAATTCTCTGAGGGGATGGTTAATTTTTAGCCTGTTGTTGAGGCCTGTGGTCATGTAGCCAGAGGTCTGCAATCTGGTGGTCTTGTAGCTTTGAGAAGATAGGCGCCAGTGAGAAAACAGAATAACATTTGGGCAATTTAGTTTGTCTCAAGGGTCACTCTTTGTTAACAAGGTCAACATAGTGAGCCATCTTAACAATGAGCCCCCATGCAGACCCTATCACTTCCCCGTTGACTCAGTGAGGGGAGAGTAACTACAGTCTCTTTTCTAATGCACTGTCATAGCTTTTTGCCTCTTTCCTTGTATACTTGTTTTGTTCTCTCTCCTGTCAAATGACAAAACTGAGTTAGTGAGGAGTTTGATGTCCTTTATTCAAAGGAAATCAGTCCAGGGACTGGAGGAGGACAGTACCTCACTGGAGTGTGTAGCCTTTCCCTTCTCCAGGCGATCTTCCAGACCCAGGAATCAAACTAGGGTCTTCTGCATTGCAGGCAGATTCTTTACCAACTGAGCTATCAGGGAACCCACAGAGACAGCCTCTATTCTGCGGGTCCCAGTGTATGAAGTACCTTCCTTACCTCCTGCTTGGTGCTAAGCTCGCATCGTCCCATCATGTGCTGAGGGTGTAGCCCGCTGCGCAGGAAGCCAAGGAAACTAGTGACGCTGCCCTCTGTTCTCCACCCCCCCCCCTCCAACACACTGGAGCCTTCACACATGGAATTGGGGTGGAGGCCACAGAAAATACAAACATGCCTTTTAGGCTTTCCTATATCATCCCTTTTGCTTTTCCTGATTTATAAATTTGTACATGTAACCTAAGTAAATGACTGCCTACCTTGAGGTCCCATTTTGATATGAGTGGTATTTTAAAATAATAGCATAAATGGCTAATGGAAGAAAGAACTATTAAGAGATTTGAATTCCAATTAACTGCCAGTGATTGCTTTGTAGCTCTGGGTCAATTGAATTGAGAATTTCAGAGATCAGTGTTTTCTGAGAGTGGCAAAGGACAGGGTCCTAGAGACTTGCAAAGCTCCTCAATAGCTGTTGAGACCATCAGTTAAGCTTTGGTTATCTTGGAAATTTACTTAAGAAACACACCTCATTTCCTAAAGTCAGAAAAGCGAGGGATATTTTCTCTTCCTTTCTATGTTCATATTGAACTATTTTCTTCACTTTTCTCAGCTTGTTTTGCCCTTTTCCTCTGTCTTCCTAATCATTTGATTAATAACAACCCTCAAAACAAAATAGCTGAGACTGTTTAATCAAAAAAATTGAACGGATCAAAGGAGTGTGGAAAGGAAAATGTTATATATCAATCATGGAAAAACCATTCAATATATATTAAAGTAGCTGATGCTTAATAATGTGCCATCCAGTAAGGGCATTATTTGTATTAATTTAAACTTTATAAAATCTTGTATAACATTATCCTTATATTGTTGTCATTGTTAAGTCACTAAAGCGAAAATTGCTCAGTTGTGTCCGACTCTTTGTGACCTCATGGACTATACAGTCCATGGAATTCTCCAGGCCAGAATACTGCAGTGGGTAGCCTTTCCATTCTCCAGGGAATCTTCCCAACCCAGGGATCAAACCCAGGTCTCCCACCTTAGAGATGGATTCTTTACCAGCTGAGCCAGAAGGGAAGCCCAAGAACACTGGAGTAGGTAGCCTATCCCTCCTCCACAGGATCTTCCCAACCCATGAATAGAACCAGGGTCTCCGGCATTGCAGGCAGATTCTTTGACAATTGAACTACCAGGGAAGCTTCAGTCACTAAGTCATATCCAACTCTTTAGTGACCCCGTGGACTGTAGCCCACCAGGCCCCTCTCTCCATGAGATTGCCCGGGCAAGAAGACAAGAATGGGTTGTCATTTCCTTCTCCAGAGGATCTTCCTGATCCAGAGATCAAACATGCAGGTCCTACATTGGCAGGCTGATTCTTTACCACTGAGTCACCTGGGAAGCCCATATTATCTTCATATTACACATAAAGAAACTGGAATTTGAAATTTTCCTAGTTTAGCTCTAAATCATATAATATTCACCAAAATGCTATGTAAATAGTTGGTATGGAAGTTACATGAATATATGAATATGGCTTTTCCTTTAGAAAATGCAGTCTTGGCAATAAATACGGTGCTTAAGAAAAAGAAAATGCAGGAAGTGTGTTTCTCCTGCTTTGTGTTCGGTGGCCTAACACAGAAGCTTTCCTTCTGCCTCTTCATTTACTTCTCCCAGCCTTAGGTGAGTGAACCTTGAGAAAAGGGGGGCTTGGCTCAGCCACCCTTCTTCCTCTGAGACTCGGCCACGTCAGTGTGGTTATATGCCCTGGTCTGTTCTCAGCCTTGGCACTGGGCTTTTCCAGCCATTCTGGATGTGTGAGCCTGTATCATGCTAGATGGAAAAGCCAGGGGACCACTTTCTCCAACAGCTCTATCAGTAACAAGGCTGACATTTTGATTTCCATATGGCTGTTTCCTCTGTCTTCACTCAGTAGATGTCAAACTTTGAAAGTAGGAGAACAAGGATTTATTAGTCTTGTCAAATATCAACCTAGCACCAAAGGATAAATGATGTTTCAGAGTGATGAAACAAAATGTCAAAATGTTATGGGACCCACTAAAAGGAGTCACCGATTCTGCTGTGAGTTTAGAAGTGAACTTTGTAGAGTAGGTAGATTTTAGCTAAGTTTTGATACCAGCATAGGGATTTTCCAGAAAAGCTGGGAAAGTGGAGATTTTATGCAGATGAAACATCGATTCAGGCATAGATCATGCTATTGCACCTGGCACTTTAGGGATGTTGCATATTTTTTTTTTTTTCAAATTAAAGGTTTGAGTGAAGCCAGCATCCAGCAAGTCTATTAGCACCACTTTTTCAACAGCATTTTCTTACTTTGTGTGTGGGTCACATTTTGGTAATTCTTGCCATATTTCAAACGTATCCATTATTATTGTTATTGTTATGGTCACCTGTAGCCAATGATCTTTGATGTTACTATTGTAATTGTTTTGGGGCACCTTGAACTGTGCCCATACAAGACGGCAAAATTAATTGTTAAATGTGTGTGTTCTGACATCCAGCAGGTTCCCCTTATTTCTCTCTCTCCTTGAGCCTCCCTATTCCCTGAGATACAGATGCTTTATTAAAATTAGGACAGCCACTTGTAAAAGAATGAAACTAGATCACTTTCTAACACCATACACAAAGATAAACTCAAAATGGATCAAAGATCTAAGCATAAGACCAGAAACTATAAAACTCCTAGAGGATAACATAGGCAAAACACTCTCTGC